>BJBW01000737.1:1293-51740 GCA_004320125.1 Scolopax mira | reverse complement strand
TGTTAATAAAAGTAATGGGATTAGTTCATAAAAGAAAATTCATGAATGGCTGATAATGCAAAGACGTTGTTCTGGCTTTGACTTAGTGTTTCCTAAATGATTGAATCCTGTGACTGAACACACAAAAATATTTGCAGCAACACACTCCAGTGACAAACACAGATCAGTTCCTTGGGAGGGCCATAAATGGGGGTGATAAATGGCTGGACAGATAGATTTGTCACACAATAAATTCTCTGCTTTTAACTACGTTTACACGGTCCTTGCTTTGAGATTAGTGGCTCAGCTGAGGGGATAATTATAGCTTCAGAATTCAGAACATAGTATTTTCTTTTATTAGGTAAGCACTAGTCAGCTGATACAAAAATTGCTTAATTTTTGCTTCTAGCATTGCCCTAAATGTTAAATATATCAAGTAAGCATTCTTAGAAATATTAATATTGCTGTTCTTACTTAATTTAACTAGAAATCTGACAGATAAATTTTATATACGAGTATACAAAATGTTGGGAATTTTGAAGCCTTTAATTAGTAGTTGCAAATTTGTTTGTCTCTTAGCAACTTACATTTGCATAAAGATTAAGGTTGGTCAGAATGAAAGGGATAAAACAGAGATGGAGGAAACATTAATAAATTAGTAATCATGTATAAAAGATAAGTCTTCTTAGATGTCGTTTCCATAAGCTTTATTAAAATTGAAATTCTTTTTTAAAGATGCAGTTAATATTGTCTCCACAGTTGATCATTTCTAAAGAGAGATCTGTCATGAGCCACAGAATTAGAGAAATTAATGTATTGAGGTCAGGCATTACTATGTAAATTAAGCTTTGCTTTTATTCTGCGTGGCAACACAAGCATTACCTTATATTTGACCTTTCATTCATTTAGCCTGACTCAGCTGTGTCAGTCAAACCCATTAATTCCAAGGAGCAGCTTTAAAGTGCGGGGCTGAGCTCTCTTCTCCTCCCCTTGCCGGTTGGAAATCCTGTGAGAAAGGAGCTGGTGGAGGAAACCTGGGCAGGTCTCTCTTTCTGGAGATTTGTCTCAGCTTTAGGGTGCTTCTTGGAAGTCGCTTTCTGGAGTCAGAGAGAACTGGGTGGTAAATCCATATAGGAGTTTTTAATGACACACTGAATTTGACCAGTAACATTACAAAAACGTGTACTGCTCTGTTTTCCCCATTGAATAATAATTTAATGGTAGAAATGGAGGTGAAAATCCCCCTTACGTGGTCGTTGTCGTTGGACTCTGAGCTGGATTTCTGCTTTCTGTAGCTGCACGGCCACTGCTGCTCCGGCCTTTGATGGGGTGACCCTTGGGGAGTCCTGCCCTCCCCTGCCCTATGGTCTGGCCATGGCAGATGGCAGCCAAACACAGCGGAAACGGAACGGCACATTCCAAGCGAGCGGAATCCATCGAGCGCCAGGGCGAAAAATATGTTGTGCACCCTTTCCTTGCAAAAATGTGCAGATCTCAGTAAAATTCCCTTTTTATAGACACCGAGGCTGGCTGTGATATACCTAGCTCGGCAGTTTCTCTTAATTAGTTGTGTTGAGACCACTTGTAGGGGTGCACACAAGTGTGTTGAGCAGATCTACAGAAAATAAACTTTTATTGACGTAGTGTCTGTGGCAGCAGCGGAGAATTACGCTCTGAGCATCGTGAGGGTAAACGCCTGCAGTTAAGGTGAGCGAGCGGAATAGACAACTCTATGGATCATTTTGGTTTTACAAGCTCTTGTGCAGATTGGTTTTGGAAAGTCTTGCTTTTATTAAAAGTGCAAAGTATGATTTTCACTTTAAGTCACGTTATATAATCAAATTAATTAACGTCTTTTACATTAGAAAAGGAAACTTAAGGAAATCTTGGATGGGGAAGCTAAAGAGTGAAAGAAAATCATGATTGCTTGCATCTTTTAAAGTAAAGCTTTATATGTTTTTAACTGAAAACATGAATGAGTAATATACAATCCAAAAAGACTCTTGAATTTAGAACGAGAAAGGCTTCAGGGCTTCCAGGCATCATTAAAACAAGAATTATGTTACAAGCAACACAGCCTTCTCTCCCACTGAGCACAAGGTTTCACATTTGGTCAAGGTCTAGTTCAACTGGCTGAAGATTTGAATATTTAAAATCATGAACAGACCTTTTAAGATTAAAAATAGAAGCCTGCATGCTTATTGTTTCTTGGCTGTAGGTACTCTCGCTCTTTTGGCAGCCTTGGGGCACTTGATGGCGGTGAAACCATGATCCAATCTTACATGAGGAAAACCAAAACAAATAATTTATTACTTTAAGCTTTACTTAACTAATGACAAAAATAACATTATTTTTCTACTTTACTAGCTGGAGCCAAGAGGAATGTTATCAAAGCACTGCATAAGTTCTGTATTTGTTTTTAAGGACTTTTATCTCAGGAGTGATCACATTTATAGACATTCAACACCAGTGAATGTAAATGTGGATACAAAACAAGTCCTGTTATTTTGAAATTCTGTGCCAATATTCTTAGGAGAAGAGATGCTTTGTGACTTGCAGGGTGACCCCCCTTAACCAGTGATGCCCTGGCAGTTACGAGTTCTTAAGCACCAAAAGAGGCTGAACTTGGGTGCTCTTCCCAAAGAACCGTTGGAACATCTGCTGGCTTTCAAAGTTCATCTGATGAACCCGGAGCTGGGTTTGGTGCAGGAGATGGTGGTACGAGGGCTAAGGAGATCTCCTGTATCTTGGAATCCCACTCAGAAGGTCCAGATTTACTGTGGATTTGACTTAATAATTTTTTCGGTGCTGTGGGAGGATAATAACTATGGTGATTGTTATTCTCTGCTGGAACAGAATTTCCTGAAGGACACTAAATCTGCTCAGGAACACAAAAGATCAGTGTAATAAAAGCACTAATTTTTATAGTAGCTAGTATGAATTACACTTATTCTCGATGACAGGTACTTAGAAAAATGACTGGAAAGAAAATGAAAACCTGTAAATGCTTAGTGCGTGCCAAGTAATTACCTTCAGCTCTCAGACTTTCTGAACTTGGGAGAATAACAATTCTTGAATTTTATCTAGATATGTCAAAAGCAGGACAAAAGTAAAAAAAAAAAAAAAAGGCTGAATAAATATGTAACACTTATTTTGGAACATCGCTGTCTTGATCAGCTTTATTTAGGGAATTTGGCGATGACAATGAAGATGGAATAATTTATTTTGACAGTATGCACGGAGGATTTGAAGAAAAAAATAATGGGATTGCCAAGAAATTGTCTTCTGAATAGAGCCTGGGTGCCTTTCTGTGAACCATATTGTTTCTGAATGTATTGTTAGCATTTCTTCTTTGCATATAGATCTTACTGTACTTTTTGTACCTTATTTATTAGGGAAGGTAACAGCTTCTAATCATTATTGAAAAATAAGTTTAAATATCATTAGATTTTATTCTCTAAGCATTTCCCATGAAATATTCCATGAAAGTCCATGAAACTTGTCTTTTTTTCTGCATACCTGTATTTGTTTGATGCTGATAACACTCATGTGCAGTTACTCCCTGGTGTCTCCTTGCCTGTGCATAAGTCACCCTGTGACCTTTTGTGAGTTGTAAAGAGCTTTTGAAAGGGAAATAGATATTGTACAGCATCACAACGAATATGAATAGAGAAAAACAATTTCTATGGTGGTAAATCCAACATTTTAATGAAGGGGAGGTTTATTATAAGAAAAAAATTTAAGACTCACGAAAGAATTGATTGTGCTTGGCTCTCATCATGTTAAGGGGAGTTATGAGTTAATGGTATCTCTCACAATTAACCTGGTAATGGCACGGCATCTCTTTGTTAATTTTATTTATAGGTGTTTTGTGTCAGCAGAGAATGGTCTGCTTGTTATCCTTTTGGATGCTCTTATAACAAGATTTCTGCTTTAAGGAAACCTTAAAGTATTTGTTCTTGATTTTTCATTATTCTAAAGATCTTCTAAATAATTTTTAAAGATCTAGAAAGACGGCATATGGAATCTTGTAAGAATAAGGCTCACATAAACCACGATTATTTTGTGTGCTGCAGGTGTCAGGCCTTGGAGCGTGTGTCAGAGGCAAAGGAAGAGGCGCTGGAGGCAGGCCCGGGGGACGGAGGGGAGTGCGAGGGCAGCCGGGGTCCCGAGCCCGGGCTCCCCTCCCTCTGCCTCAAACAAGTCTTCCCCAAGTACGCGAAGCAGTTTCACTACCTGCGACTCGTGGACAGAGTGGCCGCGCTGTTTATCCGATTTCTCGGTGTAAAAGGGACAACGAAGTTGGGACCAACAGGTTTCCGAACATTTATAAGGTGAGTAAAGTGAAGGTTTCTTGGGAATTGCTTCAAAACTCTGATCCCGTGGGACACCGCTGCTGTCCCTGCAATTATCTCAACTTACATTGCATAAGGCAGGCCCTAGCAGTGCTCCCTTTTAGCTTCTAGGCTTAGTAATGCCTTCTAAAGAAACTTTTCCCCGAAAGTTCCATTGAAACATTGGGTATTTTTTTATAAAATAGATATATTTTTCTCATTCCGAGCTCCCAAAATACCCGGCCTACAAAACTGGGTGTCTAATTCCTTTAATTCTAGTAGGCTCTTTATTCTACAGCAGATCAGCAATGCTTTGGGAGATGCTATTTGTGGTCCCAGTCAACATGTCACGTTCCTAGTAACTGGTAGGAATGGTGTTGTGAGAAGTGACAGCTGGAATTGGGTCACTGGAGATCTGATTGTGCTGGCTGGGAGGGGCAGAGCCTCCTGCCCCCGGCCACGGGGAACCGTTGCCAAAATGCCAGTTCCTGATGTGCTGTGCACCCAGGATTTGCATCGTGAAATCACAACTCTCAGTGGCAAGGAACTCAATTTATTTTTTTTTCACATACTTTTTATTTGTGAGGGGTTTATTTCCATTGTTTTTTATGGATATATCTGTTCTAGTCATGGTACAAATATCTCATTTTCTGTCTTTCATTGACAATGACAAAAGAAATAAGCAGCAGCAGCAGATGTACTCTTAAAATACAGATCCTGTTTCTATGCAGATGCATTTAGCATTCAGGAATGAATATAAGCAGTTTGATTTATACAAATTGCAATGTATAGAAAACGGCTGAAGGCATCTGCTCTTTCCACAGACCAGTACAGGATTGTTTCCAATTCTGTATTTTCTATTGTTTAGTCCAGCCTTAATCTGGCACTTGTCGGAGGAACACAAAATAAATGCCAACATTGTCTTTTAAGACTATTAAAATAAGTTGCCATATCTCAATGAAATAGCGTTTGCAGTTTCCTAATGCATGTTAAATTAAACTTTGTGATATTGGAAAATATTTTTTTATTTATTCCCAGAGGATCTATACCAACTGGATGGCCCTTTTCAGAAATGCTGTCGTTACCTCTCATTTCAGGAATAAGATCATATTTCTAAGATGTGTGCTGTATCACTTTTCAAGAATACAATAGTGCACAAGTGTGCTTTTGTGTGTGTGCACGTGTGGGCAAGAGGTTGCCAAGACTCGCCACTCAATTTTAACTAATCAAAATCTGTTCCCCTTCAATAATTTCTTCATTCTAAAACAAATGAAAGGGAAATGCTAAATGTGGCTCTAGTCCTTGCTTGGATGCAGCCTGAGATTTTTGGGGGACTATTTAGGCCAGACCTTAACTTTGTTTTAAGGGAGCTCTGCTTGGACTACTAGAGAGTAAGATTCTTTTAAATTATCCAGGGTTTGTTTTTTTTTTTGTTGTTGGGTTTTGTGTAGTTGGGTTTGGGGTGGTTTTTTTTCTTCTCTGGCTAGAAATTTTGGCTGGCTCTTTGTCACGAGCTCGAGTTCCAGCCAGGCTGCCAGACATCTGGTGGTGCTGGACAGGCAGCTCCTTCTCCTCCGCTGCTCAACGCTCCACCACGGGCTCAGACCACACAACTCTCAGATCTGCTCCATGTGCTTATCACCGAGCCCCCGAGACGCATCCAGAGATGCTGCTGTTTTCCAGGCAGCGTTCAGCAACGCAGAGGGGAAACCTGTTCAGTGCTCAGGCACAAAGAAGTAATTCTGTATTCTTCCCTCCAGTCCTTTTCAAACAGGATCAGTCAGTCAAATAAAAGAGTATTTCTCTGTGCAAACTCTGCCTCATGTAGATACTCTGTGCAAATTGGTGTTGGATTTCCCAGTGATCCAGCTGATTCCATTCTGTTACAGCCTCAAAAAGTGGAGGCCATAGCCTGGGAGAAAGCTGTGTGTAATGGTCAACTCATATTTTTAATTGACATATTCAGGGTTTTCTACTCCTTCCCCCTTCCCTCCTTTTCTTCTTTGTTGTAAACCCCAAATAAGCCAGTTATCTCTAACGTGACCCATTGCCTTTTTGTGGCCAGCGATTGACATGAGATTGAAGATGCAAATCAGATTTAGATGCATTGGAGCTGCTCCTGGCTCCTGTGTAAGAGGCAGCAGCACAAGGGACATGTGGGAGATGTGAAAAGTTCAGGGCCTTCACCATTTCAGATCCAGACGGGATGAACACTGCTTAGTTTGCTCTCTGCTGTTATGTATTGGACTAAGCACGTTACAGTGGCTGTGTACATATGACATGGGTCAACATTTTTTCCAGGGTTTTCTCAGTTGCTCTTGCAGAATTTGTCCTAACTTGGAAGTTTGGGCCTAATCAGAAGTTTTTCTTTATTTTATCATTTTTTAACAGAAACTGTAAACTGAGTAACAGCAATTTTTCAATGGCATCTGTAGATATCTTATATATTGATATCACAAGAAGGTGGAACAGCATGGGAATCGACCACAAGGAATCAGGTATTTTTTGTAATTGAATTGTATTTTTGTATATAAATACAATTGAATTGTAATTTTGTAATGGAAGACTGTGAAGGCTGTGTTTTTTGTAGGTTTGGTAGCTCACACACACCTCAAACCTTCAGCAACAAGGTACAGACATCTGAGGCTCGTACACCTACAGCAAATTCTTCTGTTTAGTTCCATGGCAATTTCCCTTTATCTATAGACTAGATCACTCTTAGTTTTCAATTGATTTATTGGAACAAGTCTTCTGCAAGCCCCCTGCAATTGATGTTTATGAAGGAAACCTATTGAAAGTGAAGAAAACCTTGTGTAATTTGCTAGAGAAACAACCAGCCAGCCTCGCCGTCAGTAGTGAATTACCTCCCCATCTGCTTTGGTCACATTTTTAGATCTGAGACAGTAATCTATCAAAGAGCCAAGTTCAGGGATTATTTTCTTGTTGTATTAATGGCCTAAATACACCATTTAATATATAACAATTTCTAAAATTGCTATTACATTTCTATATGAAATTGAGTCCATAAATTTGGCAGCTTATCTCTAGCTTTTGTAAAATGTTGAATAATTTCAATTGTACTAATATTTCTATAACAACAACAGATATAGTTCCTGACACATTTTGGAGCTGTTTATAGCAGGGAAAGTATTCTTGAAATATTCTGTTCTTTGTGGCCATCAAGGAGGTTTGTCACATTCAAATCCGTGTGGGATAAAGAAATCCGTGTGGTATAAACTACGTTGCTGGTCACAGAGCTGCAGGCTGGCATCTTCCCAGAAATTGGTTCAAAATACAATTTTAAATAAGAAGCTGAACATGGACATCAAATGCATATACTCCAGCATGTTTTTTTAAAAAATGCTAAAAAAGCAGAAGAATCAAAGGTCTCCAAGTTGAGACTGACTTTTGTTTTTGTTATCCTACATCCTACCCCTGTAGGAAGAATTTCAGTGATATGTGTAATAATTTGTGAGAGTGTGGTCAGGTTATGACAACAGTAAATTTATTTGTATGTAACCTTTTTTTTGAATATTTGAACGTGCTTCAGAAATGTTAATGAGGCTTCTATTTGTATGAAATAGGTACCTAAGTAGCATTTTGTCTTGCTTGAACATAGGAATCCTATAAAATCCTGTAGCGTTTGTGTCTATGAATTCAAATAAGATGAACCAGATGTTTTCTAGGTGTTAAAACCACAAAATACTCAACCTTTTCCGTGGGCTTTGTGTTTGCCCTGCTGCCGGCTGTAACTATTGCTGCTGCTGCTATAAAACAGCACCTTCTGAGTTTGGTTTTTTTCATTAAATGCTTCACACGAGTGTCACTTACGGGGGAGAAAGCGCATGTGCTACCAAAGGTGCTCTCCCGTGACGGATAAAATAATTCATGGAGCTGGCAGCTGCTGCTCCCAGATAACCCAGCAACTCCTTTGCAAGCTGCTTCGCTGCCGAGATCGTAAGCGAGCCCAGCTGCAGCCATAGTTGAGAGAAATTATACTTCAGAATGTAATTGTAACATTTTGAAAAGGTGCCTTTTCTGCAGCATCACTAAGCCAACGTAAAGTTAAAAACCCCAAATCTTTCAATGTCTCGTCCTAAAAGAATCGCCTTAAGTTCAAACTGGGAGAGCCAGTTAAAGCACCCACTTCACCTTTTTCTCATTCAGTTGAAGTAAAACCAGTGCAGAGTTACTGGGTTTGGCTGAAAAATGGCCTCTGCTTTCCCAAGGCAGGCTGAGGATTCAGACCTAGTACAGCCCTTGCGGAAAGCAAGCAACCCTTCAAATAAATTCACTTCTGTGATAAGGTGATACCTGGCAACGGGGTTATCTTTATAGTGTTATGGACTGAAATGCTGTATTGTTTCAGTAGATCTACATTTGAACTTTGGTTTTAGGTCCACCTCTAAAAATACAAGGTTTAAATGACCCATTTCAGGTGCTGATATAAACTCGTTTTTCTGTCCAGGTGGATTGTTTTCCTTGAAGCTCAGTATGTTACTGCATGTCTGATTCTGTTTCAACTTAATATTTGAGGCAGCAGAAATCAAGGCTGATGTTACACCAATTTAATTGAACAACGTCTTAAAATCAGGTGTTTCTGTCCCAGTTTGCCTCTGGATGCCAGGCTGCTGGGGTCTGATGGCTGTAAAACCAGAAACAGCCTCAGTGACGGAGAGTATCCCCCATCTGTAACCCAGCCTGGGCTTCCCCTCTGCCGAAACGCTGCACGTTACATACCTTGTCTTTGGGTTTTTGAAGGACAGGCAATTTCTTTTCAATGCAGTTTGCTAGAGAATGGTGTGCTCTGAATCTTCTGTAAAAACCTTTTCCTTGCAGGGATGTGTTTGCAAGCCTTTGTCGAAGCTTTCTTCTGCCTGGCTCAGAAGAAGTACAAGTCCCTCCCGCTGCACGAGCAAGTGGCCTCGCTGATCGATTTTTGTGAGTATCATCTGGCCGCCCTGGATGAAAAGCGCCTGGTTTGTGGCCGTGGGGTCGTGGAGCGACGAGGTGCAGGAGTTCCTGGTCAGACAGATGGACTTCACCTTCCGGCGGCTGCACACCCCCCCCTCCTGAATCGCACGGCTGCAGCTGGCAAATTTGCAGATGATAGAAATAATCGCTATTAATGGTGTTAGTTCACCAGGACAGAACTGAGAATTAATCCCCAGGTACGTACGGGTACTGCAGGAGGGGACAGACTCTTGAATTCCTTCATCTGATAGTCACAACTACTTATTTCAGCTTTTTAAATTTCTGCTTTTCAAAAAGTCTCCTGTGAGCTCCCATTCTCCAGTAATGCCCCCAGCAATGGCTATTTATTTACCATTCTGTAGGACCTCACGTGACGAGCTGCGCGTTCGTCCCAAGTGTGTAGAAAACCCTGTGTGAGACAAGGACCCAAACCCAGTGGGACAATAACCAGCACGACAGGACTGGTTGTACTGGTGCACTGAGGGGCTCGCTCCCAGCACAGGAGTTACATGGCTTTGTATGATCTGGATGTACCACGGGAACCACGGGAGCAGCTCCGGTCCCAGATTCCGGTTGTGGACTGTGGAAAACTGAACCCTGGAATTACGTTCACGGTCAAACTTCAGGCTTTGACCCTCTTCTTCCCATGGCTTGGACAGTACATGTTGGAATCGATACAGATTTGGTCACTGTCTATGTTCTTATATTTTTAAAGTTGGTCTTAAAACACTGAAATCGTATTTTGGCTTCTGCTTCTTTGTACATGTCTTTGCCATGACAAGTACTGTTAATTTTTTAAGGAAAAAATACAGATGTTTATCCTCTTGCTTCCGCAGAACCAATTAAGCTGATACTTATTCACAGAAAAAAAATTGCTTCTTTAAGTCAAATTTGGTCAATCAAGTGGTGATTTTGTCTTCAGGTACCAAGCACTGCCTCTGCAAAATGCTTTACAGTGTAAAGGTCTAAGAGTTCATTTAAATTCCAGTGAAACCAATTCTGTCACTTACTTTAGGCTAAATTAATTGTGTTCTAGGTTTGCTTGGTTTTTGCCTTGTGTGTATTTGTTATCCCGTTTGCACCTGGAATAACAGTTAGAGCAGATTTGTTTGGTTTTGCGCGTATTCTTCATTTTTCCCTTAAATAATAGTATAACTTTGTACAAATTAGATCTAGATTATTTAACAGGGTATTTTGCCAAGAGTGCTGTTCTATACTGCTGGAGATGTGCAGAGTGATCTTTATTTTTCAAGACTTCCACCATCACACTCCTCCTGCGGGGACTGGCTGAAAGGACACGAAAAACTTGACACTTCAGGGCCCTTCAGTCAAATTCTTTTGAGTCTCCTATTTTATTGCAATAATGCATGTCTGCATCTGAATTTGATTTTCCTCCTTTGTTCTACTCCTGAACGGGAATGAATCTAGTAACATGCTGGTCTTCTTCACGCTGCCCAAATCTGCCGAGCTCCGGGGTAGAGACAACACCGCTGCGTTCCCAGGGCTGCTCTGTCAGAAGGTGCAGAGGGAGCCCACCCGTTTAATGCCACGGACTCAATACACACCCGGCATTGAGTGAATTTTTACTTTGGGAGAAGTTTTGAGTTTCTTTTCCTGTGTTGGTTTTGAGCAGCAGCGTTGGTCCTAAGTGGCGCGGAGCAGCACGGCAACGCAGAGACCACGCGGAGCCCATGAGAAACTAACAGCCAGCATGTGTTAATAGCAGGGGGTGCCCCTTCTCCTCGTGTCCTCTCCTGGAACCCCGGTAAGAGCAGTGGATGATCTCTTGTAGTTCAGCAGCTGGACTGTTGGAAATGTTATGTATTGTACATAAGAGGACAATTGCAGACTAATGCCGCTGCCCTCAGCCTTGTTTAAGTTTCATAAAGATTATTGCAGTATGAAGATAAAATGCCAAACTCCAAGGTCTGGCATCTGTCAGAACCAATGAAGCCGAAAGGGTCATTTTTTTCACACTTTCATTGTAATACATTTGAAGACATTCACAAGTTGAAAAATGGTTACTTCTCCTTTTGTGACACCTGACATTTGTCTTGCAATTGGCAGCGTGTTACTAGAAAATAGCTTACAGTTCCCCCGCCGGTGATTGATGTCCTCTAAAGACAGAGTTACACAAGAGTGGGGTTTGAAATGTCTATCCTTACAGCTTTCAAGTAGTACAATCTGTGGCCTAAAATCCCCAGGTTTTACTATTGTGTAAGCTACCCTGATATCAATGGAATAAATTAACTGCTGTATATAACGAACACTGGTAAGATCTCTCTCTATTTTGGAGATCCTGATATAGTCTCTGGATCGAATGCAGATTTTTATAGCCTGTGTGTGCACAGGCTGATGCAGCGTCCCCTGTTTATCTCCCACTTCAGATATGAAAGGCCCCTTGTAGAACAGTCAAAATATTCAATTATCTGCCTCTAGTAATCCAGTGTTCGTGTATTTATATAATTGGAAAATTGAATGCTATCTTATTCTCAGGGGGAGGAGGGGGATAAAACAGGAGTGTACTTTAAGGACTTAATGACAAAGTCACATTTCTCTTCCCTGCCATCAAATGCAATTTCCTCTGAATGCTATTTAACATCCAAAGCAATTTCACGTAGCCTTTAAGTTACCAGTCTGTGCACATGCAAAAGAATGACCAGAAACACTTTATTCAGAATAGGTCTGCTAACGCAGCTGGGCAGGAGGGATTGGCTGATTGCCTGGTTCATGCCCAGGTGAGAGACCCACCTCCACCAGCAGCAGTGTTCATGGTCTCAGCTGGAGCTCGTGTCCTGCTGCCACACAGGTGACTCCAATTTACTGGCTTTACCCTTCTGGCTGCATTAGAATTGTCTTCAGCCCATCGTCAGGAGGCCAAGACATTCTTCCTGGAGACGGGTGATGGCAGTTTGGGAATGCTGGTGGTGAGGAGGGATCTGGCCCTGGTCCCTCTGGAGCAGCTCTCTGGACAGGGTAGGTGCAGGTCCTCACACTCTGGGTGCTGGGGTCGGAAGGGGCTGCAGCCTCTGTGGTGAATTTGGGGTGCGAGAAGGGCATTGTTCCTGTGCTGCAGGGGCACCCGAGGGCTGGGTCCTACCTGGCTGGTGGTTGATCTCTGTTGCACTTGCTATGAATGACTTCCATCGCCGCCACCACAGCTCCTCCTTTCTAGCCTGATCTCTCCCTGATGGACAGTGACAATCTGCTGCTAAATGTTACCCCCTTCCCTCTATTTTGTTTTCTTTTCCACCATGCTTTGCTGTGTTTCCTCCTAATTCCCCACTTCTCAGTTTGCCCAATAAACTGATGTGGTCACAGTGGCTGAGTCCATTGGTGCAGCTCCCTCTGTTGCTCTACAGCTGTTTCAGGAAGGTGCCCGTCTTTATTTTGAGGTGAATGTGTCCTGTGTCCTCTCTTTGAGGTGTTTCCGTGCATCAGCCCATGCATCTGTTGGACTTTTCCCAGTCTGTGGGTGGATGACTGATCCCCACAGCCCTCTTGGGTGGCTGATGGCCCTCCAACCCCTCTCCCTAACCCTGCTGCTGGGGACATCCATGGCCATCCCTTCCCAGCTCCCTGTTCCCACTGGAGCCTGGTGCTTCCAGAACCTTCCCACTTGTCAAGAGCCTATGAGCAGCTCGGGAGCGAGCCGTGGTGCTGCAGGTTGTTAATTTGAAACAGGGAGACAAGTTGAAGTCATGGGCACATCGTGTCTGGATTGTGGGGTTTTTTCCAGCTCTGATCTCCATCCTCCGCAGAGGCTGATCAAAGCTTCCAGCAGCAGCAGGGAGCTGTGTGTGGCCTCACCTGCAATGTGGGGACACGGTGGGGACGCGATGAGGATGGTGTGGTGGCTTCAGCAGGTGGGTCCTCTCCATTGCAAGCTCCTCACAAGGGCTCCAAGTCAGGGCTGTGCTTACCGTATTGGCTTTGCTAAATGTTCAGTTGCTATTAAACAGACCCAAATCCAGTAGCTATTTATAAATATTGTTGTTGTTCTCATTCCTGCAGCAGTGAGAAGCCCTGGGCAGGTTGTGCTGGCCCTGGTGGAGACGTGGTGATGGAGCAGCTGGGTCTGGTGGCTCCCCAGCAGCAGGGTGGGAGTGCAGGCAGGAGTCATAGGGAGCTGGAACATGTTCTTTGTGGAACATAAACACATCTTTAGAAAAGAGATTTTTTTTTTCCCTTTCCTCCCCTCTGCTCACCCATTGCCCTCTGTGTTTTCATCAAAGAACTTTACTTCGTTTATTTTCCTTGTTCTCACCAGCTTTTAGCTTCTGCCTTTCACCTTTCACATCTACCTCTGTTTTTACCTTTTATCTTCCTACTTTTCCCTCCCTTATTGTTACAACGAAGGAGGGGAGAACTGAACTCTCTCCCCTTTCCTCTCCTGATCCTGGGGGTTCTTTTGCTGTTATGAAGAAGTTGGATTGTTGAACTCTAAGGTGCTCATTGATGTTACGAGTTCTGGAGAGGGTTTCTCTGTGAGAGGTTTTGTCTGAAGACCTGGAGCTCCGTGGGCAGCCCAGCTCCTCGTCCAGGGTGTCTGGAGCTCAGCTCCTTCTGTGCTTTTGTCCCTGTGTGTCCCCTTGTGCCATCCCTGGCTGCCTTTCACCACCCAACGCCATCACCTTCAGCCTTTTGGGTCGGTGGGTTGATGAGCTGGTGTCTGCCACTGTCCAAGCGGGTGCTGGGGCTGTTCCTGTGACAAGCAAACAGGTCTGTGCTCAGTGACCTTAGTCTGCGTTACCTGCACTTACAGAATGATGAGGAGGGAGCTGGGGGCGATCATCCCCCTGGACTGGGCACTGGTGAGCCCCCACCTCAAGTGCTGTGTCCAGTTTTGGGCCCTTCACCACAAGAAAGACATTGAGGGGCTGGAGCGGGTCCAGAGAAGGGCAGCGGAGCTGGTGAGGGGTCTGGAGCACAAGCCTTATGAGGAGAGGCTGAGGGAGCTGGGGGTGTTCAGCCTGGGGAAGAGGAGGCTGAGGGGAGACCTTCTCGCTCTCTCCAGCTCCCTGAAAGCGCAGTGTTAAAAGGGACGTTTTTGGGGCACTTCCCCTTTGCTTAAAAACAGCTCGTCTGCCCATCAGCTCCCCCGGCTCCCTGGGACACAGTCGCGCTCCTCACGGCCCGAACGTGGCTAATCCCTGCATCATAGGGGGTTTCAACAAAACGACCCTGCTATTATTCCAAATAAATAACACAAACTACAATTGAGCCTTATTTCATAACCTTTAGAGCCACTTCCCTTTCTACACTCAGCTTCTGACTAATGACTGAGAGCTTTAAGACAAGTTTGGGTTTTGGTTTTAGCAGTGAAGAGCCGTGATGAGTAGCTGCATTGTAAGGAAAAAACCTCCCGTGGGAAACTTCTGTTTTACGATCATGATGTTTGGTGTTTTCAACCAAAGACCCACAAATCCAAGCACTGATAATCTGTTTTTCAGCATCTCTAAGTGAGAACTCTGGCAAATTGAGCAAAAAGTGTGTTTTGACTCAAGTTTCACATGACGAGCTGAAATCCTGTGAAGCTGAAATCTGGTGGGAAAGTGATTGGGATTTTTTTTTGAGTATCCTAAACCTCCTTTTTCCTTTTTTTTTTCCTGAAAACATTTTGCTTTAACCTCTTGCCTGCCTGGACAGGGCACTCGGGGCAGCTGAGACTGTTGAAGGGCACGGGCTGTGGAGATGCCCCTGCTGGCAGAGGACCGGTTGCTCTGCAGGGAATGTGCTGGGAGGCTTTCCCTGGGCCCTTGGGGTTGTGTCAGCAGCGCTGCCCCACAGCTCCTGGAGGAGGTGGCTGCTGGGGGGACACCCAATTTCAGGGGGTCACCTTGTACGACTCTTGGTGAGGGTTACAATGGTGACAAAGAGTGGGCTGGACACGGGACCGATTCAATTCCATCGTGTGCTGCAGAGGGGCTGGGGGGAGGAGAGATGGTGTTTGGGCTCCTAAATCCTGCAGGAATCTCCGAGGTTGGTGTCTGTGTCTGCCCCTGGTCTCTGCTGAGCTCTCGGGTTGTTCCTCCATCAGGTGAAATCGATGAAGTATTTCTTGGTGCCTGGCTGTGAGCATCCTGCCTCTGGCTTGGGTTGTTCCCGGGGGGATGAGGTTCCCAGCCTCCTGCTCGCCCTGGCCCAGCCACCCACGGCCGAGCTCCTGCTTCTCTCCTGGAGTATTTCTGCCTTCACTTCACTTCACCCTAAGCACACCCCCCCAAAAAAAAACTTATCAGCAGCACTACCCAGATAAATCCATCTGGTCTCTGTCGCAGCCTCATTTAACCTCCCGTTGAAGAGATTGTATCACATGGTGTTCAGCTGAAACCCATCACCTCGTGTGCCCAAGCACATCAGACTCAATTACCTTCACCCACCGCCCAGGAGTGTTTGCTAATGGCAGCTTCTGAAGGTTGAGGTGATTTATTTGAATGCATTTCTATTTCCCAGCGTGGCAGGGGTGTTGCTGTTCTAAGCAGAGCCCAGTGAGGGGACGATGGTGGGATCCGCACCTCCCCAGGGAGGGACCAGGGTGCCAGCCCTTCCCAGTGTTCCCATTCCTCGCCACTGGTCCTGTATGGAGCCAGTCTGAGTTCCTGGGGGTGGCTGCTTCTGTCTGTCCCTCTTGTCACCACCCTCGGGGGCCGGGGAGCGTGTGGCAAATCCGTGGGCTCAGGTGTTCCCCAGGAAGGAGGTGGGAGCCACAGACTTGCCCCCACCTTGTACAGACACCATTCCCTACCCGGCCTCAACTGGTTTTCTGTGGGAGATGGTTATCTATGGAAGAGGAACGTGAGGGACAGACACAACCCCCACTGCCTGACTCGTGGTTTGCAGACCGAGTGTTGAGCCTCAGCTTCGTCTTCCGGTCCCTCCAGCAAACAGCTCTCCTGGCTCAGGGGATGGCGGGGGGGACCGGGGCTTCCAGGTGGAAAAATAGTGACTGTAATGAATCAATCAGCTCGGGACCTCTGGTATTCTTTGAAGACGAGGCACAAAAAAATCAAATGGTCGAGGTTATTCAATTATCCCTCATACCAGCAAAGGGGAAATTGGGTAATGTAGCGGGGGGTGCATCAATGTGATTTGTGTGAAGAGGAGCTGGGCTTGCTGTCAGGTGGGAAGCAGCAGAAACCCTACAGGTGTCCAAGTCTTTCCCTCTCTTCCCCTCACCTCCCTTTTTAAATAACCAAATAACCTAATCTGATGTTTCTCCAAGATCAAAAATAGTGCAGGGCACATAATGACAAAGGGGAATGGAGGGAGTTTGTCTCAAGACAGAGCCCGTGAGCAGCCCCCATCCCACCGCCGGGGAACGAAGGCAGCGAGCAGCCCCCTCCCGCTGCCCCCGCCTTGCCTGCCCATGACTCCTCTGCTCCTTCTCTGATAACGTTGGTCTTAATTGGTATTTCAGGGTGGTGTTTGGCTCCCCCTCAGCAGCCCCTGTGCTCCTCCACACACAGACCCTGCAGTATTTACCTGCCCAGCGCCAGCCTGTGGGAGAGGAGGAGCACTGGGCAACGTTACACATGACATTTTGCTCTCCTTTGCAAAGTAACGTGAATTACACCTGCTACAGGAGAATCCATTCTCATCTTTTGTGCCCTCTCCCTTCCCCAGGACCCCAAGGAGGTCACCTCGAGCCCCAGTGTCACACTGCAGCCGCCTCCGATGAGAGCAGAGCACCCACTGCACGGCAGGAGGATTGTCACCGAACCAGAGGAGATGGATGTCCCCTTGGAGACACCTTGTGCAGGTGAGGGCTGGGAGTTAAAAGCAAAGGGAGATTGTTGTCGGGGAGGGGAGGCAGCTCTTGTCCCCGAGCGCTGCTTCGGGGTGGATGGTTGTGTTCCCCCCCTGGCTGCTGTGCTCCCCTCTTCTCGCTGCGGTGGCCACAGGGTGCTGGGCTGGTACTTGCTGTGGTGGGTCAGGTCAGAGCATCCCACCATCTCCATCCCACCGCGGCTGCGGTGCCGGTTCTTTCTGCAGGACGTGGGGGAGTGTGGGCGGCCAATAGAGAGGGATAAAATAAAGTCGTGCCCGGCAGCAGGAGCTGAAATAGCAACATCAATAGCAGCCTCCAGATAATGATCTAATTAACACAAACAACAAGCTTCCACTAATGACTCTTGTTCTCCCAGCCCCTTCCTTTCTGCTCGCCTGTCCTTATCGACTTCTCTGGCAGGGAGCAGCCACGTCCCCCCCGTCTCCGGGGCTTTGGGGGGCTGTTCACTGCCTGGCTCGGAATCGCTTCTCCCGAGGGTGTCTGCTCTGGAGCCGGAGCTGAGGGGGGTGGGAGGGGGCACGTGGAAGCGGGAGGGAGGGAAGTTGGGTTTGGGAAGCTCCCTGGGGACCTTGGGAAAGTTGTGCTCCCACCGCGTGTCCCCGGGTGTAAAAATAAAATAATGATGCTGCCGGGGCTGCGGGAGGGCGGGAGCTGCTGCCCGTGAAGGGCTTGGAAAGCCGTGAGTGAAGGACACTTGGCAGGAGCAAAGGTTGGGGATTATTATCAGCCGAGCAGCAAAAAACTGTTTCTGTCCCTGCCACCCCCAGCTGCGAGCCTCCTCCCCCCCTCTCCCTCGGGAACAGAAAGACTTTTTTGCCTTCAAGGCCCCAGTTTGACAAGTATTGACCTAATGCTGGTGTTTCCCCACTTGATGGTCCCCTCAGTTGCGTGACGGGCAGGACCCTCACATCTGCCTGTTTCAAAGGTGCTGGAAGCATGTGGCTTCCCCGGGTTGGAGATGGCCGATGGGCCAGGGATCTGATCCCGGGCAGGTGCCCCCACGGATGGGACTCGCCCAGACGGGAGGTGGGAGAGTCTCTGCCCCGTCCCTCAGGATTCAGAGGGAGGGTTTTAGGCTTCCCCTTTTGGGCAGCCGTGGGTTCCTGGCCGGAGCAGCAGCAGCAAGTTCTCCTGCCAGGCTCATTCCTGAGGCTGGGAGCCAGCAGAGCCCGGGTGTGCCCACAGGTGCTCCCCACACCCCCAGCCATTCGGATGCAGCCAGCCTGTCTCCCCTCACTCTCTGAGGAGCCAATTATGGTGATGTTAATGAGGTAGAGGTGTTGATGCTGCTCAGGGTTTTAGTGATTCTCCTCCAAGTTTTCTGCTGCTTTTCCTGGCGAGACAGAAGAAAGGTTTGGAAGGAGCAGTGGGCACCCTGCCCACATCCCCCCTCATCCTAGGGCTGCCCTCCCTGATCATGAGTCCCTCCCCAGCTTTCTTGGAGCTCCTTTAGGGACTGGAAGGGGCTCTAAAGTCTCCTTGGAGCCTTCTTTTCTTCAGGCTGAACCCCCCCAACTCTCTCAGCCCCCCCTCCCAGCAGAGGGGCTCCAGCCCATTTGCTGGTACCTCCCATTGCATCTTCCCCGTCTGGCCCCTCCAGGCTGCCAACTTGCACAAAGCAGGGATGGGGCTCCTGGCCAAGTCCTGGGGGCTGGGGGCCCTTGGAGCTGCTTGTCCCCCTAGTCTCCCCCAGTGCCCAGTGCTCCCCATGGCTGGGTGATGGGCCCACAGGGCAGGTGGTTGTTGGCCACGACTGAAATGCGACTGTGAGGAGCATTTCAAACAGTCTCTCTGGAAACACTCGTGTGTGCTCCTGGTAAGAGTGTGCCAAGATGCTCTAGAAACTGGAAATGACTGAGTAGAGGTGCTGGAGCACTTATGTAAAATATCTAAATAAATCTTTAATATTTCTAATTGCAAATGTACATAAATTGCACGGCCACATCATTTCTTTAAACACCAACAACTTTCTCTGTACATTATTACATAGTTTAAAAGGAGCTGAAGGAGATTCAGCAAACACTTCCACTTTGCTTCTTTATGTTTTTAAACATACTTACAAAAAAAGATTTGCTTTTCTTTATAAGAGGATATAAAACATAGCAACTGCTTATCAGGAACAAGTATCAGCCTAAGCAGATATACAGAGAGAGGTATATCTTAAGACACAGTGATGTATGCTAAAGGACTAGGTGAGGATGGAGACTGCACTCTGGGTACCGGTAGCTGATGCAGGACCACGTGGCATTTACAGCAAAGTCACAGCTCGGGTGATCTGTGAAAGTTAATGCTTGAACGTGACGCCCTTCTCCAAAGTGTGGTGGTTTCTGGATGTTGTGCAACGCCCTCAAAGATTGGATTTGGTTTCTAAAGCCCGTGAGCTGCACGTTGACGTGCTGCTGTGTCCTCCCTCACCCTCCATGGGTCCTTTTTCCCAAGGGAAAAGGCATCAGTTATCTGTGCAGGGGCAGGACAGGGCTTGGTGGCCCGCAGGGCAGGTGCCACAAGTCCAAGCTTTGTGGCTACTCAGTCTCCATGAAATTGCCCTGGAAAGTCAGGGGTGGGCAGTGCCCCTTCCTGGGGCCAGCTAAGGGATCCCCTGGTGGCCATAAGGCCTCTGTGGCCCACACCACGTCCTAGAACTGTCTGGGCGGCCTGGCTTGCTCTGAAGGCCACCCTTTGGGGACAAAGTTGCCCCTGGCAGTCACTGCAGGCGGAAGGAGGGAAAGCTGCCGGGCGCCCACCCTGGGGACAGGGTCACAGTCCTTGCCTTTGGACTTGCTACTTGGTGCTCTCCTGGCAAAGCTACATGTCAGGGATGGGGCAGTGACCTCGGTGGAGCTGCTGGACACCACCGGCCATAGGGGCTGCTGTCAGAAAGGTGTCTCCTGGGGGCTGTATCCCCCAGCCCCAGGGTGGCCAGGGAAGGAGCCCCGAGCAGATCAAAGCCGAGCCGGAGGCCGTGCCTGTCCTGGCTGAACACGTCAGTGCATCTTCCATCTCCTGGGACTAAAGCTCCTCTCCTTGTTCATCGCGGGACAGACCTCGGCGTGTTTTCTATTGCAGCTGAGAATGGACATTAACTGTGAAAAGGCTACGAGTGCTCTAAGCTATGGGAAAGATGGATTTAGGTGCTGATTGCTTTCCTAGGGCAGCCTGTGAGGCCTCGCTCGGGTCCACCATGTCCCTTCTCCCTTCAGGAACAGCTGTAGCAGAGCCGCTGTCCCGCACCCTGCAGCCACCCAGGGGGCTGCCGGGCCAGAGGATTCAGCGTGTTCTCACAGTGCAATCAGGGCTTTACAACTGCAAAAGCCGAAAATAAAACTCAAGCAGACTCGAATGACAAAGGTGAGTGACGCAGGACTCTTTGGATGGCGGCAGGATTTGCTTAAACTGGTGCAAAAGGGGCTGGTGACACTGTAGGAGTCGGCACGGGGAAGGACCTCAGTCCCTCCAGGCCTTTGGCACTGAAGCCATAATCCCTGTCCCAAACGGTGACACTTGCATCTGCAGAGACCCTGGGATCCGTTCAGTCCACTTCATCCCCCTTCACACAAAATGTCGCTTCTTTTTTTTTTGGATTTTCTCTTTTTTTTTTTTTTTTTTTTTTTTTTTACAAGCGGTCACTACAGATTGACAAAAACCCCAAATCAAAACTCTTCAAACAGAATCTTTGAGGTGGACTAACCCCAAATCTGGAGCCCAGGCTTCTCTCCCTTCCACTTCCCCCAGGTCCCCAGAGGGAGGATGCTGAAATCACAACCTGGGTCTGGCTCCAGATTCGTGAGTTTGAGGCCACTCTCCAAAACAGCAGTGAGAAACAGCCAAATCCTGACCGAATAAGCAGCACCAGAAGTAAGTTACTATATACAACTGTTAGTGAGATAGATACGTTACAGGAAACACTGAAAACATTTACAAAAAAAAAATATTAAGACTCGTATTGAGATAAAAATCTGAGTGTGTTTTCATTTTGTTTACACTTTGACGAGTTTGCACTAGAACAGCCTCTTACTGTAGAAAGCGCAAGACCGAAATAAAGAAAAAGGGAGCTGCTGACAAACGCTGGGGGTGGTGGGGAAGGGGGGGGGATAGTGGTTGCTTTGCTCTGGGATTGCCCCCCGGTATTGCTGGGCCAGGGCCAGGCTGGGGGGGGGCAGAACTGGCCAGGCCTGTGGGCTCCCTGGCCCTCGCTCAGATACACACACACACAGAGAAATGTACAGTTTATAAATAACAGAAACACAAAGTGAAGGAACAGAACTGAGCTGAACCTGGGTCGTGATGACTGTCCCCCCCCACCCCCTTAACCCCCCCCAGACCCTGGCTGGGCAGGGCAGGGAGAGCTCCAGCTGAGAGTGTCAGGGGAAGGACAGCAGGGGAAGGTGTCTCTACTGTAACCCAATTTTGTCCCAATTTGAATTTCTTTTCATACTGGCTCAGGAAACTAAGCAACAACTCCAGAAGGTGCTGGCACTGGAACTTCTACGATTTTTAATAACTTGTGGAAGGATTTAAGCATCCCTGCTCTTTCAGCAGAACAACGTGTGTTCAGTAATTCTGAGGTTAAAGCAGGAGTTTCTGACAGCTCGGGGCTGGGGGAGCGGTGCCTTGGCTTGTGGCTGAGCAGATAAAGCTGTACTGGGCTTCAGTCCTAAACAATTCTTTTGTGGGCGTTTCTCTTGTTTTCCAGCTCTTAGGGCGAGCTCTGACTGCATCCCCAAAATCACTTCCATGCCTGAATGGGAACGTGCTGCCGGTGGGATGCCCGCCCCAGGCCCCGCTATCGCCTCTCCGTTCCTCTACGGTCCTTCTCTCCTGGGAAACTTCCGTCTCTCACAACACAAGTATTTTGGAACTCAAAGACAATCATCAGCTCTGCATATCTCAGGGCAACAGCAGGTTAAAGTAAGTCTGTTGGTTTTTTTGTTTTGCAGGATTCTTACAGTGTTTGTTTTGGGTCGATACCCAACGGTTCACAGCACCCTGGGGGTTCCTAACCTGTCTGGGTCTTTCTCCAGTTGTAACCTTGTCAGTTTTGTGAGGTTCTTCAAAGCCATCTGTGCTAGTCTCCAAAATTCAAAGGTGACTGTACTTGCCATAAATACTTAGGATTTTTGTTTTGGTTTTTTTTTCTCTGAGGAGCTCCGTTTGGGGTCTGCAGGCGTTGGTGGGGTGTGGAGACCTCAGGGCAACACGTTCGCTCCTCCAAGGACCGAGCCGCGCCGGGCTCGGCCCAGGGCTTCCAGGGAATGGAAAAACCATTTAGGAAAAAAACAACAACAAAAAAAGCATCTTTAATTTTGAAAACAAACTGCGTGTGGATGAGAATGCCCCTTAGGGCTGCGGGGGCAGCGTGGCAAAGTGTCCTGCTCAGGCAGCCCGGGTGGTGTGAGGCTGGAGACGGAACCTAAGCTGTGCAGAGCCCAGGGAACGTCCTGGTTCCTTGGAGTGGACATTCACCCGTGGCCCGAGGAGCCAGGACGGGCGTTGAGCAGTGGGGGGGACCTTAGTGGGCGGAATAGGCAGATGTCCTGTACACTGTACACTGTCATCCGTGTCTCAGAGACATCTCTCTGGCTCTCGGAACGAGGGACCTGCTCTGAGAGTGGGAGTCATGAAGTGCTAACTTAAAAAAAATAAAAAATATATATATATATAAAAAAAAACCAAACAAAACCAAACCACAAACCAACAAACACAGTGCGGAGGCAGGTCAGCGGCACAAAATCCCCCGTTAAGGAGGTGACCCCTCCGCTGAGCACATCGTGTCTGCGAGTGCCGAGTCTGCGTGTCAGCAGTCAGGAAAGTCTAATCCTGGCTTCTGCCTGCACAGTGCTCCTGACAAGGGGGCTCTCGGTGGTGGCTGCTGTTCTTGTTGGTTACTCCCTTATGACCATGTTTTACATTCTTCGAGCCGGTTAATTTCCATGCAGTGCTCATTCCCAATTTAAAGAGGACAGTATTCCAGAAAATGGGATCTTTTTTTTTCTAATGCATACTGTGAAAGAAAAGAAATACAATTACCGATCTTCATGGTTCTTCAGGGCTTTTTCTTGTTTGTCTGTTTTTCTCCCCAGAAATAGTAAAAAAAAAATATATCTCTGCACAGAGCATTACATCCCCATAACGAACCCTTTCTCACGCAAGACGCCGGCCGTTCCACGTAGCCCCTCACTCCCCCTCCATCACACCAGGCACCAGAAATCCAGCCCCAGTCCCTCCATCACGGCTCGGGGCCAAGCTCAGGCAACATTTACTTTATTCTGTGGTCAGAAGTGGGGGGACACACAGTGCCTGGGGGGGCTATTGCTTACAAAGACTCTTCCCCGTAACTCGTGAGCGAGCAGAAGCTGGAGAGAGGACTCGTTGCCATCCGCCCAGTGCCAGAGCCGTGGGCTCGCTCAGCTGCCCCGGGGTTGCCCGGGGACCCCCAGCAGCACCAGTCGTGCCCTTTTCCATAGCCCTGGTTCCCCACGCAGCACCCCCTTGGCTGCCACATCGCACCCAGTGGGTGCCCCCACCTTCCATCTGGACTGTGCTCCCTGCATGGGCGGGGGGTTAATTAAGCCCTAATTAGCTGCGTAAATGCCCTGTGGATGGTTACTGGCTGTAAGGGTCAGTGGCCTCACAAAAGCCAAAGCTGGGCTGGGGGTTTGCCTTGGGAGAGGGCTGTGCTACAGGGAGGGGGGTGGGGGTGTCTGGGGGCACAAGCTGTGCTGTCATCCCTCCTAGGGCTGCATCCAGCAGCACACCTTAACTGGACTTACTGGGCCACCGCTTGCTGCAGGCTCTGCCCAGCTGCCTTGATGTCACCTACTGCAATGACAAGGACGTTATTCCTTGCTGGGAGGGGGTGAGGCATATCCTTTGGGCAGTTTAGAAGGGAAAGGTGACTTTTGTTTAAACATTAAACACTGATTTAAATCCAACAGTGACAGCGATTCTCAAATATGTGTTATTTCCTTATGCCACTCATCTCACACTGGATCTTTCCGTCCCCTCAATGTGCTGGCATTAGCATCTCCCACAAAGGCTCAGTCAAGCGCGCCGTCCGCAGCAAGGAGCTGGTTTCTCTGGGGGGAGAGAGCAGCCGTTCTCTGAAGCCGGGGCTCACACCTCCTGCTGCACCGTCTCTCTGGCCAGGCCTCCTCTCCTGCGGCAGCGCCCTCCACGCGTTAACAATTACTGCTGTTTCTGAATTCTCCATTCTCTGTAATCTGCAATTTAGTTGGGTTTGTGGGGGAGATCCCATTACGCGTCTGCATGCTGTACCTCTCTTTCAGCTGAGTAAGGGCACTCATTAACCGTGCGTTGGCAGCATCCAATGAAGCAATGCGTTTCTCCTGCAACCAGAGAGGCAGAGGGGAACCGTCAGTGGGAAGGATGGAGACCTGTCCCTCTGTGACCCCAGGGCCCCTTGCACCAACACCTTTCTCTTTGGCATCCTCAGGCGCGGGGTTGTTCTGTGCTACACACCATTTTTTGACATCCACAGGGCCACATCCACTTTGCCTGTGCAATGTGAGCTAAAGTCATTTTAGCATCCTGAAGAAAATGGAGATAATAAAATTTCTCTAATTCTCAGCAACTCATTGTACTGTTTGCTCTAACTGCAGCTGGGATGGGAAAGATTCACATATCCCTTCTCTAAGCCCAAGCTCTCCCAAGACAGTTATTCCTGTCAGTGTTTAATTGATTTTGTTAGTGTAAATTAATAGTTGAAATGACTTGTGGCCTCCCAGGATGGCTTTCATGGCAACTCTCACCAATTACAGTATCGTAAGGATGGCAGCAAGAGCTTTGGTGTTACATCCCGACTCTGCCACTGGTCTTTGTGACACTGGACAAGTCATTGCCCTTCTCTGCCTGCCATTAGCAGGAGTGAAGAGGAACCCAGAGGGCCCAGCAGTCTGCCAGGGGTAACTCTGAAGTTTATGAGCATGGGCACCTGAAGGCGGCTACAGGAGAGATGGGGAGGGACTCTATCAGGGAATGGAGTGACAGGATGAGGGGTAACAGTTTTAAATTGAAGGAGGGGAGATTTAGATTAGATACTAGAAAGAAATTCTTTGCTGTGAGGGTGGTGAGACACAGGCCCAGGTTGCCCAGAGAAACTGCCCCATCCCTCGAGGGCTTTGGAGCAACCTGGTCTGGTGGGAGGTGTTCCTGCCCAGGACAGGAATGATCTTGAAGGTCCCTTCCAACTCTAACCATTCTATGATTCTATTGTAGAGCCTGAGATGACCAGGGCAGTGCAGACTGGCTCATGGGGAGAGCTTCACAGATAACAGAAAAGTGGAGGAGACAGGTCAGCCCCGTGGGGAGCTGCTCCAGGGCTGCGTCTGCTCCGCTCGCACCCTATGGACACCCCGGTACCTGCCTGGCTCTGCCCGAGCACAGAAGGGAACACCATCATTTACCAGCTTTGAACAAATTACTCTTCAGAAAAACAGTGATTCTTTTCACAAAGTTACTACTCTCTCATCTCCTTTTTAATTAGCTATACAGTAAATTAGTCATGAATAGTGACTCACAAGAGCTTAATAGGGTTGTTAGGAATAAGCCTAGGATCTGCCATTCCCCAGCCACAACCTGTGGGAAGGCCTAGCTGCTGAGAAGATGCTGATCTCTGAATAGGCAAATGAAAAGATTATGAACCCTATTTACATATTCTCTTTTCCAAGCGTAGTGTTTTGCACCCACCATCTGATGCTCCCCTGCCATTGCAATCCATAGCAACAACTGAGCTTAACAATCCTGCAAACCACCACCCAGGCTTTGTGTTTCTTGTACCCAGGTCCTGCAAGAATTACGGGAACACAAACACCAAGCAAAGCTCCAGGGACCTCAGACCAAGCCAACGAGGATACGACCGTTCCACAAGCTGCCACCCCCCACCATCCTGTGTGTCACCTGCCGAGCTCCAAGGTGCAAATGTTGTGACAATGAATCTCATCCTGCCAGAGTCTGACCAGCTCCATCACTGACTGAGCTTGGTGCTCACTCCCCCAGGCTCGGCCTCACCGTGCTCGAGCTGGTGGGGAGGCAGCAGGCTCACCCCAAGAAGTGCTGCAGCCCTCGGTATCAGGGACTCACCTGTGCATCAATAATCTTCTGCTTGGAATCCACGGCAGCCTGCATTTCTGCGTGGTCCTTCTTTAGTTCCTCCTCAACCGACATCAGCCTGGAAGCCAAACAGACAAGAAAAGAATGACACTTGTTGGGCTCTGCGAAGCCCGGATCTCAGTCTCACGCACAACCTGGAGTGAAGGATACAGATCATGTCCTCATTTGGTCCTGACACCGAGGAAGCAAAGGGCTGACGTAGAGCTCTGAAGCAAGAGCTGTGGAATAGCAGAGAAGCTGCTCTACAGCCAGTACTGGCCTCAC
The DNA here is from genome assembly GCA_004320125.1 of Scolopax mira. Taxonomy (NCBI): domain Eukaryota; kingdom Metazoa; phylum Chordata; class Aves; order Charadriiformes; family Scolopacidae; genus Scolopax; species Scolopax mira. Next base: position 25,268 of record BJBW01000737.1, on the reverse strand, counting down.
ACAGCAGCCCCCATCAGCCCCACCAGGTCCAGCCACCTCACCCGACACTGCAATGCCAAAGCACACACTGAGATGTGCCCAGGACCCGCCGTTGTGCAGTGGAGCACAAAGGAGACACACAGAGTCATTGGCACTACCTCTTCTGACACACAAACCAGTCCAGAACCAGTCTTCTGTCCCTTCTCTAGAGACCTCTGCAGCAGACTGGCCCAAAGCTAAAGTGATACAGAACAGTGAAGGCTGCCCCATTAACGAGGGCTGATTAAAGGCACTATGTGGTCTTGGCTCAGGTAACTGTGAAGCTACATGGAACAGTCTATGTCCTGCACAGATGGAAACACCACACCACAGTGGGTGGGAGAAAGGGATTTGTAGCTAGGAGTAATGGGATGGTGATGAGATCTTTAGCTAAACATCAGGAAAAGAACATTTTAATTGTTGCATCTATTGCTCATATGAAGAGAAGAGCAATCCTGCCAGATCCTCTTGAGAACTGGGGCACGCTGCCAGCTCTCCCTTCCTGAAGTTTTGCCTTTGTGAATCAGGAAAATGGGGTTTTCCTTGTCCCATGCAACACTGATGGGGGACCTAAAGAGACAGGGCTTGAGATCTCACCAGGAACTACAACCCAGAATGGGAAGAAAGTGAATAAATGCTGGAAAATCTTCATGGGAAACATGCCTGTACCTCCAAAGAAACCTGTGTCCCCAGCACTTCCCACCTCCCCTGTACCTGCTGATGATGCCCTTCATCTGGATCTCCTTATCCTCCTGCTGCCTCCGGAGTCGCTCCTCGCTCTCCTCCAGCCTGGCCTGATACTCCAGCACCAGCTTCTGCGTTGTCTCCTCCTGGCACTTGAAGCGAGTCTCATATTCCTCCAGCTTCTTGTTGGAGATGCGAAGCTTGTCCTGCAGCACCACCAGGTCCTGCTGGTACTACGGCACGCAGGGACAGACACAGGAGGAGAAAACACATGTGGCACGTTACCCAGTAGGGCTTTTCCCTTGCCAGGATCTCCCCATAACCCGGTCATGCCCCCTCTCCTTGCATGAGACTAGCTGCAAACCCGTATCAGACAACCCCGCTTGCCGACACCTCCTCTTCGGTCTTCTCCGCGCGGGGTTAGGAGCGCTGCTGGTTCCGCTGGGCGGGCAGGTCACTGGCAGGTTCAGAGAAGGGGCTGTTAGCAGAGTCTGGCATTTCGGGTTAGAGCGAGCCAACGGGAAACGCAGCAGGCACCTTCCTGACACTAACAGCGCGGGGCTGGGCACAGGCAGGGGCAGCACCGGTGGGGTTTTGGGTCCGCACATGAGCTCTTCAGTCAGACAATAAATGTGGGTGTTCTGGAAGGGCTGGAAGCCAAGCAGGAGCTGTTAGTGCCGCCTGCCAGGCAGCAGAGACAGACACAGGCCACCGCCGTCTCGGCACAGAGTGGTCGCCCCTCGGCAAGGCAAGGGCAACCTGGGGGGTGAGCTGGGCCAGCGAGCGCTGCCGCCTTTTTAAACAGCTCACTCGGGTGTCAAACCAGGGTTCAATCTGAGAAGAGCTGCTGCAGGAAGCCAAGACCCCACAGTTGCACTGGGCATTCAGAGGAAGCTAAAAATCATCATCAGCAGAACCACATAAAGCAATTATAAAAATTAAGAGCTTTCCAACTCAGTAAAATTAGGTTCAGCTATGGCAGAAGCACAGCATTCAGCACAACTTGCTTTGCTAAAGGAAAATCCAGTCTGTAGCTGTACAAAACCCCCCAGCTTTAAATTAAAAAAATTGTCTTTGGAAATTTTCTTTTTTAAAAAAAAAGTCAACTGGAATAATCTTAGAATTAGCATGTAGTTGATCATTTGGCAAGCTGCTTTTAAAGAGTCAGATATGGGAAAATGACTTCCATCTGACTCACGAAGTCTGTTACAAAGCTGCAATGTCTGTCCATGAACTGACAAAAATGCACTTAATTGCCTTCTGCCTTGTTGAGCTGAAAATACAGCCTTCCCCTTTGGCCATCGCTGCCTGTGTAACCACCGAAGCGATGGCCCTGGCTGTGTCCCAGTTCTGAGGGTCCTGCTGGGGAATGGGACCAGCAGATCAGCTCTCGGGGCGGGGGGAGGCTGCTGCCCCTGTACTGGTTCAGCTGGACCCCCAGCCTGTGGGAACCCACGCTGCTTTCCTGACATCACTCCAGGAGCAGACCGGCTGATGGCAGAAATAACCGTTAAAAAGCTCCTGAGGATTGAAAATTTATGACGCTGATGTTCTTCTTGAGTTGCCAAAGTACTGGGGCAGTGGCAGGTGGATGGGCAGGCCACCCAAACTCCTCCTGCCCGGGCAGGGACGGGCACAACAGACCACTCTGTTCTCCCTTTAGCAAAGCTTTCACCGCAGCACTGAAGCGACAGAGTTTGCACGTGTCACCTGGAGCGAGGAGGAACACAAACGCCCATAGAGTTACACAGAAGCACTAGAGTCAGACAGGGGGAGTTGCTCGAAGAGGAAAGATTAAATACCTACCCTAGCCTTAAAATAGAAGCAGCATAAGTGAGCTCAAGTGATAGCAGGAGAGGCCTCAGAGACCGAAGGAGTCGCTCCTGTCTCTAGAACACTTGTCTCATTCTCGGTTACCATTCATGTCTCACAGTAATGGGGAGAGAGATTATGCTAATGGTGATCTTTATGTCAGTGACTGATGTGACAGCAAAGTAAGAGAAGATGCTGCATGAGAATGAGAGAGCAGGCTCCTGGGGGTGGGGGCTCCCTCAGAACTCGGGACAGGGACCCGTTTGCTGCAATACCCTCAGAGATGGCAATCCCACCCTCGGCTACTGGCAGAGGGACCTCTCAGCATCGGACAGGCATGTCCCGGGGGGCAGTGGCCCCCCTTGGGCTGGCAGGGCAAGAGAGCAGCCCCTGTGAGTGCCCATCTGGTGAAAGCTGAGCCTGTGTCACAGGGGAGGGTGCCAGGAAGGGGATTAGTGACAACGCCTGGCGTGTGCCATGTCCCCAGTGCAGGCCATCTGCCTGCCCGCGGGAGCTGGCAGGCGTGGGATGGAGATGGCCAGCACACCGTTGTGTGCTCCTATGGCATTCCACCTCTCTCCAGTGAGAGCCTGCCACTGTCATCTCAATTAAGGACTCAAATGAGTGCTGAACCCCTTCAGAAGCCCTTCAATGACTTAAATGCAATAATAACCCTGTGCACGATGCACCAGTCCGAGAACTCCTTCCCTTTGACCTGCTGCCTGCTACTGTCCCTGCTGAGGTGGCAGTCAAGACTCCTGTATCTCTGCAAACAAAATGTGCCAAACATGTACGTTTGTCTGTTTAGCTGCTGTCTGATGGGTACATGTCTGGGTATTTACAGGAATACCCAAAGGAGCAGAAAGGCAGGAAGAAATGGGGTGAACTCTCACAGAACTGCTGTGCTTCTCCTGGGGCAGCTGGGAGCCACCACCTCGTACCTCCCCGTCCCTACCACACCTCCCCTTGGCATTGCACCTGAACTTAAGAGGTGACAGTCCCAAAATGACACTGCACAGCAAAATGAGAACAGGAAGGCTATTGTAACGAAAACAGAAACACGTCTGTGCTGGAAAAACAGGAAAGAGGTTCAGGGAGGGTGACGTCTGCTGTTCTGTGGGAGTGGGTGGCAACACGTGGCCGGTGGGACAGAAGAGAGCACAGAGCACCCTGACAACCCTCTCTCCTGGGCAGGGACCTGCCACACAGCCCACCTTGTCCCCAGGGCACTCAGAGGAACGACATTCAAGGAAATCCTCTCTCTATTTAGAAACTTGTTTCAATCCAATCAGGTTTTACCTTTTCTGCTTGGCTGAGCTCGTCCTTATTCCTGAGCTTATCCCTGTGCTTGGAATCTGGGTCAATGCTTTCATCTTCTAAAAACTGCATGTTCATATTCAAAAGCCAAGCAGCAGTGCGGTCCAGGGCATTGGGGTTCACAGGAGAAGGGGCCTACAATGAAACATACAACCATAACAAAAGCAAAACCTGTAACAGAAATGGTCATGAAGCTGGAGAGAGAGAATTTCCTTCCAAGCAAGCCCTCTCCCAGGCTGCTCACGCAGCAACGAACAAGCCTGAGCTACCGGAGGGCTCGGGGCTGGGGGGTAGGAACAGCTCCCGTTTGGCACCTCGCATTATTTTAGGTCAAAAAGGCTGGATTCTTTCCTCTGCCACCCTGGATCAGATGTACAACGGTGGGGTCCTGCTGAAAGCGACAGGCCAGGTTTCTGAGCAGGCCCTGTCACCTCAGGGGGACACGGCCCGAGAAGTGCAGAGCTGCAGGCAAACGAAGTGGCCTGGTGTGGCACGTTCACTCCACAAGCAGAGATGTCACTCAACTCTTCAGCCTCTTTTCCTGAGCCATCTTTTGGCTTGTTGTGGAGGTTTCCCACAGATACAACAAGGTCTACAAACTGAAGTGCTGCTTTTGGTCATGCAGGTGCCTTCTTGGAAGTGGTAGGTTTCTTTTTGGCTGAGACCACACTTACGATACTGGAGAGGTCTCTACATCTTAGTAGATCACCCCTAGGTTTGTTCCTGTAGCTCAAGGAGCAGTGATGTTCAATGGTCACTAAGCCAGAGCTGCTGCTTTTCACTCCTAGCGTGGCCTGAATATTTTCCAACCACATCACAAGGTTGAGGAAGTGACTCTCCAGCTATTTCCCCTCCATTCTGGCTCATTACAAACTGCAGTAAAGAGTTTCTTGGATGAATACAAGGGATCTGGATGACTTGGTTGAGGGAATTCAAGTTCCTAAGTCAGAAATGTCGGGGACTTTCTTCGTCATTCAAACCTCTGAACAGCAGAGAAACCCAGTCACTGCCCAGGGTCCATACTCAGAAGGAATGGGAACCGGTTTAATCACCTTGCTGGGGGATCTTCCATGATGTCTGCCACTCTGGTCTTCTACTTCCCAAATTTTACATCACAAACCTCAGACTTGGCTCATGAACACCACTTGCTATAATCCCTCACCCAGCTTGTGGCTTTCTGCCTTTTCCTCCATTTCCAGCTCGGGCACTGCACTTGTGGCTACTGCTCAGAATTTCTGGCTGAGGAGCACTGGCCACCCAGGTTCACTTCAGCAGTGTTAAGGCCACTGGTCCAAGGCTGTCAGTGTGCAGAGCTCAGCCCACTGCGCATGAGGTCTTCTGCCTCTGAAGAAGTTAAAAAGGACATCTGATCTGGCCTGGGACAGTGTGGAAGTCAGTTCAGCAGAGGAACTCACAGACGTAGAGGAAACACTTCTGGCTGGCAGGAATGAAGTTGATGGACTTTTACTAAGATGGCCACCAAATGGGATTTTTTTGTGCTCGAACAGCATTTAATGCCACCAGCTAAGCAGTTTTTGTTATGGTTTCCAGATGCTGCTAACACCCAAGTGAAATACGCAGATGAAGGGTAGGACAGGCATTCTGAGGACTTCAGGTCTTGAGAGAAACATTGGGAGGACAACAGGAGTGGGTGGAGGAAAGATCTGCAAACACAACTTGGCCAGGGCTTTCCGAAGGTCACCCGGAGCTCACTGTTCTCTCTTCCTACAACAAACTCCGCTACCCAACGAGCTGCTGCTGCTTGTGGAGCTCTGTGCCCTCTGCACCTAACGAGTATCGATCTGCTTTCTACAGATGCTGCTGCATGGGATGCCTGCTAATGTCAGCGCTTATCAATCGATGCCGTACGTGCGGAACGGCTCCGGAGGGGGCTGATAACACAGCCTTCGAGGGGCAGCACCGACACCAGGCTCCGCGGCGGCCCTGCCAAGGAGAGGCAGCTGCACCCACTCGGTTGCTCTCTCAACACCGTGCTGCTGAAAAGGTGCCTTAATGCTGGGCCTGGGCTGAGACGCAGCGACCTCTTGCCAGTTCTTGTCCACATTCTCTGGGTCTGCATTATTTTTGAAACCTCTTCCTTTAGGCACTGAGAGGCCCTACTGTGTTAACTTTCTACAGGGCTAGTTCTGAAATGCAGAATGAATAAAGGAGCACTGGAAAAACAATTTATCCGTGCCAGAAAAACCAGAGGGCCCTGGGTCTGTGACCTACTGCTTTCAATTTTAGCACCACCAATAGTGAAATTTAATTCTGTGCAGACCAGCCTGTGGTCTGGGACCTGAACCACAGCAGAGCTCTGCCCAGCAGGACCTTCACTCTCGGTGGGGAGCACGCTCCTTCCTCACCGCTCCCGCCTCCCCGGAGGCAGCCACAGGAGGGTCCAGGAGTGCTGTGGCTCTGCTGGGACAGGAGACTCTTAGTTACGAGAAAAGATCAGGGCCTGGTCCAAGTCTGGGAGATGGCGCGGGGTTGACTATGGCATGGGATGAGAGCCTGGGCATGGAGAGGCAAAGCAGTGACAAGATGGTAGCGCAGGACAGAGGCACGGCTGCCATCGCCCTCGTGTCTCTGCCACCTACCGCCTTGCGGCAGTCACACGCCAACATGCCACGCAACGGAGGAACGCAGAGAAGGGACTCTGGTCTATGTCCCCTTCCCTGCAGAGCCTCCATCTCAGGCCATGCTGGGTGCAAGAGCCAAGGTCCATCCCCACATGCAGTGCCACCACAGGGCACGGCACCGACGTGGTACCTCAAAGCCGGGATAACATCCCCTCCCTTTGCAGCAATCCCCACCAGCCCATTTCTTCTCCAAAGTCCACGCCCCGGCTATTTTGACACCCAGGGCTGGTAGAACATCCCCCAACTCACCTGTTTGTGCATCGTGCGCTGCTTCATCTCGGGGCTGTCGCCCTTGGAGGAGGAGGACTGCTGCCGCAGGCGGGCCCCGCTGCCGGGCCAGTCGGGCGAGGAGGACATCATGCTGCCGCTGGAGGGTCGCTGGTACTGAACCGTGTTCAGCAGGGAGGGCGGCGTCCGGCCCCGGGTGACGGGTGGGGGCGGCGGGGGCGGCTGGTCTATCCGCCTCTGCGGTCCCGCGCTGTTCTGCCGGGGCATGGTGGGCTGCCCCCCCTTCTCCGACAGCGAGAGCTGCCGGCGGGCCAGCTCTCCCGTCCGGCGGGCGAAGTCCTCGCTGGCGGCGGGGGCGGCGAAGCCGTGCTTGTTGGCCGTCAGCTCCTCGCTGTTGCTATGGGAGCTGAGCGAGCTGTGGCACTCGGAGCCGGAGTCGCCCAGGCCGCGGGGGGAGAGGGGTAGCCCGGCGGCCATCTGGTAGACGGGATTCTGGAAGGAGAGGGGCGCCAGGAGCTGGGGCCGGCCGGGGGCGCTCTCGCCGCTCGGCGTGGTGGGGGTCTGGCCCACCCGGCGCACGGTGGCCATGCCCGTCACGCTGTTCTGCTGAGTCCGTGCGGTCCATACGCCCTGCAACTGCCCCAGGGAGGACTGACTGTCATTGAGGGAGTCAGCCGTGCCCGGCGCGTTGGCCCCACTGTCCAAGAGCCGATTGTCCTGCAAGTCCACCATGGACAAACTCTTGCTGCCATTAGACATCTGCACGTCGGGCTCATTGGCCTCTGAGTAACTGGAGCTTCGGGCAGGCGAGGGCTGGGCCCCAGCAGACCTTGTGACAAAAAACAAGTCCTTGTTTTCAGGGGTTGGAGATGGTAACCGTGTGAAATCTATCAGACTGCGGGGAAGTCAGTGCGTAAGGAAGAGGAGAGGAAAACAAAACAAAACAAAAAGAAGAGTTGTGAATGCTGCGCCGGAGCAGGAAAACGAAATCACTCAGAAGAAATCAGCGTGGCGCAGCGTGGTGTGGGATGGCGAGGAAAACCCTGCGGCAGGGCTGCCCGTGGGGAGGGATGGTGCCGGGGGGACGGGGGAGCCCGGGACACCCCCCTCCCTACGGGCAGGGGAGCGAGGGGCATGTGGTGGTGGTGAGAAACGCACAGGAGGCATCGCAGACATGCTCTGCCTCCCCGTGTCACCCTTCCTGCTTCCAGGCCTCTCTCATGTCCCCTGCTCTGCTCCTGGGCAACGAGCTCCGGAGGGCACGCTGGCCAACGCTCCTACAACACGGAGCACCGTGGGGGCCTGATCCACACCAGGCCTCCAAGGGTCGGACAGAGCCGTAACAGCAGAGATAAAGCCTGGAAACTGAAGGTTATCCACCCATTCCTCCTGCTGAAACATTGATTCATGCAATATTGATTTCTTGGGGATAGGAAGAAAGAGGTTGGCAGTAGCTTAATGTGAGTACGTCACTGATCAGAGATGGTGCACTGTAAGCAAGTATTTGGGTGAGAGCATATTGTCAGAGATCCTCCATAGCATTAGATTTAAATAATTGCACCTCACGCTGGGAAGCATTAGAGATGAAAAGCTCTGATTAGAGGAAGTCCAATGCCATTGCTGCCTTTCATTCCTAATTAAACTGTTAAATATTATGCAGTTTCCACTCACAAACTGTATTACTAGCACAGTCTTTCAACTTGTGTGGGCTCCATTTCATTTGCCACAAACACAAACATTACAGGTCTGCAAGAGAGTCATCTTCCCTATGAATGAATCTCCCTAAATAACTAGGGCAAAAAGTATGCTAGGTGTCTGTGTCTGTGAATCACTGCTCATCATCCAAAACACCCACTATTATAAAAACTGGACAGAGCAGACTGGAATTCATCGTTAGGCCTCTGCAGCTTGGCAACTGTTAGAGAAATGTCCAGATTTGGATCTCAGTGAATTCAACACATACCCCATGTCTTACTAAGATGGTTAAGGCCAATCCTATAAACCTTGCATACTCAGAGACCTAGTGAACTTCACGATGTCACCCATCACTTTGAGGTTAGCACAAACAAGCCCTCAAGTCCTCACAGGATGAACATTTTGCTTCTGCAGCCACATCTCAACAGCTGAAACCAGAACGGCCAAGTCCTTGATTTCCCAGACCACATCCCCAGTTTTGGCTCTCAAGGGACACAGGATGGAGCCGTGTTCTTGCCCTACCACCCACTGCCTTCTCTAGAATAGGAGCTGAACTACATCCAGGGGAAAGCCTAGTCAATGGATCAGGCACCCCCTCACTGCACCCTGTCCTGCCTGTCCCCGCAGGCGCTCAGGCTCTGGTGGCAGATGAATATTCAGTATTTCCCTGACCACCTTTTATGCTCTTACCCAGATAAGTCATTCTCTATCACCATTTTCTGCAGCCCCGCAGAGATGCTGTTGCCAGCATTGGGTGTGGACGCGGTGTGATCGGCCGTCACCGAGACCTGCACACAGGCTGGGTTGCTGAGTGCCGAGTTGACATCCCTCAGGATCCGAGGCAGAGGCCCGAGTTTCGTTGCAGTGGCCTGGCCAAAAAAGAGAGCAGAATTACTACCAACATCATCTAGAAAAACTAATGTTTTTCTAGAGAATTGGACTGGTACCTCCTGGACATGGGGAGGTATGTAGTATGGTAATGCCCAGCACTGGCCAACCGTACTTCGCCCCCCAGCCTGCCCCTGCAACCCCGCCCCGATACCTGCTCCAGTTGGGAAATGACTTCCCAGAGCAGCGAGTGCAACGTGGAGAGTTCCCGGCCCAGGTCGATGTAGCCCTCGAAGCCAGCCGTGTTCGAGATGGTTTCGGGATTGGAAATCTCCAGTAGAAATCTCTGCATGTTAGTCCATTCGTGTTCCAGGAACTGATTCATAAAGGACATGTATTCCTCCTTGCTGCCAAACCTATCAAGACAGCAATTCACAGAATTTCAGCTAAGTTCTGTGAATAGAAGTGCAGTCAACAGAAGGGGTGGGTACATATGCAGGTAGGAACGCCAGAGCCTTCCTCTGAACCCTTCAAAGCCTTTGGGACCCCTGGGTTGCTAGCAGGCACCTGGTACACCTCACCGGTCACGGAACCAAAATTAACCCCAGCCTAACCCAGCAAAGTGCTCGTCAGCATGGGATCTCCATAGCAGAAACGAAGGTGAAAGCTAGAGAAACAAAACTGCTCCTGCTAATGGAGTGATCTTGCTGCTGGGTCAGGGCACAGCCTCCAGAAATAGGACCTGTCACTGGAAATAAAGAAATGGCAATGCCAAGCACCATCACTGTCTGAAGCCCAGAGAGTGATGGTGGTAGGAATCCTGCTCTCTCCCTGCTCTTCCACAAGCACTGAGGCTGCTGCCTGGGCACAACCTCCCTGGGACTACCCCCCAGAGACAGACCCGCAGCGGGGCCAGCACATTTGTCTCCCTGGCCTTCCTGCAACCTCCTCCTGCCCTCTGAGCACTCCCCCCCAGACTTCGCTCTCAGTTAGATGTCTTATTTAGAGCACAACAGGGAGGGCCTCATGGTTCAACCCCACCAGCAGCGACTGGTGCCGGGCCAGGGCCAGTGACTCTGTGAGGATGGGCTCGGCTCTGGGCCATCCACAGCACGGCTCAGCTTGATCACTTTGGCTTGACTAATGTCAGCTCAGTTAAAAGAATCTTTTGTTGCGAAGCCCTGAAAATCTGAAAACTCTTTAGTTAGGGATTGGGGAGGAATATAGAGAATTTCTGTCATTTGGTGTAACACACTTGCACATCTTCCCTCTGCGTCTGTGTGCCCATACGCGTGTGCCTGGCTGGGAGCGTGTGCACTAAGCTAGTTTCCCAATCTAAGAAGCTTTGGACAGAAACTGTCCATTCATGTTTCGGAAAGCTCATCATTCTGTTATTGGAGCTCAGGATAAGTAGCTCAGAGCTGCAGCCAGTGGAAAGATTTTCAGAAATCTCTCGCTTTGTTTCCATCAAACCAACGGGCTTAGTTGGAAACTGATAGTGTCCCTGTTCTCTTTTCATACCTCCCAGTTCAGAAGCAGGGAAGGTCCCAGAGCTCACAGGAGGGAGAGACCAGCCCCTGAGCTACGCACACCACAGCTGTTGGGGTTCTGGTCCTGCTGGTGCCCGACGGGAGGCAGGCAGTGTCCTGTCACCAGCCATGCCCAGCAGAGCCATCACAGGACAAAGGGCTGGGACGGTCCTGCTCGACTGTGCGGTCAAACCAGCCTGTTTTCCTGCTCATAAAACACGTCCTGTTTTGGAAACTTAAACGCTCTCCCTGACCCTACAGTGAGGGAACGGGTCCCAGAGAGACGTAGGGGGAAAAGCCAACAGGAAACAAACAGGCCCTTTCCATGGAGGACCGGAGCAGGCAGCGTGGGACTCCTGGGGCCCTGGCGACACCCCCAGAGCTTCCCTCCCCCTCTCCCCATCCGACCCTGTGCCCCCGCTCACTTGGCAAAGTTGGCGAGGTTCTGGGTGACCTTGGCAATGAGGGTCAAAGTGCGTGCAGTGCGGTCATCGGGGTACTCCTGCAGGAGGCTGAAGAGGGACGGGGACATGATGGCCGGGCAGAGGAAGCGGAGGAACAGGGAGGCACTGATCAGTCGCTCACTGATGTCCGGGCGGCCTCGGTTGCTGCATTCTTGTCTCCACGAGGCAAAAACTTCCTTGAGCTCCCTTGGGAAGACACTGAAATGGCAGGAGGACAGGCAGGGATGGTGAGGTCAAGGCCAGGGTGTTGGAACTGTCACACAGAAGTAACTAAACATGGTGTATATCAGCCATGGGGTGCGACACCCAGACCTGTACAACGCGGAGCCCTCTCACCCTGCTGATCCCACCGATACCTACACCCAGCACAGAATCTCTGCCTTTTTTTTTTCTGCAGAGTGTCCACTAGGAGACTCAAATCACACAGGAAAAAAACGAAGCAAAGCGCTCCATGAAGTTGTAAGAGAAGCCGCTTTCCTCAGAGTAACATTCCTGGTTGTGCTGGGTGCCAAAACCCCAGGCGAGTGGGAAGACAGAGATATGAAACAAACAGCTCATCTCAAGCCAGCTTGGCTGGGCCACGGGGCACCTGGAGCTGGGGGGAAGCTCAGCCACCCAGGTGGAGTGTATCTCCCGGGACCCCCGGGGCAGGAACACCGGCAGCTCGGGGTCACCGGCACGGCCGGTGCTGGGAGGGAGGGCTGTGCCAATTGTAATGCTCCTGTTCAAGCACCTGGATCAAATCCCACTGGGACTCGTACAAACGCGGATCCCCACCGGAGTGATTCCAGCCTTGTATCCGCACAGACCTCAGCCCGGCGTCGCTGGATACCACAATTCCCCCGGGTCCAGCCGACGCTCGCTGCAGCCCTTATCACCGGAGAACGCGCTGCCTGTTTCTGCTGGGCCCTCCACAGCTCCCTGCTCCCACCTTATCCTGTTCCCACCATGTGTTATTTACTCAGCTGGATGCCCCAGCCACGGGAGCAGGCTGGCAATGGGTCCCACCACACTGAGGATGGTCCCCTGGGACACGGCTCCTCAACTGCCCCAGGGGCTGCTGCCCTGACCAGCAACCACCCCCTCTTTGAAAAACCAGAGCTGTTTACCCACAGAGCTGGATGGTACAAAAACAGACTGAAGAGGGGTCAGGCTCCATTTAAGGCCATAGATCTCCTTAAAAAACAGCCATTTCAGAAGACATTTTCCCTGTTTTCCTGCAGGGACCTTCTGGGAGAAGCAAAGCGGCATCAAGCTGGCTTCTCACTGGCCTGTCCCCCTCCCTGGGACTGACTGTCCTGAGGCTGAACCTCACACGAGTTGGGGAGAAAACCATGGGAGTTGCATGGCCAGAGACACCACCCACCATCCAAAAGCAGCAAGAACCAGGTGGGAGACTTTGAAATGGAAGAGCACAAAGAGCAAAGAACCCCCACGGCAGCACACTCCAGGCCTCTGGGCTCTGCTCCCCGAGGCTACAGACATGCACTTCATCAAGCCCAACCACATGGGCACATCCCAGCCCAGGGACAGCACAGCTGCCTTCAAAGGAGACCACGCAGCTGCTCTCTAGGTTTTCAGGTTTCTCTCTAACCTCCTGACATGGGCAGTGACACTCCATGGAAGCTCTTGGCAAATGCTCCATCCCGGCGTCACGCTTTCACACTCACGAACTTTTACCCTGTGCTTTATAAATACCATTAGCCAACGTCTTTGGCTGGATAAATTCTCCTCTGTCTTTGGCTTGATCCATACAATTGGACAAAGCCCTTTTGCTTCACGGTATTTGCCCAGAAACAGGAGAATCCTTTAAGCAATTTAAGGCTTGAGTGATCAGGACAGGTTGTACAGTTACTGGAAAGTAAACCCTTGAAAATGCATGCGCCGGCTGCGTGCAGCCCGCGAGTACTGCTGGCTGTCACAGGCTGGGGGACATAAAACTTTAATTGTGTAAGAGAGGATGGAATTCAGTTACCCAGCTTTATGTGACAAACGGGCCCGTAATTCATTGCCCAACTTTCCAGTAACGAGCTTCCACATGCTGAATTTCTGCTTACATTGAAACTTTCCAGATGTCCAAATTATGTCATAATTATAACAATTTTCAGTTATTGTAAACCTCTTTCCTCTCTCTGACTCTCTCCAGCAGATGAGCATGCACACGCTGGCACTCTATTTAAAGCAAGATCGTTAGCTGTCAGGATACCTTTGCCAATCCCGAACCCTCATCAGCCCAATTAATCCCCAAGAACCGTTGAGCACAAAGGAACGAGGGGGAGCTCAGCTGCTCTGGCTTCCTTGGGAAGGCAGGGCTGGAGGAATGAACTTCCCACTCATTCCTGACTTTCCTCAGGTCACTTTCCAAGCCTATTTTTAGAGTGACCTTTTAGTGCTGCTTTCAGTATTTTTAGGAAGACGTTAATTCAAACAATTAGAATTCACTGGTGATTAAAAGCAGTGAATCCCTCCTGGGAGAGCAGGTAAACGCCATTCCTGAGTCGGAGATTTATTAATTGGCCCGGGATAAGGCATAGGATACCTGCAAGGAAATCTGCCCTTTGTGGTAGATAAAGGAAGGCTGTGTGAAGCTCTCTCTGCTCCTTCTCCCCCTGAGCAATATCAGGAAAAACAATTCCCATCCTGGTCCTGCAGCAGGGTGCCCTCAGGACCCTGGGAGATTACGTATAATGAGTTTTCAGACCTCAACACAACAGCTGGGATAGAAGAGAAAACGAGAAACCCTTATTATCAAGGACTTCCTTCCTCCTATATCATCCTTAGTTGATGTTGTGCAACAACAGTGTTGCTACTAAACACATTAATAAAACCTAAGCCCAGACTTTCAGGCAGGAAGGCTGCAAATCCAGCAGTAAGACAAACACCACCATTCTCTCATGTGATCAGGACGAGAGGATGTTAGCAACAAGCAGAAAGAAAATATTTTTATTTCTCTAAGCAGAGTCACAAGCCCATTCTTCCCCCCTTTCGGGTCATCTCTGCAGGCAGTGTCTGCACCAGACCCATGGGCTCCTGGCCCCCTGGCCCCAGGGCCTGCAGCAGGTGACACCGTGAGCACAGCCATGCCTGACGGCCACCTCCCCAGCAAGATATGACTTCCTCACCCCAGTCCATTTTGCATATTCGGGCTTGTCCTGACTAGTTGTAAGAACCTTTACCCCAAGAACAACATGCCTCAAACTGCATACCAGGCCTTGGGACAAGGAGGCCACGGGCTCCCCATCTCTGCAGCCGCAAGCACCCCGGGGCAGGGAGAGAGAGAGAGAGAGGTTAACCCAGAGGAATGCAGGAGCTGAGCCAAACAGCAACCCAGGAGCCATAGCATCCTCCTGCCAGGCTCCAGCACTCTGCACCAGGAGAACATCTGCCTCAACAAAAGCTCCCTGTGTTGCTGGGGCTCCCTCGCAGGCAGGAGGGGGTGTCACAGACCCTGCCTGCTGCACAGAGGGCTTCAAAACTTCACCTGATTCTTCTCCCCGGCCTGGGGAGGCAGGCAGAGCCCGGCCCTCTGACCCAGACTGGATCCATACAGGGGGAGGAGACCCAGGATATGCATTTCTGCCCTTTATTCCAGACTTTCTATACAGCTGGCATCAAATCCCTCTCTGAATTGGTCACACTGGCAAAGGCATTTCGAGTTCCTTGACTCCACTGCCCCATCCCCGTGTCTGTGTGCCAGGAACAGCTGTGACGGGGAATCAGTGAGGCTATCACATCCCCGGAGCAGATAATTCAAACTCTGGCTGCTGTCTCACCCCTTGGCCATCCCCATCCTTGCTCCTGGACCACCAGGACCCCCTTCTGCATGGCAGGACACGGGCAGAGACCAACAGCCTGAAGACAACTGTTGCCACCCTCGTCCCCCGCAGCTACACCACCTCTGTGTTATCTGGGGACATAGAGAGGGGAGTGACACCCGGGGGATACCCACCAGTAGGAGTTGATGATTTTGCAGAAGGCCAGCTCGCAGCACATTTTCAGGTTGCTCTGATGCTCGGGAAGGTCTGAAGATGAGCACTTACTGGGATCCACCTCACAATTTTCATCTGATTCGTACAGCGCCTTGATAAATTCCCCTGTAAAACAGACAGTGGGTGATGGTTTTTGGGGACATGAGAGACACATTCTTCAACCAATTCCGGTCATAACCCCCCGTGCCCCAGCAGCTACCTTATGCCCCATCACAGGAGCAGGGCAGGAGAGCCCCCAGCACCCCCTGCAGAGAGGCACCCCACCTCCCAAACAGCACATTCCCATCCCTCTTCCCCGCTCGGCAGCTCTGCCTCTGTTCAGCAGCACAACGCCACTGACAAAGGGCCCTCTCCCTGGGCCTGCCCTGACCCCCCGTTGCCCCAGTTCCAGAGACTCTCCCTTGGGCTAATCCAGTAGGAAATATGCTGGCCAGTTCTGTCATTATTTGGAGGGTGGCCTGCTATTGCAGACTCTGCCCTGGCGCTGACGAGCCAGCGTGATTCGCAGGAGGAAGAGGTAATTAAAGGAAAGAAACCATTTACTTGGTTTATTTTGAGCTGAACATCATACAAGATTAAATTAAAATATATCTCTGCGTTTCCCTGCACTCCTGTTTGCTGCCTGGCTGCTCCTCACCCTTATGGACACTCGGGCTGTGGTCCTGCTCTGCCAGCTCCTCACCTCCTGCCACCTTCACCCTGGGTACCAGGCACAGACCCTGGTTTTTGGGGGCTCCCCACTGCCCTGACACGTCTCCAGAGGGACGGCAACCATCCATCCCAGTCAGCACACAGCAGGGGCTGGGGAGAGCAGGGACTGGGATAATGGGGGTAAACAGGCAGCACCGGGACCTGCAGGGTTGGGTGATGTTTTGGGAGAAAGGTTTGCTTTGGTTTTATTTCTCATTCCAGCTGCTTTGCTCCCCTCCCAATTTCTGTCCATCCTGGATTTTCCCATCCTCTTGTTTTTTGCCCATTCTAGCCTGCATTCTCCCCTATTGCCAAACCAGATTATAATTACATACTGGAGAGCCTCTCCAATGTATTTTCAGCTCTGCCAGGGGGCTCTGGAGCCTCTCTGCCCGCCTGCAGGTGATGCCTGCTGTTATTATCCGGCCCTATTACTTGCTTGTGCTCCCTGGTTTAAAGGAAAGCACTATGCTGTATTGTGTTACCTTGTGACACACAGATGAATCATTGCACTGATAAAAGGTCTACACAGAATCAGCGCCACGAGGAGCCAGCGAGAACCACAGGCTCCTCCTCTACTGGATGGAGCTGGCTCGGCAGCATTTGCATCGAGCCCTGGAAGGGGAATATTTCAAAACTCTCTGCCTTTATTAATCTCCTGGCTTTTGAGAAATTTTATAAGGTAATCTACTTACAGCCTTGCCTTCAACCAGAAAGCATTACAAGGCATAAATAAATAATATTACTTTTCCTATTCTTGTGGGTAATCTGTTGGTTTGACTGAATTTGCCCAACGATCTCCCCTTCCTCAACTCTGTCATTACTAATATTATTATCTTAATAAAGTATTTACGCTTCTTCGCTCCTTGTTAAAATTACACAAGTGCACTGGTAGGAACCCAGCATACTGAAAAATGAACAGCTCAATAGAAACTGGGCCCAGGCTACTGCTGGGATGTGGATCCAAGCCGGCCGCCCTCGGCTGAGGTTCAGACATGAGGCTTCAAAGGCAGCCTCTCCCCATCCCCGTGCTGTGCTGGCTGCGCTCCGCCACACAGCAACTCCTTCCTGACCTGCCCAGAAGCAGAAGCTCTAATTATTTTCATTTGCATTACAAGAAATATTTTTGGAGCGATAAACATAGCCAGCACTGCAGAAAAAAACAACCAAAAACCACCAGGAGGGTTCCCAGCGCAATGCGGGAGGCGACTCTCGTCACCACGACTCGGGAGATCCCATCTGACTCCCCTCGCTGCGAGGAAGAGGGGGTGTGCGATCAGGGGGAGGGCTCCATCAGCCTCAGAAGACTTGTCAGGCAGCATAGTGCCTTCAAATATCAATTTGTTATCTCCTCTGAAAGCAAATTAAAGCGCTAACTCAGCGGTGACCTTCACCTGGGAGCAGAGAGCTGCCTGCTGCGGCCGAGGCTGTGCCCTGGGCTCGGATCCCACTGCCAGAGAAACCCTCCAGCAGGTACACACTGCTGCCTCTGATGGCCATCAGGGCTCAGCTGATGGTCTCCACCACCCAGAACATGCTGCAGCTCAGAGGAGAACCTCTCTGGGTGAGACTTCCCAACCCCTTATACGTACCTAAGGCATCTTGCAAGTATTTCTGCCCCACCAGCTTCAGGTATTCTTCGATTGCTTTGGTGGCCAGTGTGTTCTCCCTGAAAATGAGATGCTCATTCTCACCACAGCGATCAACTTCAGACATCATCAGGTCAGTCAAGAAATCCTGGAAAGCAAAGCCCATGGTGGGTCACCAAGGCAGTGATATACCCTTCATTCAGCAGCCCCCCCTTCTCCGGAGAGGTCTCACCTCAGGGGGACACCGGAGGGAGCGGGGGTGCTGTGGGTGCTCCCCGGTGTGCACGCTCCCGGCCACCAGCCCCACTTCTCTCCTCTATCTCCAGCCTCATGGACATGAGAGGAGAGATAAATCACTGGAGAGTCACAACCTTTGCACCCCCAAAACGGACTCATTTCCAGTTAACAGTGGAGAATCAAGCCTGTAAGAGGTCATCATGATGCTCAAACGTCCTGTTTCCTTAAAATAAACAGCACTGATAGGGAGCAGGCACATTTTGGGCACAATTTTGGGTCTGACATGCACGCAGCCAAAAGCCAGGCCATTTTATAACCCTCTGTACTGCAGAGCGATGGGAGGGGTGGGCAGGAGCAGAGCACACACTGCCCCGGGCAGGAGCTGGGCCACAGAATTGCAAATTCTAACCAAAAAACAGCACTTCGGCCCCAATTCCACGTCTGCTTCGGCAGCAGCACCTTATCTGATGGGAGAGGGTCACGTAGCTCCCTGTGCATTCTGCTGAAAATCCACTGCGTGGTGTGGTATTTAGTGCGCTGCAGCCGGGGCTGATGCAGGAGAACTGCTGAGCAGCTTTATTGCTAATGCATATTCAGCCTGTGTCCTCTGTGAATGGGAAGAGCAGCCCTGGGCCCCTGCCCAGCTCCTGCCTGCACTGGGGGGCTGCAAGGGGGACCCCCGGGGACAGAGGGACACGGGCTGCTGGTACCCCGTAAATCACACGCGTTAAACCTCTTGCTGCTTCCCTGTGCGGGAGGCAGAGCAATGCTGACATACAAATTCACTCCTACAGCCAAGGGCACCTTTTTTCACACTGCCTTCCTCTGAAACAAAATAATCTGCTCGGTAATAACCTTTCACTAAGAAATTCTCCTTCATTTGTCACGACTGTACCAGATGGAAGCCGTTCCTGGCGGGGGCAGCAGCAGGAGCCCCCCAGGTCCTGTCCCCGCTGTCCCCACGGCCAAACCCAGCTCCTAGAGCCCCCCCCCCCCCAGTGCTGTGACCGTCACCCAGGCTGCTCCAGCCCGGCTGGGGAGAGGGGACACTCAGGTCCCTTTCCCTGCCAGCAGCTGCTCAGGAGATTTGCAAGGGAGGCACTTAGCTCCCTTCCATTTTTCATACAGACACCTGCGCATTGGAAGTTTAATCAAGGTTTCACAGACAGCTCCACCTCGGCCCAATGGACCCAAACCATTTAATCCACAGGCCCTTTGTTACTGTGCTTGTGTCCCAGAGAAAGGAAAATCCCAGCAGCTGGCAGGTACGTCTGCCCCTGAGCAGAGGAGAATAGGGGAGGAAGGCTGGTACCTCTGCAACCCAACTCTCATCCCACCTCTCCCACCTTCCCACGAGACCGGGACCAACAGCTGCCTTGACCTTTCCAGAAGAACCTCCAAGTAAGCCAGAGGAGGAGCTTTGGAGAAGAAGAAAAATGACACTTGCATCATTTCTTCAGCCAGAAGATCCCCTTCCTCAGATCCTGCCGTGTCAGCGATGCTCCGGCAAAAATCCCCCCTGGAAGCAAAGCACACGCCTCCCCCCCAACTATTTTCTCTCTTTTTGCCCCTTTTATCAGCCATGCAGGAATGAAACTTTAAACCCCTGCTCAAATCCTGTTAGCTGCTATCTGGGTAACTCTGTCACCTTTATCTTCCCGGGGCTCTCCCGGGGTACGTTTCAATTCCAAACCACAGCGCAGGCTGACACGAGGTGCTGATTCTTAATTAGCAGCCACTGACCTTGGCTTTGCTTGATTCTCTATCCTGTCACTTTCCCAACATACTAATTATCTCAGGAACGGAGTTTTATAGCTTTTCTCAGCCAAGTGTTTGCTTTCCCCCTCTCCTGTCGGCTGAGCGCTGGCTGCCACGGGATGGGATGCAGCACCCAACGGTGAGCCAGGGTGGAAACCCAGGGGCCAAGTTTTAGCCAGAGAGAGTGTGAATTCTGATGATTTTAGCTGATCTAACAGAACTCACTAGGATTTAAAACGAGGCAAAATTCCAGTGCGGGGCTCAACACAAAGCCAGAGAAGATCCCCCTGAAACCTCTGCTGCAGCCGTTAGTCCCTATGGAGCACCTGCAGCTCCACAGCCGAGAAAACGATCCCTTGTCTCCAAAGTGGGAAGAAGAGCTGCTGAAATCCCCAAGAGCTCCATTACGGTGCAGCTCCCAAAGCTGGGGTGTAACGTGGCAGAATCCAGCCCGTTACTGAGCAGGGGATGGAGATGAGCACCAGGAAAGCCAACAGCATCCTCCCAGCCAGGGCTTCTCACCGTCCCCAGCAGGTCCAGCCTCCCCAGGCTGCATGAAGCATCTTCCTGGGCTGTATGAACTGTCCCCGAGATGCATCAGGGACCAAAATACCCACAGCCAATGTCCTTGAGTGAGATCCTCTGCCCAGACCGCTCTCAGTGGCCCTGTGGAGCTCTGCTGGCCCCGGGAAAGGAACCTCATCCTTGGGTCAGTTCCCATGACATACTGCGATTTGTGTCCCAGGGCCATCTTCCAGATCTCGCCTTCCCTCCACACAAAACAGCCACTTCAGCTCTGGATCACACGTCTGGTATCTCTGCCTTAAGTACGCCAGCAGCCAGCACTCGGAAGACACAAATGGAATGCAAATACTTGTCGAATCCCTCCGGGGGCCTCACTCACCCACATACAAGGCTCTGAATAAAATGCAATAACTAAAGCCAATAAAACTCCCTGTTTCTGAGCAGCAGAGATCAGCAGGGGGTTGTTTTCAGTTAGGGCCCCTGGCAATGGAAGAAAATAAGATGCTTTATTTCATTACATCAGAGTCGAGAGGGGAAGGAAAAGGTCTACAGTAGAAATGAAGGGCTGTGGCAGTGCTCTTCAGGCTTGCTCCCATGTTTATTTTAAGGATATTTGCCTCAGACTGGACACAGCTGAACCTGCGCAACTTCAGTCGCTTCCCGTGGGCTGATGAAGAGGAGCAGTTCATAAATAAATAAATTCAGAGCATGACAGCACAAGGCTGCACTGGTTTCCAGCACTTTTCAAATAAGCCATGCATGAGCCCACAGCCACACGTGCTGTTCTATGGCAGCTCCTCCAGAAAAGCACACAGGAGCAGTGCTGTTCGTGTGGCACCCAGTCCCCACGGTGGGGACAGTCCTCAGCACCCCCCTGCCCTAAAAACATTTCCATTCCCCCTGGGTCTTGCATCTGTCGAGTTTCAGATGCTGCTTCCCCTGCCCTACCCGGGTGAATTCATCCTCCTGTCCCAAACCACAACCAAAAAGCATCTTCCTGCGGGTGAGGAAGTATCTCCGAACCTCTGCCTCGTCCCTCACACACACAGCGACTAAGGATGTCTGACTAAGTCATCTCGCAGCAGGACTGCGGGAGGATCCCCCAAACCTTTGCCCGGGGGAGCTAGAAGGAGAATAAGGAAATCGGGGTGAAGGAGGACACTGCAGCCCTGTGTCCCCCCGTGCAATGTCCCCACAGGTGGCTTCCCCGTGTCAGCAGGCATCCCTGGGGGTGGCCCGAGATTGAAAAAGCTCATTGAAAAGTGAAATCCACCAAGAGAAAAACCAACACCTGCTCAAGAACACAATCCCACCATGCTCCTGTCAATGGGCCCAGGGTAGCAGACCAACTGCAACGCTCAAACACAAAAACTGGGAAGAAAAAGCCTCCTGGCACGGCCACGGTGACAGCAGGGCGCTTCCTCGGCGCAGGGAGCCAAGGAGAACACAGGTCTGTCAGGAGGTATCCTGCCCACATCCAGACAGGATTTTGCTCCTTGCCATCCCTCCAGCCCCAGGGACGAGTGTCCACACATGTGGGGTGTCACTGAGCTGATGAGACCCGTGTCCCCGACCGCTGGGGTCAGGCACCCCACTGGGCTGGAGCTGATTGTTCCCGATATCGTAACTGACTGACGGGGAGATTGACTTTGAAATAATAAGGTTCTCCACATCACAAGCCTGATTAATAGGATTGACTTAACCTTAAGAGGATTGAATTGATAAAGGTAATAAGATTACTGCTTATTTCAAAGACTAGCCCAGAGTCCAGCTGGGCTTTTATGCAAAGGTGGAACACACCAGGGGCTGGTAGGGCTGTAGGTTAGAGGTGGACGAGTGCCAGGACACAGGGGGGTGACAGGGCTATGGTGGCAGAGAACCGTGGGGCTCAGTGGTGCTGAGCCATGTGAGGAGAGGGGCGGAGGGGCAGCCACTGCATCTAGGACAGATCTAGAACCCCAGTTCCCAATTCTTCACCTCCACCCAGTGGATCTGAGCTGGACACCTCTCTGCTGGGAAATGCAGTGACGTTCCCTCCTGTGAGCACTGGAGCCCACCCTTGATGTTTTGGGCATTTTCCAGTTCTCCCTGGGAAAAGGAGGTGCAGCGGCAATGCGAGGGTTAACACACAGGTTACATCCATCCCCTTGTGCAGGGCAATACCAAAAGCTGAGGGATATAACACTAACTGTGTTACACACACCAGAACACCCACCCCTGCAGCTTCCTCTCACCCGCTTTTCTCCATCCTTCCACCCAGCCCCACTGCTGTGTTGGGGGGAAACTGGTGGGGGTGCTCACAAAACTGATTTAAAAGCCTTCTCAGCCCAACTATGGATAAAATATTATCAGAGAGAAAACTCTTTGTGGGTGAAATGATATGGCTGGTGCCCGTCTCATCTATGGCTGAAGTGGTGCAGCGTCCCTGCTGCCCTGCATCCACAGCCCCCCCAGAGCAGGTAGGGGAGCACCCCCAAAGGGACCCACCAAGCCCTGGTGCCACCAGACCTCTGAGCCCTGCCGTGCCAGGCATCTCCCAGTCCCCTCCCCGAGCTGACCTGTCACTTTTGGGCAGCTTTGCCCCATATTTGCAGGTCCTGCACTTAAACTGGCACTGCCAGCTGAGCCCAAACCTGACAACCCCCCCGCGCCACCCAGGAGGGGATGTGGGGACCCCCAGAAGCTGGCACGGGGGGAGTCAGTACATCTGCTCAGCTGAAGCAAATCCTCACAGCATAAACAAACAGGGCCACATGTTTATCCTTCACTCCATTCAGAACACCATAAATATTTATTTCAAGTGAGCAGCTGGTTAGTTAGAGCTATATCTAATGCTGGGCTTGATCTGCCGACCATTTGGACAAGAGAGGATTTTTTTAATATATATTTATGGTCATGAACTCAACTCCAAAATACATCTGAGCCTGGGAAATATTCTGGAAGCATGGAAAGTCAGAGCGGGTCTGGCTCTGGGAAAGACACAGCCTGTCCCCAACCACATCACTCGGGCCACATCAAGCCACGCTAACGGAGGGGTGAGCGCTCCCAGCGCCACCAAGCACGGCACCAGAAATACTTGTATTCATCAGCATGTGTCTTCTTCTGTCTATGGGTTGCAGAACACATGAAAATAGTCAGGCATCTCTCCCCGCCTTGAAGGAGGTTGGAGCTGGACTCTTTTCAGTGGTTTCCAGTGACAGCACGAGGGGCAACGGGCTCAAGCTGGAACATGGGAAGTTCCATTCAAATATGAGGAAAATCTTTTTTGAAGGGTGAAGGTGATGGAGCCCTGGAAGAGGCTGCCCAGGGAGGGTGTGGAATCCCCTTCTCTGGAGATCTTCAAGACCCGCCTGGATGCTGGTCCTGAGTGATGCCTCTTTGGCATCCCCTCTTTTGCCTGTCCCCTGCTTTGGCAGAGGAGTTGGACTGGATGGTCTCTAGAGGTCCCTTCTAACTCTGACAATTCCGTGATTCTGTGATTTTATCAGCACTCTCACTGGGGGGCTGGAAGCACATAATTCAGGGACAGATGTCTCTGCGTTCAGCCACAAAGCTGTGTCCCTCTTACGGCACAGCGATGCCTCTTCCAGACCCAGCTCCCATAAATAGAGACACTGAACTTGCACTGGTTTGGTGATGGATGTTTGTCAGACTTTCCAGCGGGCTGGGGCGGCTCCAGCAGCCGGGCTATTTGTGCTTTTAACTTCACCAGAAATCCTTTCCCCTCCCTCTCCACCCGTTCGCCTTGGCGGCGGCTCAGGGGGTTCCAGGGGTGCCCCAACACACACCAAGCCCTTGTACGGCCCTGCAGGGATGGAGCTTTTCCCCTTCCCAAACAGAGATCAAAGGCAGCATGCACTTGGACTCCAGAGAGGACTCTCTGCTTTCATTCTGCACCTTTTAATCACAGAATGGTTTGGGTTGGAAGGGATCTTAAAGATCATCCAGTTCCAACCCCCCTGCCCTGGGC
>BJBW01000735.1:281656-545047 GCA_004320125.1 Scolopax mira | reverse complement strand
CATAAGCATTCTGTTGTATTTATTTATTTATTTGTATATTTATTTTAATGGTTTTTCATAATCTCTGGTTAAAACTGAAACAGAATTTATTTACTGTATTTAAGTGTTCACTCATCTGTCTGCATTAGGCATTGTAGACAAAACATGTAGATATTTTATAATTTTACACTCCACATATATCCCCTTGCAAGACCTAGAAAAATCAATTGATGGTGGTATAGTTTAGAGGAGTGTATATGGAATTATCATTTTTTTATTCAGAGTTGAGATTTCTTTTTTCTTCCAGTTGGTTTTGCTATTGTATTTGTCTGTTCCATCCCTGTTATCTCTCTAGTATAGTGTACACTTTACATTTCATTTTACAGTTCTGTAATGGAGTGTTTGCCATTTACTGGCATAACCTCCTTGACCTTAAAAATACTCGTTCCACATGTATCTGTTGTAGCAATTTTTTTTGCTATGGATGTTCATAAGTCTTCTCAGCTGAAAATCTTGGAATTGTAAGAATGGTACAATCTTTTTTAAAAATCCATGATAAATGGAACTGCGCTCCAAAATTTTCTTCTGATAGTTGAATTCAGTAACTTGAAATAAGACTAATAGTTTCCCAAATACTCATCATTGCTTCTAAAGTAATCTGGATTTTTTATCAGACAAACTGTAAGTATCAAAGCTTCCTTTAATATGATTCATTGTCCAACTGGAGGGTGATCACTAAAATGGAACGCAGACATGAACAATGACTTGAACTAAGTTGGTTCAGTTACTTTCATCCTGCTCAGCTACTTCTATCACATTTAGTCTTCTGTGGGAGCTTTTAAAGTATGTCTTTCGATAACAGCTTGTAAAGGCTGTGGTACCTTCACATCTATTTCAAGGCTAAGGTATCAACATTTCAAATGCTGCTGCTAAGAAAGCTGTTGATTCATGAGCCCATAAGCCTTAAGCCATTAAACTTGCAAACGGCGAATGGTTTAGAAACGGTTTTCAGCTAGAAGCATTTTGACATATTGGTAAATATTTTCAGGCCTTACTGGCTTATAGGCCAACATTTTGAATATATATGACTACTTTTTGCCATCTCATTACAAGACTAGGTTCAACTTTGGACATGCAGGTATCGTGAGGAGAGATAGCCCCTGCCAAGCAGCATAATTCCCGGTGCAAAGTAAGTTAATGGCTTCTATGAAAATATCCCACAAGTATCAAGGACTGTAAAACTCAAATTGAGCTTGACTGGGGAAGACCCAGTGAAATAGCTCATTCAGTGGCTCCGCTTGACAGATCCAATGATAAAAGCAGTTTTCCTGACAAAGAGAGTTTGTCATTGAAAGATGCGGTTTGAAGGCATGTTGAATTTCTCCAAACAGGTGACAGACTGTTCTGACTGATCTCCTTTCAGGTTGTGGCCCAGCCTCATGCTTGGAACAGCTGGATGGACAGTGGTGTGATGGGTGCTTGTTACTGAGGAATAAATCTTGGTATTAATTTGCTCCTGCAAATGCTTCCCATGTGATGGAAATAGGCACAACCTGAGTGCAGCTTTCTGTAAGTCTCAAGATGCTGCTCCTCAAACTTTAAACTGTATAGCATACAAACAAAATATGAGAAATTTTGCTCCTTATCACTCTGATACATGTAATAAAATGAAAGAAGCAGGAAAAAAACCCAACCCTAGCCATGAGACTTCATTAACCAGCCTCTCCCATGCTGTTCTCTCTTTTGCTTTTTTTTTTTTTTTTTTTTTTTGACATCTGTGTCAAAAGCCAGCAGACTGGATTTATTTCACACCAGATGTATGAACAGATGCAAAAAAAGAAGGCTAGTTTTGGAAACCCAGAAGTTTTTCTTTTCCCTTAAGGGCATTTGTCCTAGGGTTTCCAGTGCAAGGACCAGCATGACAGCAGGACAGCAGGAGAGGTGCAGGACGTGTGTGTTCTTTGATAGTCTGCCCCAAGCATATTAAAGAACAATGAATTGTTCAACAAGGACAAATGTAGGGTCCTGCACCTGGGGAGGAAGAACCCCAGGCACCAATACAGGTTAGGGATGGATCTTCTGGGGAGCACTACTGAGGAGAATGATCTGGGAGTCCTGGTAGACAGCACACTTTCCATGAGCCAGAAGTGTGCCCTTGTTGCCAAGAGGACCAATGGGATCCTGGGCTGCATAGGAAAGAGTGTGGCCAGTAGGTTGAAGGAAGTCAATCTCCCTCTCTACACTAGTGAGGCCACAACTGGAATACTGCATCCAGTTCTGGGCCCCCCAGTTCAAGAGGGACAGGGAACTACTGGAGAGAGTCCAGCGTAGGGCAATGAAGATGATTAAGGGATTGGAGCATCTCCCTTACGAGGAAAGGCTCAAGGAGCTGGGACTCTTTAGCCTGGACAAGTGAAGGCTGAGGGGAGACCTTATTTATGTACCTAAAGGGTGGGTTAAAGGATGTTGGAGCCGGACTCTTTTCAGTGATTCCCAGCGACAGGACAAGGGGCAACGGGCTCAAGCTGGAACATGGGAAATTCCATTCAAATATGAGGAAAACCTTTACGGTGAGCGTGACAGAGCCCTGGAACAGGCTGCCCAGGGAGGTCGTGGAGTCACCTTCTCTGGAGATCTCCAGGACCTGCCTGGATGCAGTCCTGAGTGATGTGCTCTGGGCGTTCCTGCTTTAGCAGGGGAACTGGACTAGATGATCTCTAGAGATCCCTTCCAACTCTGACAATTCTATGAATGATCATATCACTAGATCTGTTTCCTAGAGAGCCAGATTGCCATTTCATTAGTATGAATTTGTCACAAGCACGTGAAAACCATGCCAAGCTACTCACTTTGGATCTTAAAATCAAGAATTCCTAGTAGACTGTTGGTCAGTTGGGAAGACTAGAGAAGAGACTGTCTTTATTAGTCCACTCTGATTTGCTAATATGATGCAGATGGGAAGAAGGTGGTGCTGGACTTAGCAGGTAAAATACATCTTCTGGAGAGAGAGACCAATTAGCATCATCACCTGAAACTATTTGTGGTGTATTACCCTCTTCAGGCTGAAAAGGGGCAGGTGGGGCATGGCTTGGATGCCCCCAGAAAGCTGAGGAGAGTGGTGGGTTAAGGGAGCGGTGTCTGGCATTGTAAAGGACAGATTCCTCATTGGAGGAAACAGAGAGAAGGTAGGAAAGAGTTTTTTAGTTGTGTATGATGCTCTTTTAATTTCCCCACTTATTTTGTTATTAATTGAAGATGTACTCTTAGTAGTTGCCATGAATTGAACTCATTTTTTTCTCCCTACGTAGATTCTTAAGATGATTGTTATAATTTTATGTAATTCTGCTTTTTAGCATTAACGACTTTTATTTCTTTACTGTTGTATTTCTTTGAGTTTGAATGTTAACAAAAGGCCAAATAGCCTTTTAACTTCTTATCCTATTCTGGCTTAATTTTGTTATATGTACATATAGTTTAAATAACCTCAGCTCATTTCAATATAAACAATTGGAACACTCCTGTTAAATTTAGTAAGAATTTTTTAAAAGAATGTCTAACAGGTGAACTTTGAGTTTCTCAGTGCCAGTCATACCTTTTGATAAGAATACAGCTTTCTTAGTACAGTATTTTAAAGTTACATTTTTACTGCTTCCTTTTAGTGTTTTGAAGATCAGAAAATCCTTCTGCTTTAGTGTACTTGAATTATTTTTTCACTTTTTAATCAAACTTTCTATCCATTTTGTTTTTAAGAAGTCCCTTTCTTATGTAGCCTGGGCTTGACTTCATAAGAATCTCGAACTGAACCATAAACTACCTTTATAAATATCATTTTTCCTTGAAAGCTGTATCTTACTGCAATGACCAAAGTTTTGTCATGTGTTAGATTAAGATGTCTGCGTAAAATCAATAATGCTGAGGTAACAACATTGGTTTCTGCTAGGCTCTCAATTACTTTCTCAGTTGTTTGTCATAGGAAGAATATATGATCAGTTGTTTCCCCTGCAGGCTATAAAAGCAGCCTGTTCTCCTTTGATCACTTCTGCATACTTCACTTTTACTCTCCTAAGCGTAACACAGATTTTTAGAGCCTTGGACCTGTGAAGCAGCAGAATGATTCTTCTGTAGCCCATTCCAAGGGATAATAGCCTCCCTGTATAAAGCATCATAAATATCCCTGGACAACAGTTGGCTTTTTTTGGGTTACATTGTGCAATCACTATGGAATCCCTTCCTGAGTTTACCATTCTTTGAAGAAATGTCTGGGAGAAATTGACTTTGCAGTCTTTCCTCTGTGCCTTGCATTCCCTCTTGTGCTTCTCTTCTTCTGTAGGTAGTCTCTTATTCTTTGTATTTGTTTGGGTAACAAGTACAGCTGGAGAACTGCTGGTCTCTTAATCTTTTTTTTTTTTTTCTTTTTTTTTCCCTTCCCTTGCCCTGTTTTTTAAGATGGTTTCTGGTGCCATTTTGTTCTTGAAGTTGCTGCATTTTGCCACAGAGGGGAAACACAATCATGCTGTGCTCTTTCCAGGGAGCTTTACTTTTGTTCTCTCTTGATATCCTTTATCTGAAAGAAATTATGCTGTACCTCCATGATGTCAGTAAAGACTCTGCTAGGCAAAGGGATGCTTGAAATAGTATAGCCTCTTGTGAAAACGTGAGCGGCTGTAATGGGACAATTGAGTCAGCAGCTGCTTTTTATTTTAAGTGTTCTTCCCCCCAAAAAAGGCAAGTGTGTTCTGAATGAGGCTTCAGAGGTAACAGGTAACTTGGAGAAGGTAAAGTAATGTGTGGGTCCCACTGTATCACTGAAGAGAAGCTGCCCTAATTTGCCTGTGTTATAAGGACAGAAGGTAACTATGCACAACAGTGAGCATGCTATTTTGAATTGAAATCTTTAAAAAACCAAAATATTACAGGAAGTTAGAAATTATTCACCTTAAATTTCCCATCCAGGGAGTGTATGTGAGAGACTTGGTGGTAGAACATTTGGATTTCAAGGGCATGCAGAATACTTAACATCACTGGCAAAGCCCTGCCGACATATTTCACAGTACAGAGCAGCTCTGCAGTTAGAGAGCTGTTATGTTTCCTAACAGGGTGTTTGTAGCATGTTGTAAACAGTAACTGTTGTAACTGAATCCTAGGCTGTGGTCCTTAACACCCAAAGCACTACCCAACTGGCAAAAACCTTAATGTGGTTTGCCTTTGTCTTCTGTCTAATTCATGCAGGCAACAGAGGAAAATGCCAGAGTGTTTGGGAGCTAGGCCAGGAGGAGGATAGGTATGCAGCTGGTCATCTGTCTCACTGCTTTGGAGAACGTAGGTAATTACTGTGCACCATACAACTTCCTGATGAAATGCCATTTGGAGAATCAAAGCTGTTTGGTTCCAAGGCAGAGACAGTTTCTCTGACCAAATGGGGTTCAGTAACTCTTCCAGCCTGGTTGTAGCGTCTTTCACGGACTGTTTAGATTCTTCATGTTTATGCACCCGCAGAGTTATTGAATACCTAAAATAAGCCATGGAATGTGGACTTGGTGTTTATTGTGCAATCAGCTCAGACTTAAAAAGGGCAAGTGGCGTAACAGACTGAGTGTTCTGTGTCCCATAACAATCCTAGGAAATGGGAGGAACACTGCTTCTTCCCAATTCTTTACCTCTCCCATGGGTTTCTATATTGGCACATCCTTAGAAGTGGTAGTAGGTCTTCTGCTGCTAAAATAAACTGTCTTACCCAAGTATTCACCATGCTTGAAAGCCTGGCTCTAGTCTGTTGGATCAGACTTATTTCCTATCTTAAACCACAAAGGTGACCACTGGTCTGCTTTTAATGGACAGATGAGTAACTAAGAAAAAAAGATCTCTAGATGCTTTGAAGGAAGTTTTACCTTTTCTTCTGAAGCCATGCATGTAAGGTGAAGGAGAAAGCTACACAGCTATAAGGTGTACAGATATTAGAGGACTCCTCTCATCACCACACAGTCTGATGTAAGGTGTGGGACGCAGGAGAACCTGGGGATTCTCTGGAGCCTTGGGAGCTTTGACTGCTCTCGGAGGATGTCAAGAGCTTCTGTTAGGAATTAATACACATAAAACACTTGACTAAATGTGTGTTGGATGTTTCTGAGTCCCTGGCAAAGGCTACTGCTAGCTGCCATTGCCAGATGATGCCATATATTTTTCTATTTTGTTCTCTGAAGTACATCACTCAAGCAAAACTGCTCCTTTCCAGTGTTTGGTAGTACTATGGCAAGAAATCCTTCGCTTCTGTTTTCCTCAGGGTAACGCATTTTTCGATCCTTGACCTCATGAGGTAACAAAATGATTCTTTGAGAATCCTTTTTAAGGGACAGTAGTTACTGTGAGTGAAGTATTTTAAGTACCCCCAGCACAAACCAGAACCTGAGCAATACAAATGGTAATGGTAGGAAGAATGAAGTGGAAAATCCTGCTTCCTCTTCTTACTTTCTGCCATTATAAAAGAATTTAATTGTCTGCTTCTCCCTCCCTCATCTCCCAAGCACCTCCCTTCCTTCTGAGACTGTACAAGCTATTTGGACTGTGGAACTTGGTTCCCTTATTTTCTATTCTAATGTAATACAGTGGGTGATGGGTGGGTGGGGGTGTGGGTAGGGGAGAAATCCTGGCGCTTTACAAAATGCCCAGAAATGAAATGAAACTTCAGAATTCAGAAATGAAAATGAATTTCAAGTTTGTGAAATACTCTCTTGGACAAAGAAAAGGCTATTGGTTTTCCAAGTCTGTACTATGAGAACAGATACAGAGGTGGTGGTGATGTTTTTGTAGGTTCAAGTGTGTTCTGTGTACATAGGTGTTTCCATCTGATTTTTATTACTGTATTGCAGCCTTGCTAAGGTGAAATTCTGCAATTCCCTGCCAGTACCATTCACCATTGGTCAATTGGATGTACCAGAATAATAGTTGGTGGGTGGTTTTCTTGTTGTTGTTGCTTTTAAAAAGGGAGTTGTGACTATGTGGAAGACATTATTAAAGTTCTTATTATTAGATAGAAATGACCAATATTTTAACCTGCTCTGTTAATCTTTAGGAATATCCCTCTTATAGTCTGACTTTAAGCATGGGATGCTGGTCCCTGTAAATTCCTCTGAACAAGAAGGAGAGGTATTCTCTTAGAAGGCTATGGATTATTGTATTACTGTATTAAGTTGGAAATCTGCTTGGGTTAACTGTTCTAATGAGCTTATTAATAGTACATACAATTTACATATATTTTAATAAATAAATATGCTGTTAAGAATGGCTCTGTAAATAAGCCCTGCTTTTAATAACTTCAGTGTCCCAGTGGCTTTATATGTAGTTCCTGATTTAAAATTACAATGCCTGATTAAATAAGTTAATTTTAAAAAGCTTATCACTGGTAGATTTATCCAGTTGGCTTGCTTTAAATTATATGTAATGTTTCTTGTAGCAGGCAGATGTAAAAAATTTTACAGTTTGAGTACCAAAAGGAATACCTTTGGCTCAGCAGTTTTTGATGGAGTTTCTAGAAGTTGGTGAGCACACCAAGAAGCAAGCATCCTTTTCAGGGTGGTAACTCTGTGAAGCCTCTCCTCTGTGTATCTGCTGACATCTCTGCTCTCTCTGTTTTGCATGGAATCTGTCTAATAGCTGCTGCAATTAACTCCCTCTTTTTACTGTTTTATCATATGGTGGAATTGGGCAGATATTTTGCTGTTGTATTAAATATATGACAAAAAATGATCTTGTTGCTTATTAAAAGGAATCTCATTTAAGGGTAGAACTGTTACATGAAGATTTCTCTATGCCTGTTTGCGCCTTATTTCTTCCCACCACTGATCTGAGTACAGACATGACGTAAAACCCCTTCCTTCCTGCTGTCTCTTCTGGTATTTGTGGTCACAGTACTTTTCCTCCATGCTGCACGGCCAGGTGGAGCAACTTCCCTCCCTAGTATTTAAAAGACTGTTTAATTTAAACAATGTTCTTCCAGGTTTGGGATACCCTACTACACGCTTCAGGCAGTGAGTAAGGGTATTTTTTAAGAGTAATTTGAGAGATTTCATATGGGTTCATGGTTCTGTGGTGTCTGAGTCCTCTGTGTTTGGTGTTCCTGTGCTTGTCAGCCCTCCTCTTAATCCTGTCAGCACAAGCCCTCCTTGTGCTTTGGATAACTGTCTCTTTTCTTGTTTGTTTGCTTAATCTGAATGTCCTTAGTTCCCTAGATTTTCTTATGCAAGAGACAAATATTAAGGGGATTATATTTTCTTGACAAATTTCTGGTGGAAAAGCATGATGTGGGAATCATGCCAAAAAGCAGAACTTTCAGAAAATGGGTTACTTTTGCTGACCTCTGTTATTTCCTTCTCTGGAGCTGTTTTTGCTGTCCTTGAGGAGGTCAGAGAAGGGAAAGGATGCCCATTTCACATCTGCTGCACTGACAAGCAACCAAATGTACCTTTTGGCTGGTGACTGGCATTTTGGCAGCACAAAGCTTCCAGCTCCCACCCTTCTCCAATCAGATGGGATGAATAGCAGAGCTGCGCTATATTGCTTGTTGGCATACAGGTTAAGTACATGGGCTGCATATGAGTCTATTCATCTGAAGTTATCCTTTCAGATCACTGCCCAGTTTTCTAGCATAATCTTCTTGGAAAAGAGCTTGGCAGGTGCATCTCCTTTTCTCTTGGCATACGGGTGGGCTTTGTTGGTGTGTGTGGTTTTTTTTTTTCTTAATAATTTCCTGGTGTGCAATAGTCATCCTAAGCAACAGCACTGGTATCTCAAAATGAATGGGCATATTGCAATCTGCTGGAAATGTCATGCCCTTCTGTTGTGGATTCTGAGTGATACAAGCTGTTGGAGGGGTGTGTGTAGTGGGCATGCTATAAATTAAACATCATCTTTGCTAAAGGTATGGATAAGAGGAGGGATACACCCACACTTTTTCTTTCTCATCCTTTTTAAGCATCTGAGAATGGAATCACCCAGTTGTAGAAATCAGGGCCAGGTCAAGGTAGAGAAGTACCTTCACCTGTTGTAAAACTCAGCAACATTTAAATCCTTGCCTCCCCTAGCACTCTTAGAGAATCCCCCTATCATTTGTAATAGTTTGCTTGAAAGTGCACTGGAATAGCTGAACTTCCCTGGATTAAGATAGTTTTATGCTATATTTCTGCTCTCTTCTGGACCAAAAAAAAAAGCCTCAAACTTGAGTTGAATTCATGGTTTCATTTTTTATGATGTGTTGGTTGTAGGCAGCTAAGCTCTGTGAAAAATGGGAGGGGAGTAGAGAGAGTAAATTTAAACACCTGATCATGCAATAGCTTTTCTGTCCTCTTACCTCATCCTCTGTACTTGGTTTATCCCCCTTGTTACAACTTGTTTTAAATTGAGACCACTTTTGGGGGCAGCTGCTGTTTCTTATGCATGTCTGCTGCATGTGGCATCATGGAGTACTCCTCTGCTGGAGCCATTTGTACCACAAAAGTACAAACACAGGTGTGCCTGGACTGCAGGGCAAATGGACCCGCAAAGCGTTAAAGTCTGTGAAGTTATGTGGCTTTGGCAGCATCTTGGAATATAGGAACGTATAGTTGGTGCTAATGGAGAAACCAAAAGGATTATACCTCCCCTGAGTTCTTCTGTTGTCTCCACATTGGATTATCCATGAGTAGAAATTAAGCTCCATCAGGAGGAAAACAAACCAACCAACCCACCAAAAAACCCACTGTAACTTGGGGTTTGAGATCTTATGTAGAGCTTTCTACTGAAGGCTTAGGAGAAGTGAAGTTCAGGAGAGGGACAACAGCTGCTGGTTTGCCTAGTCTGGATGCGTGTCTGGTGTTCATGTCTTCGCCTGTGCTGTACCATTCTGTACAGATAATGGAGCCAGTTCAGGGCCTGGAAGCAACTGAGGAGAATTAGCATGAAAATTTGAATTATGATTTTGACAACTGCAGTTTCAGGGTTTGCCCGTTAGATTTCCTTCTTAAAGGCACTTTTGGGCTGCTGGAGTACTTGCACTTGAATGGCCCTTAGTCCCTGGTCTAGTGTGGATAAATGTCAGTGAACAGGAGAGAGAAATCTCACTTCTTCTCTTGTGACCTTAGCTGTGTCATGCATCACTGAATTAATGGGTTGTAGAAACAGTCTCTTGCCCGATTCCTGTATTGGGGCTTTACCCTGAGCCAGAGTCTTAGTCTGTGCAGGTACCTTGTCTATAACAGTGCTGATCAAGGCCTTCTGCAAGACAAATAGCAGTGGAGACTACAGAGTCTTCTCTTCTTTCCATCACTTCCTTTTTTTACCAATGGCTAAATCAGCTGTGGCAGCTGTGGCTCTGGCTGCAGGCTTTTCAGCTTCATACTGAAGGCTGACAGTGAAGACACGCATGTGGTGAAGTTGCTCATCTGGTGGGTGGGTGAGAGGACAGGGTAATTTCTCAGTAAGTGGTGATGTGCTTGTGGCACTGACAGCTTTGATGTGTTTCCCTGTGGGGTAGAGTGCTGCCATGGAGGATGAAAGCCTGGTTTCTTTTGGCGTTTGGCTGAGAGCAGCGCAGCTCCAGGGTATGCAAAAGAACAAGAGGAAAGAGCAGAGGGGCATTCTCCATGGACTGTTGTCTTGTTCCTAAAGCAGCTGGATCGTGAAGGCAGTATGTAAATGTAATAGCCTGCATATTTCATATTGGTGGGGACTGTAACAAGGTGCCCTTGGAAGAGAGCAAGGATCCAGGCTGACAGAGTATTCACAGCACCTAGTGACTGCGTGTAACAGTCCTGACTCCTGTCAGGGCAGGCTGGACTAACTCCTTTCTGAAAGCTCCACTCAGGCTGTGACTGATGAGATCTTGAGGATGCTTGGGTGCGTGAGCATTTAGATGCAGAAGCCTTGGGCACTGCAGGAGATGGGGTGATGATTTAGTAGGTGACTTGTTCTTTTTTTGAACTGTCGGGGTTCCAGGTGCCTCAGTGCTGCGCTGTGGCTCGCACTGAGTTTCTAAGACAAGGGCCTAAGTCAGATGTGGTTGTTAACAAGTGGTATTACATCTCATCAATGGGTGCAGCTGGGGTTATCTCCAGTGTTATATCTCCAGCTATTTTCCAGCTACAGACTGTTTCCTTAAGTTTACCAACCTTTCCAGTTTCCTTTGGTCTAGCTGCAGTGCTCCAGTGGTGAAGAAATAGTTCTTGGGCTTGGGTCCCTGTCAGTTCAAAGCTGTGAGGGACTTTGTCTGTGGTATGTCATGATGCTCCGTGGCAGCCATCTGTCTCCCCCAGTGGAGGTACTAACTCTGGGGTGTGAATGACTTTTACTGCCTGCCCATGCAGCCAGGCTGGGCAGGTAATGTACGGTGACACTGGTTTCATCAGTTCCTTTTTTGTGGTATGCTCTTAGCTTCCTCAATCTGAAGCATCAGTTGTGATCTCCGATTTTGTTAGCACCCCTGGATCAATTTCCTGCCCTCCCATGTCTACTCTGGGACTATATACTGAGCTGTAACACATGTGGCTGAAACACTGCTGCCTCCTTCATGTTGTTTTCCCGCATCCTTTCCAAGTTGACTAATAACCCATTTTTTCCCATCGTATCCTAGCTCTTTGCTTTTCATCAAGTTATGATGATCTCCACCTAAACTCATGCAGCACTTCAGCAGCAGAGCCATTTCCTGGCTCCTTGGTAAAACAAAATTAACAGTCAGGATTGCTTTTGGAGACAGAAACAGCTTACATGAAGTTGTGGCTGCTTCAGCCTGGTCTCTGGCGTATGTTTTTCCTTTCTTTTATACAGTTCTGTGATTCTACATCCTTGACCCTCAAGGCAAAGTACAATCTAAAACTTACAGAAAAATGTGCACGTTGCGCTGAACATCAGTGAAGGGTAGTGAAGTGAGAGTCCTGGGAACCCATTTTTTTTTCATTTTTTTTCCTTGGGAAAGATTATAATTGAAGATGACATACATTCTTTTTTGCATAGTATAGATGTGGCAAGATGTGCCTGTTCTCAGGACAGCCAAGGTTTGTGGGTTTCAGCAGGTGGAAGAGCTGTTAGCTTAACAGCTTGCTCTGAACCACCTGTCATCTCTTTTGATATGGTCCTACCTGCTAAACTTTAAGGAATGTTGTAGTTCATAACCGGTGTAATCAATGCTTAGGGGAGGAACCTCTTGCCTCAACAAGAGTTATGCTGCTGATTTTGGTCAGTGCTGAGTGCTTTGGAAATCTCACCTGGATAACTGTACTCTCTGAATGACTGGTGAAGCAGAGCTAGTGTTAGTCGCTGCAGACTAAACTACCACGTGTTTAATATTGATCTACATGCACCTGCAGAACTGATAGCTCAAGCCTTTGCTGACAAAGCATTTCAAGGCAGGGAGTGGGAAGATGGATGCAATATAAAGGCTGTGGCTGATTTATAAGTGCTGATTTATCGAGTTACATGTATAGTAGGAATTCATAAAGTGCAAAACACAATGTGTATATTACCAGAGGAGAAGCTAGTCTGAGTATGGGGGGGAAAGGGCTCCAGTATGTAGAGTTTTAAACACTTATATATGTATATATAAGCATATATAAATCAGTATATTACCTGTTAGCCAAATGTTACTGGTCTTTGAGGAGTTGTGGGTCAAGTCATCTGGCTCTAAACTTGAAACCCAGGCATCCTAGGTATTTTGAATCATTACTTGTGAAGTGTTGAAAAATTGCAAAGGCTGACTAACTGAATCAAATACTAACACTTTGGCAGAAATATATAGTTCATTTAAGCTTTTAAGAGTGGGATTCTGTCATCCTGTGAACCCTGCAGATGTAGACAGGCACTGGGTGTGGAGACAGGTAAAGATCTGCAATGACTTTAAATAACACAAAGTAATAAGTGTCCTTAAAGGTATCATGAGGAATTTATAGTGACAGTTGGAACACCTAGTTGTGCTTCCTTGGTTTCCATTCTAAAATGCTCCATCCTGTTGAAAAGACAAAGGTTGTGCTGGTGTGACAGGTTTTGATTCTGTATCAGCCATTCTCAGTGAGTCTTGTAAGCCCCAAAAGAGATCTCATTTTTGGTGCCACATAAACATAAGTCGTTACTAACATTTTGATTCCAGGATCTCTAATCCTTCTAGAGGTAGGATAGCTAATGTTTTATAAATAATTTTACGTTTATATTAAATATAAAACTCAGGATAAAGACTTCTGAAAGCGAAACAAGCTACTATGGTATACCTCTTCTCCTTGCAAAGCATTGGAATGATGATACACCTTTTGTATTGCCTTTAGGTATATCCCAAGAAATTAAACTTGATAAAATTTCCTGTGCAAGACAATTGCTTTTGGGCAACTGTTGTTATCCCAACTTGAAGTAAAGATATTCAGGGAGTTGAAAAGACTTAGCAAGAGGTCAGGAGGTCTCCTGAAGTTTCCCTGGGCTTTGTTCACAATGCAGTCAAAACCCTTATCTTGTAGGAAACTAACAGAAATGCTTATTGCAGCATGTGACAGGGTTTCCAAACTGTAATGCAACATCAGTGTTCTAACATCTCAGTGTCCTTATCTGCTTAAAACTTTCCATAGATTTATGTTTCATTCATAACTTGAGTCTGGCCTTCGACTTCTTGTGCACCTTGGGTAAAAGGTGAACGAGCTAGCAAGAAGAAAGCGAACGTTCATTAAGTAAGAAAGCAACAGCCAGGCAAATCCCAGCTGTAGAAAGCAGCTTAACCCTTGCCAGAAATATTGCAATCTCTAATTGAGAAGCAGCCAGCCTGCAGCCAAGCTGGCTCTGAAGGAAAGATGAAAGTGTTTGATCTCAGCTGTGTTACCACCTGTATCACGCCAGGGAAGTTAAATGCACTGAAAAAGCTCCGCCTACCATTGATTTTATTTCTGCAAATGAAGACTGCGTTGATGAATGGCTGGTGAAATGAGGTAGCAGTGGGTAAATGGGCACCCTACCATAATCCCTTTTTTCTGTCTGGAGCCACTAGCCCTGGCACCATTAAAAGAGATGCTGCTTTGCAGTAATGGCAATGCTATGAAAGTGAGTGGTGGGCTGGTTCCTGCTATTTGAGGTAATGTGATGAAAATCTGAGATATAATAAAATCATTTAGAACCAGGAGAAAAATATGTTGCTTTAAGAGCTTCAGGATTTGCTATTACATTCCTTCTCTCCCCTATGCCAGTGTTAATTTCCAGGAGACCTCCTTAGATAAAATGGCTTAGAACAGGAAATATGATTGTGTTGCACTGGCAAGGTAAAGCAAGAAGCCCTGTACATATGGACCACTCTGAAAAGATAATACATAGTGCCTCCAGGCTTTTGAAAGTAGCTTGAAACAGCATCTTGGCTTTTTCCTTTTTACTTTTGAGAGGTGTGAAAGCAGCCTTCTTCATCTGTACATAGAGATGTATGTACATAAGTTGTATGTACATCGTCTCCATCTGTCACTGACTATAGAGAAAATCTCCTGATGTTTCATTGAAGCAAGCTTTTGTGTCCTGGTTTGCCAGTTATCTATTGTCTGGAGTCTTGGGAATGCTCTATGCTAGAGATGGTCTCATTGAAGCTGCAGCACCTTGATTAAACAGGGCCTGCTTTAATGGAGAAACTTGGCTTTATTGAAGATTGCTGCTCTTGAGTTGATTCCCTGAGGTCTTTGCAAATATGGGATAGAGTTATCTGATCCATGAAACTGAGCTGAAAAGAAAACTGAAGAGACTGAAACCCAGCTAACCCAGCATGTGGAAGTCAAGAGCTCAAAGAAATGAATGAGTGGCATTGGATTAAATTGAGTTAATCAGACTGGTCTGTTCAATGGGGTATTAAAATCTACAGGAATCAATAACTTCTGAACTGTTGTGCATTAGCTTAGATGATGCATGCTGACTGACTGGTTTGTGTAGTCTTTTATTGTCTAAGACTGTTGGCACCAAGACAAAAGGAAATAAACAGAATGTTAAATGAGAGGAATAACATCTCCAAATCCTTAACTGTAAAATGAGACATACCTGGCAAAAACTCAATTGTGTCCCAGCTACGTGAGGTGGCTCAGCAGGGTCTCCATGGAAGACAGCAAGCACAGATGGTTAAAGTGGCTTCTCTGGATGATTTGGGAGGACTGGGAACAGGCTGGTTTAAAACCATCATGTCAAAGCAGTGCTATGCCAGAAAATGGGCTTCTTGATTAAATGTAGCTCTCCATTAAAAATGCAATTGTGAAATACCATACCATTCAGTGGGAAGCCCTGTGGGGGAAGGTGGAGGAGGGGAGAACCAGGCCAAGATGGCTCTCTAAAATGACTCTGAAAAGCAGTTAAGAGTGTAATACTAAAGAACACCTTTCCTATAGCTCGTGCCTTGCATTATTATGAATTCTGCTAGCATCTGGATTCTGTAGAGACCACTTTCTTTGTCATTCCAGGCATCTTAGATTGCTATTTGTCGTGATTTGGGTCAGACTGGCCACTGGAGTGAACTGCAGGTATTAAGCATCCAGCTCCTTTGAATTTAATTCCTTTGGACCTTTTAGAAATCCCAGACTAGGCCTTTAGTTGGCTTCTGCTCTTTCCTCACAGGCATCTTTAAGATATTTGAATTATTTTTGTGACACATACCCAGAGAGGTTAAGTACAAAAGTTAGTAATTACTATTATTTTGCCTGAATAATTCCAAACTGACAATGTCTAATTTTTGCTATAGTTTCAGTTCAGATCGAATTGGTTTGAATGGAGTGATGAATGATGCCTTGGTTAGTACAGGCAACTTGCTGTGCACAATAGTGCTTTGTTTTACACATCTATCAAAGAAATAACTGGGGTGTTGGAAATGACACATGGATTTCTCTCTGGCAATAAAGGACCTGACTGGCTGTGTTATATTATAGTGATGGCTGCAGTATAACAACCTTGATAGATAAAACAGTAGCTAACCTTTGGGCTGGGACGTTTAGGTCACTGGTTTAAAATTGGAGACCATCCATATCAGCTTAAACTTCCATCCTTGTCATCTAGTGCTCAGCTTTTGTTATTCTGGGTGCCTGAATTTCCAGTTGCCGCAGAAGTTGCGTTGCCTATTTACTGTACAAATGGCACGGTATTTTCTCTGATTTGCCACCTTTGCTTTGTGCTGTTACTTGCACTCATCTTCTCTGAGAGTCCATATTTAACATTCTTAACTGCAGTGCAGATCAAATTCATCTCTGTGAAGATGAGCATTTGAACTCGATGGCGAGTGAATGATTGACAAGGTGCAAGTATTTTTTTGTCAAGGCTATGACATGTCATTTGTTGAAAAAGCTATTCATCTGAAAGCTGGGAGAGTGAAGAATGTGCCAGATTCTCAAAAGGATGCTGCTTGATGTCTAGTGGCACCATTAGTGACATTTTGATGCTAATGAAGAAGGGAGCACTTTCTGCTCTGGAAATTATGCTTTTTAAGGTTAGAGGATGCTTTATGAAGTCTCTCTATGCTGATGCAATCCACGTAAACGTCCAGTTTTGCTGTAGATAATGAAGTTACAGTTTGTGGATTGCTGTGGTCTACAGAGTGTTTTCTGATCACATGATGTTGAAAACTGCATGAAAGACAGCTGAAACAGTCTAAATGCCTCTTGCTAGTGCTACACTGTGCAAGCAATTGCTCGAGGTGCCACAGGGAGTTAGAGGTTTGTTAATGGGAAAAGGGGAAGATGTTGGGGAAGTTATGTCTTTATTAAATTGCGTTCTGCAACCTGAAGGAAGTCTTAAGAATTGCAGACATAGCTCGACCCAAGTTCATGTTGTATTCCCTAGTGGGAAAACCTAAAATGTTGCCAATATTGGGTGCAACTACTCAGCTTTCAGAGGCACTACTGCTAATTAGCAGCTTTTTCCCTGTTTTGTGAGAATAAAGGCTGCAAATAAGCAAGTCCTGTTTTAAGAGCATGTGTCAACATGGATTTACTAATCTGAAACTACAACCTTCTTGATGTACGGAGCATGTCTTGGATTCTATGTCTGAATGAATCAGTTAGATCAATTGACACTTCACCACAATGTTGATTTAGTGAGTTGGTAAAAGTGAGAGATAAAAAATACTGCTGTATGATTGGTAGGGGTTTTTTACCTCTAAGTCTAATATGGACTGCGGTATTTTTAAATGGGTCTTTTGCCTAGGTGTTCTCCTCTTTAGAGCTGTGTTTCCTAATATTATATAGGAATATTATATTATATTAGGACCACAGAGGTCCTAAGCAAATTCTGTTTAAGAAAACACTATAAATTATGATGTCTTTTTAAATAATTCTGTGAGGAATGGTGTTGTTTCTTTGTATGAAAATCACAAGATGTTTTAAATTTTTTTTCCTAGCACGCAACAGACTTTCTGAAATTGAAATGAATTTTGTTTGGATGGAGGAGGATTGGAAAAGTCCTCTGGAGACCAACCAGTCTGTCCTGGGAGCACAAGTCTGCTACCCTGTGGCTCTGGCTGTAGGTGTCATCATACTCATTTCTTAGGGATGTTAAGTTGCTGCATCTCTCCCTCTTTGATATTCTAGGGTCACAAGTGGTCTAACAGTAACAATGCCACCTGAAAGATGAGGGCACTGAGCCTGCACAGCCATGGCTATTGTTGTTCCTTTTGATGAATGCACCATATGCCGGTTGCTTTGCTTTGAGGTTTTTTTGGGAAGAAAATTCATTAAAATCTTTTCACTGCTCTTGTCCTGAGATAAGGCTGGGGAGGGAGGTAGGAGAGCACCCTCCTGCTCTACTGTCTCCATGAAATTGCTGTCGCAGATGCTGTCTTGGCTGCTGGTAGCAGTGTCAGAAATGGCAGCAGCCTTCTGCAAAAGTGGTTTAAAAATAGACCCGTTTGGTTATGCTTGTTCCCTTAAAGGGACATTGTCTGTTTGATTTAGTCCCAACATTTTAGCTTGGTTGCTGTCAGCTATGCCATCTCTCTGGAGCTGTCAGCCAATTTGGCCAGCTCTGCAATGGGTTTGATATTGTTTTACATACAGGCAAATGTATGTACTGAACACAGTGCACTAAAGTTTTACTTAACCTAGTAAATTGATGATACTACTTTTTTTTTTTTTGCCTGGGTCTGTCACCATGAAAGTGAGACACAACTGGCTTTCCCTTGCCTGTATTGTC
Source organism: Scolopax mira (assembly GCA_004320125.1). Lineage (NCBI taxonomy): Eukaryota > Metazoa > Chordata > Aves > Charadriiformes > Scolopacidae > Scolopax > Scolopax mira. The sequence goes on along the minus strand of BJBW01000735.1, from coordinate 526,930 downwards.
ACCCTTGCAGCTGAGGTCCCTGTGCTGTCAGGTTATCGGCACTAGGTACGGTTACTCTCGTCCTTTCAAAATACACCTTTGTTCTGTTCTTCAGTGTACAACCTCGCTGCTCCCTTTCTGATTCAGAAATCTCATTACTTTCCTTCTCCTCTTCCAACTGAAACTCATTTAAGCAACGTAGCTGGGTAAGATTGGAAACACACAGCCCCCCATCTCCAATGTATCTTCTATACCCTTAAAGCCCAAGGTTGCTTTTAAGGGTGAGAGTAGTTCTTTGAAATTACCAAGTTTTTTGGGGTTTTGTCTTTTATGATTTCCCCTCCTCAAAACACCACGGTATCAGGCTGTGTCAGGAGGCAAATGCCGAACTTGACCTGCAGCACCTCTGCCAACAAGACTTTTGTTGTCTACCATTTTTGACAAAACCAAAATGTCCTGTCTCTACTCATTGTTAACTCAAGTTGTTTTATGGCTCTGGAGAGCAAAGCAGCTGCAGCAGCTATGCTGTGTGACTGCAGTGAGGGGCAAGGAGACCCAGGTTTCAGTCCTGAAAGCTCCCAGTTTCATTTTCTCACTGCCTGTAATATCTGCTCCTCTCTGTGCAGCCATTTGGAGCTTGACAGCGCTGAGCAAAGGCGGTGAGAGCTGACTGAAGCACCCTGAGAGGGTGTTGCTGAAATATGATTTCATGCAGTTACATCTGGCTTTTCAGTGGTACCGACAATTTCATTTCTTCCTCCTCCACCATCTTCTCCATGTTAACTGCATCTTTCTCTTCTGCTGCTTTATTGCCCTTCTGCAATGCCTTTGCTACTCTGACATGTCCCCATCTCTTACATCAACTATCACTTCCATCTAGACCCTCTAGCCCCTTCTTAGCCTGGTTTCCACTTGTCTAATCTTTTTTTCATTAAGAGTTAGATTTTGCTGACATCTCTAAGCTTCCCTATTTCCTGACTTTGAGAGTTCAGCATTGATTTCAATTAGGGTCTATGCCTGGAAGGCTTGAGAAAAGAGGTGTCTCCTCTCATGGTAACAAGTTGTTTTACCATCATCTCAAATGAGCTCACTTGTGCTCAGTTCTCACAGTTGCTCTGATTTGCAGTCTCTGATGAAACCACATAAAGCAGGGCACCATTCAGGAGTCCTCTCCCTGCTTCTGTTGGATGGACATGTCAGGGGGCAGCTGTAAAGGGTTTCCCTCTCAAAGAAGCCTTGAAATGCTTTTGTGGTAACTTAAGTCCCCAAAGGTGTGCTAGATTGAGGTACCTCTCATGTAGCATTTTCACTTGTCCCTTCTCAGTGTTCACTCCTAACTTAGATGTGCTTTAGTGAGATGCCTCATGCACGTGCTGTGCCAGGTAAGTAGGTGCTAGAGCCCTGTGCACCCATAAGCAGTTTTTAAAATGATGGCATGTCCATTTCTCTGGGACACTGATGTTAATTTCTGTATCTGTAGGGGAGGTTCCAGAAGCCTGGAAGAAATCTAATGTTGTGCCAATGTATAAAAAGGGTAAACAAGACAAACACTGTAATTCTAGCCCTGTCAACTTGATGTTGATCCTGGGCAAAATAATGAAATGGCTGATAAAGGGGTTTGAGTAGCAAAAAGTTAAAAAAAGTAATATAATTAACATCAGTCAAGATGGGTTTATGGAAAATAGATCCAGTCTAACTTGATATTTTTTTTTTTTTGATAAATTTAGTTGATTAAAGGAAATACTCTAGAGCAGTTGACTTGCTACCACAGGACATCTTTTGGAAAAAAAGTGATAGAATTAACATGGCACACGTTAATAACATTACCAACTGGCCAGCTGTGACAGGTCTCTAAATATGATGGTTAACAAGGAGTCATTGCTGTGAAGGTGTGTTTCTATTAAGGTTCTCTAGCATTTGGTTCTTAGCTCTATGCTGTTTAATCTTCTTTTAAAATATGTGAATGTAAAAGAAAAACCCAGGTAATTAGTGATTAAGTCTGCAGGTATGCTCTCCCCCTGTCTTGTGTCAACAAGGAAGATGGTATTCTGTGATTGGAGGTTTCCAAGCCAGTAGAACTGCTCAGGAGATTGTAAGCAAGCAAATGTGGAGCCTTCTAATAGGGCCAAAAGTTAAATTTGGCATCTGAGAAATAGAGGTCAAGCTTGCAGAGTGGGAGACCCTTTAGGGAAGGGGAGGGTTCTGAGAAGGACTTGAAGCACCTGCTGAATATGCAGATCCCAAGTTACTGTAAAGATTAGTAAGGTCTTTGGATGTGAAATCGAGGGATGGTTAAACCAGAGTTGGGAGGTAATGCCTTTGTCACTGGTGCAATTCCTTTTGTGATAGTATGCCAGGGTCTTGTTTCAGCAGTGCTTGAAGGATGCTGATAAATTGGAGGAGGATCAGAGGCAATCTGTCAGAATGATTAAAGGGTCTGAAAAACATGTCTTTTAGTGACATGCTCTGAGAGCACAATCTGTTTTAGCTTATTGAGAAGAGGTTTAAAGGTGGCTTGACCAGACTATAAGTACCTATATAAGCACCAGAAATGTTCTTCCACCGAACTGACAAGTGTATTGTGATTGTTGCTAGCTGGAAGTTGCAGCTGGACAAACTTAGGCTAAAGGAAAGAGCTGTGTTTGAAAAGAATGAGGGTAATTAAACACTGGAGTGTTTTACCAGGGATTGTCATGGATTCTTCTTCGCTGCCAATCTCGCCCTCTCTTGACAGTGTGCTCTAGTTGAAGTAAGGAATTCATTTAGGGAATGGTATGGCCTGTGTTTTATAGGGGGTCAGAGAGGGTGAGTGGTTTGGTGTTTTCTGGTGGTAGGATGTCTGAATGCATCCCAGCAGTTCTTGGCAGTGCTGGGTAGTTTGCCCTGTCCAGGATCGTTCCCCTGCATTAATATTTCAGGCAGAAAATCTCTCTTGTTTTAACTTGTGTAAAATGGATGCAATTTAAGAAAATTAGACATCAGTTCACATAATGAATAACCTTGATTTTATCAATTTGCAGCTCTATTTTCTGCAATTTGACAAGTTTAAATGGCATTCAAGTAGCTTTTCATGTAAGGTGTCACTCTGTTTCCTTACTAATGCCTGAGCAAGTACCTTGCCTATTGTCAGATCGTTAATTCTCTGTTATTAAGTACTCAGGTGCTGCTTCATTGAAAGGACTGTCAGTTGCCAACGTGGTATCGTTTAGATTAAGAAGCCAGCATGTCAGAGGCTCCTTTGCTTCTCCAGAGTAGCATCTGACAGCATGAGTCTCTTCTGGAAGTTTGACTTTTTTTTTTTTTTAGCATTCCCTCCCCTCCGGGGAAAAAAAAAAAGAAACCTACAAGCAATCACAAGAAAGGAATCCACATCCCCCTTGGGTGTGCAACAGATACAGACACGTGTGTGCACACAAGTCCTTTCTGCTTCATTTAATAGTAATGCAGAGGGAGGAAACTGCTTATCTCCAAGCTCAGATTTTGTTGTTGTTCTGATTATGGTATTAGCTGTGTAGCCTGGTGTTTAGCAGGGTTCAGTTGCTGGTCTGACTTAATCTCTCAGAAGAAAAGTGCTGCTCTAGGAAATGTGAGACCTGACATCATCTGTTCAGGCTGCCAAAGGACTCTGGTGTGACTGTAAGCTTTGCTTTTGTGTCTCAGCTTCTTGTGCTTGGGAACGTGAACAGTTTTACCAGTTTCCCCCTAACTTTTTGGTTACTTTGCCTTAATACAGGTAAGGACCTGGGACAGGGAAGGTGTTCTTGGCTTTCCCTGTGGAGGAGGAGGCTTCTATGAGTAGTCACAGAGTAGTGCTGGAGGAATACAACCAGAGCTGCTCTCTTGGTGCTCGGTTTTAATGAAGCCTTGTTCTGAAATAGCCTGAACCCAGCCTATTCTGTGAAGCTGGGCCATACCTACCTCTGATATGACCACACTAAAGTCAGTGTGATCATTAGATGATCTGATTCTGATATCTTTAACTTCTAACTCTGGCTTTGTGACGTTTCTCTTGGTGAAAGCTTCATGCCTCTAGTCTGGAGGGACATATATCCCTTAGCAGCTGAAAGAAACAGAGGCCTTTTAATTTCTTCAGAGCAGATTTTCCCACTGTCATCCGGGATTACATACAATATGCTCTGTTTTGTTCTGTCTTTTGCCATTATCAAGTCTGTTTCTGTAAAGTGGGGACCTCCTGTCTGAATATGAAATAAGGAGGTAGGTGGGAAATTGTGGACTGCAGTGTCATTCAGCAGCTTGTATAGTATCTAATTTAACCACTAAGTGGCTATATTCTGTTATCTCTCAGTTTACGAGGAAGCTAATCAGGTAAAAGGGAATGATCACTTTGAATCCTTGACTGTCTTGCTTCATGGTATCCTTTTTTATCAAAACTGCAAAAATGTTGCAGTTAAGACAGTTGTATTTAAATACTGTCTCCTGTGGCTCACAGGAGACTCCCGTTTTTCTCCTCCAGGGTAGTTGAATAAGAAGATGAACTTTTTTCTTGTTTGACCAAGTCCTTTTTTAAGCCTAAATGTGTATGGCTCAATACAGAAGCTAACCCACCTCAACTGTTATTTAACTGTATTTAAAGTAGTGTTGTGTGGGGTGAGGGTAACATTGAAGTCTGTTTCTCAGTCCTACTGGGAGAGCTTTTAATGGAACCTGTCCTCCTGTCATCAACTATAGTTAATTTTTTCATATAAAATGTGTATAAGCACTGCAACCTTCAGTCTTTTGAAAATAAGCTGGCTGATATTGAGCACCAAAGATAAATTTGACCTTTGAAGTTTGATCCATCAGTTTATCTGATTTCCTGGGGAAAGACAGACAAGGAAGAATGGCTCGGACAGTTATGTAATGCAGGGAGTCTTGTGAGATTACAGAGAAGTTGGCAGGAAAATAATAAAAGTGGGGAAAATAAGTAATGATTTATTTTCTTTCTTCTGAAGTAGAAGTGAACTGATTGCCAAGCCTGGATGAAATTGCTCTCAACTTTGGGAAGTCTGGATCTGAATGTAATGTTTGTGTCTTAATCCTATCTATGATAAGCTTGCTTTCAGCCCAGTGCCTTGATAAAGGTGCTGATCTGTGTTCTCCCTGGAAGGCAATGTGAATGTCATCAGGAAACAGCAGATAGCCAGGATAGTGACTAGAATTTTGTAATGTGGCCTATTGCTTTTAAGCAGCTTTCTGTTGGAGGCTCCTGTCATTCAAAGTAATTTGATACAGCTTAAATAAGAAAAGTACTGTACTGCCACGGAACTTTTGTTCTTTCTTGCCGCTCTCCCTTAAATAAAAAAATTAATCTTTCAGGTAGAAAGCAGAGGGTTGGAGAAAAATAAATACAGAGACAATATTTTCAGTTTCTCACTTTGGCAGAATGAAATGCTGCTTTAGGAGTTTGAATGAAGTAACCTGTAAAGGGAGTGTGTCTAATGGTGTAATATTTCTGGTACTGGTCTTGATGTTCAGGAAACTGTTGTCTTGTATGTCAGAGCTCTTGCTTAAGGGAAGTTGTAGATTTCAAGTGTGAAGAATGTTTTGGAAGTGTTGATACTTGATTTACTTGAATGATTTAAAAATAAAACAACTAAAAATTAATGTTCTTCATAGAAATTCTGCCAGGCATTGCTATTTGTTACCAGCAAGTAATTATTTTTTTTAAAAGGGCAAAGAAACCCTTAAGTATTCTAGGCATGAAAAACTGACATATGTACTAAACCCTATATCGATTCAAAATGCTACTGGGAGAACTGGACACTTACAGTTACACGAATCTCAGTGTGGTGTTCTTCTCTGCAAAAGACCATGCTTGATTTGGAAATGAATTCATGTGTGATCCAGGTTTCAAATGTGCAGATCTTAGTGGCTTTTGCAAGGGTATGGAGCTATGAATATCATATCGAAGTCCTCAGTTTGTATTGAGGTGCTTAAGTAGCAGTACTTTGAATTTGAGCACTGAGGCCCAACACTGAAGTAATGCTAAAGAGGAGCCTACTAATTGGGACATTAGTTCATAGGCCATGTTGAAGTTTTTTTGATGAATGACTTGATATTGACAGGCTGATTATTTTTTTCTTTTTTACTGTGTGAAATACTGTGTGAAACTTTCACTATCTTGAATCATAAAAAATAATCATTAGTTTTCATCTTGTGTATCTGCAGTCTCTTGACTTTGAGTTTTGTTTTCAGTGACTTCTGATCTGAATATATTTTCTAGTTTCCTCATGGTTTTGTAGCAAAACTATGAACCTGGTATGGTTTTAATACTCATATTTGTCCCTCCAGCATTGTCTAAAAGGCCTCTTCAGGAAGCATGGTTTTAATGGACTGCAAATCCTGGAGAATTTGGCTTTGTTCCTTATGTTTTGAAGAGCTTTATGCCTTGTTGGTGTTCAGCACTGCTGCGGTGAAATGAAAGGAGGGACCAGTTGTCTGAATGGATGTAACGTGCAGGACAGTGAGCAGTCAGGTTTAGACTCTGAAAAGCCACTGTTGGCTTCTTAAAGCTGATTGTGGCAACCGTTATTCAAGGCTGTGTATTTACAAAGGACAGTTATTTCCAGAGGTCCTGCAAGGCTGGTTCCCTTGCTGATGAAGTCGTTCTGCTGGGAAGGTGGCTTGGATTTTACTTTGGGATATGTCCCTGTGGTGTGATTAGAGGAGATCTGCATCCTGTCCTAGTAGTTCCTTCTGTTTGCCAGGTAGCCCGGGATAAACTGCTCCCATTTCTTGTGTCTGGTTAATGGGGTTGAGGATTCTGGTTTGCTTTAAGATCCAATGCAAAATAGCAGTTTACAAATTCCTTTCAAGGAGCATTCCCAGTGCAAGAGGAGACTTGTCCTAGTGCTCTAATCTACTGGTGGAAAGTGCTACAGAAAGTCTTAGGTGCTGTTTATTCTGCCACTTTCTGTTGCAGATCATTAAATGATCCAAGTCAGATTAAAGCCTGGTAGTTTCGAATTTCTAGTGCAGTAGAGCAAGAAGATGAATTTTTTTTTTTTGTTAATGAGGTAATCATTGGTAGGAAAAAACACATAGGGGCATCTTTATACCCTTTCTAAATCTAAGTTTCTGATTTTGTAATCTTTTGGATCAGTCATCAAGTAGTGACTTTGTGAGGCTGGTTTTTTTTCTTACTTTGTTGCACAACACTTAATTTTCTAAATCCTAGCTTCTCTTATTTACCCTGGGCACTTAAGCAAAGGTTTGCTGAAGCTGCCTAGTTTCCGTTATGTGCGTATTTGTAAGCCTTGCTTTAACATGTAGAATGCCAGTAGGTGGCAACCAAGAATATGCAGGCTGGTGCCTCTGCGTTTTATAGGACCAAAAAAAGGCTTCTTGTGTACAACAAATCACCAGCTCTTAACAGGCAGGCAAAACTGGAGTGCCTAGAATGAATGGAAACTTGTGCAAAGTTTGGCTTCAATCTCTCTGCTTAGTCTGTGGTTAATAATATCCCTTTTCCCCAAGGAACGTATAGGGGTTGGCTAGTCATAAAGTCCTTGAAGGTAGAACACTTAAATTAAAGCTCTGAGGTAGCTTCATCTAACCTTTCCATGTTTTGAGCCATTGACAACAGCTCAAGTGTGTGTTGAGAGCTGGAGCTTCTTCTTGAGTTGCAGGGGAGCCATGTTCTCAGGCCAGCTGTGTCTGATGCAGAAACGATGTCTCTGAAGAGAGACATGAGGAACCTGTGTCAGTGCAGTCAGGAGAGAAGTCCTATATATATACACATACACTTCTTTATGACTCAGGTGTGGTTACTGATTGCAGAGCTTGTTTAGTCTTTGAAAGCTTCCACGACTTTGTGTTCCTTCCAGGGCCTCTCCAACACAGTGACCAGGACCCTCACTCTGGACACATTAAGAGTCATGAATTGAATAAAACCTGTCCTGTAACTGCACTGAAGCCAAGCAGGGGTAGGATTTTTCTAACTTCCTTTCCCCCTGTGGGATAGGAAAAAACCTACTGTTTGCTAATGAAGTTAACAGTTGATAATCTGCTGGTAATTGGACGGACAGATTTATTTTTGGTGAGCAGGGAAATCTTATTGCTATACATAAAATTTCCAATGAAACAGTTTGTAAGATCAAATTGCAACTGACAGTACAGCATTTGCCTCTACCATTTACCAGCATAGCAAATAGCTTTTTCCCACATCTGCCCTCAGCTTGATCTTTCCTTATGATAGGAGGCTGCAATGAAAGGAAAGGGAGAAAGGTGCAAGAGTTTCACTTTGTTGGAGGCCTTATTTTTCCAAAAGAAATGGCTGTGGCCTGAGGTCATTTGAAACTGCTTTGTATTGATATCGTTAAAGCATTGTGACCCGCATTGCTTGAGCACTGTGATCTGCTCCAATTAATGGATCCGTCAGCACAGATTAATTATAAAACTGACAGCCACTTCTAGATGTAGTGGGTGCTGGTGACCTCTAATCATGAGAGGAAGATGCTGGCTTACGCTTTGAGTGTGATAATGTAGTTTGCATGAACACTACTTAGTGGAAACTGTCCTTTTAAAATGACAAACCCCCTGTGTGCCACCATATTTGAATGGTTTTTAATAGATTTTAGTTTCTTAATACGCTGGAAGTCTGTAATGCCAAATTGATTAATCTCTCTGAAACTTGCTAGTCCTGTATTTTGCTCTACTTCAAAACAATGCATCAGTGTAATCGTTGTTGCATTATCTGTCATTAACTTCATTAGTGAACCTTTCCTGCTGTAAGTTATGAGTTACCTTCTGCAAAGCTCTTCTAACTTTCCAGGCTGTTTACAAAGAAGGGAAGTTGGCCCTTCTTCCTGTTCCCACCAAACATCTGTCATGGATATAGCCAACTATTTAACACTTCCACAAGTGTTATGAGTGAAGTGCTTGATGCACACTTCCCTTCAGCAATTGCTGGACAAAGTCTGTGGGTGATTGGGCTCTTTTTTTATAAGACTGTATATACAAACACACAATAACAGAGGGTTTCAAATCTGAGAGGGGACAACATATACAGAGAAATGGAAAGTGGGAGACAGAGAGGCAAAGTGAGGTCCTGTTGTGTGGACAGTGTCTGAATAGGACACGTGCCTTCTGACTGCTCCCTGACCAGTGCCCCCCCATGATCTTTTGTTTCCCAACTCTCCCACATCAGTGCTGCTGCTTTAAAGTCCTTTTTTTTTTTTTTTGTTGCCTTGCTTCATGGGATAGTGTGCCTCTTGTACATCATCTCTATCCTTTCTCAACCTTCTGCTTGTGCTCTGGTTCAGGAAACAGGAAACACGAAGTTATACCTGGTGGCGTGTAGCACTTTTTTTCTTGAACAGTAACTTAAACAAAAAGCTCTGCCTCCTACTTCAGCAGAAGTATCCTTCTCCATGAGAGGAGGATTCATCTCGTTGCTCTTTAGCCCTGCCTACAGTAACAACAATGGCTGTGGTGCTAAAAAGGGAGCAGTGCTTGTGTAAAGGAGGTGACTGGTTTTCAGTCATTGCATGAAAAGTGCACTGGAAGTAAAGGATATTGTTTGAGCCCCTGTATGAGCCCTTGTGTGGTGGCAGAGAGCACAGACTGTTCTACAACAGACAAAAATATTGCTTCTAGTTCCTGCATGACCTCTTCTTGATTCCACTCTTCACAAATCTGCTTTCTATTGTCTTGGTTTCTTTCCTATGTTTCCAGCAGGAAGATTGAGATAGGTAGTTCAGATGACAGTTTGATTTAGAAGTCTTTTCTCTGTTTGTGGACAGTTTCTAAGCTTTGCTAACTGGAGCCAAGAAAGAGTGAAGCTGTCTACTTTAGTAACTCTTCTGGGTGGAAAGAGGGCAGGCAAGTTTACTGAGATTTTTCAGGTTGACTCCTCCGCCTTTATTCCACCGAGAGGTCTCCATATTTGCAAGTCATCAGCGTACATGAGAAGTCAAGATTGTTTTGCCAGTGTACATTAGTTCAAATTCATGCAAGTTAAATTTCATCTGCCAGTGTGTTTCTTGGTCCCCCAACATGTTTCAGGACAACTGGAGTGTCTCAAATGTTTCAGCTGATGAGAGCTATGAGATCTTGCTCTTGGTGGAAACTTGGCCTGCTCTGTGTCCACCTCTCTTCTGTGTTGCACAAAGCTCCAGGAATCAATGGACCCTCAAATCCAGGCTGTGACTTCTTCAAAGGCCCAGGCAGCAGGCAGTCATGGGAAAGGAATAGGCTAAAAACGTGACATTAATGTTATGTCACTTAACTGTGAGATGTTTCTGTATGGGAGAGGAATGTTCGTACTGACGTGTTCCCTTTTGACGGCCGGTCTTTAATATTTCATGAAATGAAACTAGTGCAGAAACATAAAGAAGCCTTTTACTAAAGTGATTTTCTAGAACAGACTTGGCATAATACACATAGCCTAGGTCCAGCCAGAAAACTGTCAAGCCTCTTCCTCTATTTTCACTTCTTTAATAAGCTCAGACACATTGCTCTTATGCTTCAAGGCATCCCGGGAAGCTGGAGATTCCATGCTTCTGAACTGGTACAACTACAGACATTTTCCCTAGGATTTATCTACTGAGTCTTTCAACTGGTCTAGAAAAAAATTTCCTGTGCTTCAGTGCACAGAAGGGAAATTGTCCAAAGCTGTTTAGAAATATCTGTGTATTAAAACATTTTATTTAAATATTTGGATAAGACTGACATTGCACGATGATCTAGTACGGAGCATGAGCACACTGGAGGCGACTCTTATTCCCCACAGTAGGTAACGTAAACCATTTTTCTGTGGAATATGTCTGTTATATATTCCTTTTTAGACAATTTTCCCAAGTTCCTGTAACTGCTGGGCACAAACTACACTTATTCTTTTTCAGTAATAAGGGAGTTTTAGGTACATGGTAAGAGTCTGCTTTGTGTGAACTTTTTCATTGACACCTTCACTGGCTTCTCAGTCTCCCTGTAACCCAGGTGTTGCCATCTTCCTCATGCTTGAACCTAAGGACTGCTGAGATTGAAAAGTTTTTGTCTCATTCTTTACTCACCATAACTAAAGCTAAATGTGTCAACACCTTAAAATGGTGGGTTAAAATCTGATCCTCTTGTATATGGGCTGCAGAACAGCAATGATCAAAAAACCACTCAAAACTTCATGGGTCCAGATGAAGCAGCAAGCCTGGATCAGTTGATCTGTCCATCTGTTCCTTACCCTGCTGCCCAAAAGAGTCCAGGTATTTAATTTTTGATACTCTCCCTGGACATTGTATTGCATGTCAGCATGCATTATGCTTTTTTTTTTTCTCATACTCTACAAAGTACAACATCCCCTCCAGCAAGAAACTCTGACTGCAGCTTTCCACTCTGGGTAGGAATAATAATACATGATAATTGCAACCTCAAAAGGTTTGTTAAATAAATGCAGTGATGGTGAGAAAGAGGGAAAAATTAGAACAAAGAGCATGGGTATAAAATGTTATTAAATTTACTGCTTCACCCTGTCCCAATAGTCCCCCCCTTTTATCAAGGAATAAGTACGGTGCATGAAGCTGAAGGGTAAGTTAACAGCCCCGATGGATGTGGTAATGTGAAGACAGCTGGTTGACTTTGCAAGGAGAACTTCATCTTGTTTCTTCTGCTCCATCAGGATTTTCTATTGGTTGATTTTAGAACCAACCAAGGTTTTCTGTTGCATCCTATAAAACTGTTCTTTGTAGGTAGGTTCTTTGCCTTTTTAATAGCACAACAGGAACTGATTGAAAGGAATTGGGGGCTCCTCAATTGCAACCAGTCATACTGGTTTGGATGTGGGTGTGGTCTACATAATCTCTTTCTTCTGAAAAACTGGGAAACTACCTTTTCCAGTTCTGTGTCTGCCCTTAGAGCTGTTAGGCTGCAGTTTTCACTGTTTTTATGATGTACTGCTTGAAGGCTCAGGGTTCCCATTCGGCAGGGAGATGCTGCCTCCTGCAGGCTCGGATGGATTTGACTCCTTTTAAAGTTCCTGGAAAGGATTCCACCATCCAGGCTTTTAAAAGGCAGTGGCAGAAATAGCTTGCTGAAAACACATAGATTTATTTATCCCAGATAAACACTACAAGCAGAGAGAAGTAGACTGAAAATAAAAAAAACTTTTTGTGCCTATAAACTTGACTTCACCTTTGGATTTCCTTGTCAGCTAAACAAGTTCTTCCAAACCCAGGCACTCACAGTGCTGCTGATTATTGAAAAAAAACCTGAGCCCTGAAACAACTGTCACTCCAGCGCCTCCCCCTTTTAGTTATTGTGACCTCATATTTCCTAGGCTGCTTTTAATGATTTCCAGTTATTCTTTTGACTCCAACATTGGGTCTGATGGCTTGTGTGTTTCCAGAGGTACTAGTAGGAACTGTCTGGTAGTGAGCTCAGGCTTTGTTCCTTCAAGGACTGGGTTGTTGAAGCAAAGGTGCTGCCTCCATTCCTCAAACTCTGAAGAACTCAAACTGGATTTAACTTCAGGGTTTCCTAGAACCAGGCACTAGATAATCCCTAAATCCCCAAATATGTATTCTGTTGATAACAGCTACATTCTTCACTCAATCTCTCAAAGTAATTGCTTCTTTCTAGGAGTATAAAATTGCTTCTGATCCTCCAGGCTATTTGCAGCAGTTACACAGTTGACATTATTACTGTCATCTGAGACTAACTCTGCAACTTCAAAAAAAAATGCGTGTAGGTTTTCCCCCCACTCTTTAAAATAGCAATGAGCCATCTATACTCCTAGATGTGAATCCATATGCTCTTTTGATGTGTTTAGTTTGTGTTAGATGGAAAGCTTTGCAAGTGGCCACAGCAGTATCTGCTGCTGCTGTGTTGTGCGTGGTAATGGAGGATGGTTACCCAAGAGATCCTTTCAGCTGGAGGAACCCCCATGAAACTTTAACCAGCTCCAGGGCAGAAAAACGGGAACAGTAACTGGTGAATGGTCTTCTGCTTTATCTTCTCTAATGCCTCTGTAGGCTCAGGAGCCATCCTTTACTAATTAGCCATTTGTAACTGGGGCAAGTCCACCAAGCTCTTGCTAGTAGTGCACTTACTGAGGAAGCCAGCAGTGGAAGAGTAAGGGATGCGTAGTTTCTCTGCCTCTAGCAGCAGCAGAGATCTGCATGGGAACGTGGAGAGCTTCAGAAGTATCAGGGAAGAGAAACTGCCTCTGTGGTGGGAGGGAAAGTGTTCCCCTGCTACCACCTCCCTGGGGAATTGTGAGAAAGTGCTTAACTTGCCAGCAGTAGTGCAGCTGGAGAGATGGCAGAGATCAGATTAGGACATGCTACAGACTGCTTGTGCCAGATGCGATGTGCTGTATATAGAGATCTGCTGTGTTCTTCTAAACAGGATATTTTGGATAAAACTACCTGAGTGGAGAGAGCAGACTGTATATTTCTACTTTGAACTCGGTGCAGGATGCATTTGGTAATACCTTTTCAGTAGTTCTGGACAGATAGAGGTCGGCAAATCCAAATTTAGCTGCAGTCACTTTCTTTCCTGAGTTTGTTCTTAATCACAGAAGTAACAGTCACTCAGGGCATTTTAGCTTAACATAAAGGGCTCAAAAGCTGCTTATTCCATCAACCTCAGTCAAGAAGTCAGGAAAGAGCCAGGATAACTTGCTGGAAATAAGAGGATGTATCTGGATAAACTTTCAAAATGCATCTAGAAATATCTCACTCTTTTATCATATGACCAAAGCCTTTGTCCATGCCTTATTAATAAATATACGTTAAAGGGAGATACTAGAATTGTATTAAGTAGCTTCTGGAACAAGACCATCTTAGGTCTTAATATAATCATTCTGAGGTTTTAGCTTCATCTAACTAGGTGAAGATCTGCTGCAAGGGATGTATGAGAGGGGACCATCTGCTCCTATTTTGCCTTTGGAAAGCTTTCTTGCTTCTTATAATGCCTGATCCTGTTGAATATCGCTGTGATTTTGCATATCTTTTGTCTTAGTGGCAGGCAGCAAGACCTACTTAGTCATGTTTGTGGTAACTGAGTGTCATCTAGAACTCGGTAAAGTTAATTAGAATACTCTTAGCTTCTGTGAGCTTTACAGCAGACACTGTGAAAGGATAAGTCTCCTCTTTGTTAGGCCTGAGAGTAAAGGGGTGAATAATTTTTCCAAGCAGAGAACGACTTGAGTATTATTCTTCTACACTGCAATAGTACAAGTTGTATAGTTACAACTTAATATGTGGTGTTCTGCTCCTGCTGTATGTGTGTTTCTTCTCTGTAGAAAGCATTATGTCTTAATCTGTAGCCCTGTCAGTCCATCAGGAGATGGGAAGTCCTGATGGAGATAGTTCTTGACAGAAAGGAGCAATAGAGTGAGAGGAAAATGAGGAGACCACAGGGACAGATCTTACTTTGAGCAACCTCATTTAGGGCTCTGTTGGCAGACAACAGACAGAGCTGGATTTCCTGAAAAGGAGTATGTTAAGGAATTGCTTAGTACTCTTAGCTGTGGACTATTACAGGAAAAACTTGCTTCATTACAGCTGAAGTGGACAGAAAGCTATTTTGTCTGGCCAAACTGAGTTTTTTTAAAAAACCAAAACCTCCACACCCAAAAAACCTCAAAAAACGACCCAAGAAACCCCAAACACAGCAACTTTTTTTTTAAAAAACAAAACCCAAACAAACCCTCGTGTGCCCCCCAGAACCCACTATGAACTAAAGATTAATTTAGGATTATTTTGTGTCTTAATCCTCCTGAACATTTATGCTTTCATGTAAAGATTCTCATCATAAGCTTTGTATCTAGCCATTTAGTTAACAGAATACATGAATGATTCATGGTAGCCCTATACATAATGCATAATTAAATCACAGGCTGATGGAGTGGAATTTATTAATTGTGAAGACACATGTGTTACCATGATACTAATTTATTTCTTTCAATTTTATTGGCATATTGCTCACTCATCTGTGATTGCCTGCTTTGTTGCATTACCCAAGAACAGTAACATGTTGTTAAAACAAATTATCTGGACATTTGGATAGGCTGTTTGTTCACTGATGGGAACAATATGTATTTAGCAAAAAGATTTAATGTAAATTATTATACATGGGGTATTATCTTAGCACAGAACCATCACACTAAAGTCATTCTCATGAGCCATTTAATTTCTGATAAAAGCAAAAAAATTATTAGAAAAATAACTCCAGACTCCTGCAGAAGGAAAAAGCAGAACTTTGCAGGAAATTATCTTGGTAAAATTACACGGTTATGTATTTTAGAAATCCTTGCAATATTAGATTTTAAAATTTTAGCTTGTTCTTGGAATTTCTGTGCCTGTCTAAGCCTCTTGTCTCTGATTTCCGTTGTGTCTTGGTAGGGTTTTCAGAAAGAGATCTTTACGTGTGTGTGTTGTCAGGGCACACTTCTGCTAATTAAGAATTTCATGGTTAAACAGTAGAATATTGATTGGAAGTTGGACATAGACTTTGGTTTCTGTTGTGGGTATAGTGCAGTATTTATTTGAAAGCTATTTGGGAATTATAGTTGTGGCATTTCAAAATTGGAGTGTCTGGATTTTTATTAATTTGCTGAAAGGATGCAAATGTCTTACTTGGAAGAGAGGCCGCACTTTTGTATACTTTGCATTTTTTTTTAGCTTATTGTTGTAATCATAGTGCTGAAAAGCAAAGACTTGTTCTCCTGAAGCTGCTTTACCAGGAACAGCCTGCAATGAGCCAGAGCCACAGTAACTCCACTGTTGTGTGGTGGAGAGGAGCACCCTTTTGGGTTGTCACATCTACTGTATTTGGTTTAGGAAATGCATTCTGCTTTCGTGCAGAAGACCCTGGTGGGTCATCTTTAAAAATACATCAAAATTGATGGACCTGAGCTTGCTTTGGTGCAAAAGCTACTTTTGTGCTGGATGCTTCTGGAATGTGGATGTTGATTCTGTTCTGCCAAGTGAGATTTCTTCCACTGGATCCACACAATTTGGCTCGTAGATTCACCAGGGAGGTGGACTGGAGTTTGGTACTTGATGCATGAGGTCTTCCCTCTGTTTGCTGTAGGATTTACTGCCTCCTCTCACATAAAAGGAGCTTAGAGGAAAACAGTGGGACTGAAAAAAAAAAATAATCGTAATATATAATCAAGTAAAGTTTTAGGATTTTTTTGGTTATGGGGGAAGGAGATTTGGCTGAGGTATTTTCTTTATTTTAGTGGCCAACCCAAGACCTCAGTGTGCCAGGTGCTGTACTGATGTTAAGACTGTTATGGCTGTTATCAGTCCTTGCTCAAAAAGTTTGCCATCTGGGGAGATGAGCAAAAGCAAGATGTGATAAGTACTATCACCGCTCTTCAGAGACAGAGAATTCAAGTTGGCAGATACACAAGTAATTGAGAACCCAGTTAAAAAAAATTATTAAATAGCTGGCAAAGGCCCTCCAGGAATTCTACTGCAGAGCTGGGAAATGAATCCAGGTTCTAGCCTAGGATCTTGGCCATGAAACGTTGTCTGCCCTTGAGATCAAAAAATTGAAGTACAGACATAGCTAAAGAAAATGATATAATTCAACTGTAGCTTCTTGACATATCAAAATCATTGTTCTAATTCTGGCTCTGACTTGCATTGTGTGAGTTTATGGTGTTGTGTGAGCAAAGGTATTGGTAAAATTTCAGCTTATTGCAAACTAGTTTATGCATAAGAATTACGTACACAATTATTTAAGAGCTGCTTTTTCGTGAACAGACTGATTTCTGGCTTGCCTGAGCTTCAGAACAAGACCATCTCAAAGCTTATCAGCACGCACCTCTTAAATAATACCACAACGACTAGCTCTTACTGTGCTAAGCCTGTATCCATCAGATAAAATATGGTATCTGTAGTATATTAGTCATCCTGGACAATGGGGGAAAAGTTACTATTGCAGAACTATCAGAAGATAAATATTTTCTGCTTTGAAATTAATCAGATAATTTTCCCTCAAGCTTTATCTTCACCCTTTGTTTTTCTTGCTGGACTATCATTGGTCTCTCTGTATCTGATTCGGGACAAACTACACTTGAATTAACACCAAGAACTTAATTTTTTTTTTTTTCCCTAGTGCTAAGGATCAGATCTTGGCTCCACAAGCAGGTCTTGTTCCTGTAGGATCTCTGGTTATCTGTTCTATAAAATGCACACTTCAGCATTTTCAGAAATCTACTTATTTTGTAAATGTTGAGCTGAAATCCTAAGTTTGAGGTTTTTTCCAGCATCATGTTACCATGCTTCCTGATCAGGTAAATCAAAGGAATGGTGTTCTCTTAAAAATTAGCTGAGATGCTGAGAGCACTTTCTAGCTGAGGACAGCTGAATGCTGAAATGGATTACCTGGGAAGGCTGTATAAGGTCTACAGATGGAGGTTGTTTTGTGGGCTCTTTTTTCTTTTAAGAACAGTTCACACAAAACAAGACCTAGTGACAAGAAGGCGTATAGGTAGGTATAAATGCTCTGCTCTGGGAGCATCCTAAGGCCATTCCCAATGCCTTTGTCTGCAGATTGTTAATGTGGTGGTTGTCTCTTCAAAGTCATGCAGTGTAGGGTTGGTTGGCTTCTGCCCTTGCACAATTAATAAAGACCACGGGGATTTGGAGAAGGTTCCAAAAACAATTTGGGGTTTTATTGTCAGAATAAACCTTCTGTCATTTCCTTCATTGCAAGGAAAGAAACTTCACCTATGTGTAAAGACTTAGCATGAGAAGTACTGTAGCAGAAATGGCTGCATTAGGAATAAATTCTGAGGAGGAAACTAAATTCTACCTCCCAGTCATAGCAGGAGGAATATTAGTATATTGGCTCTGTGTAAGCTAGAAACCAAATTTGAAAGGGACCAAGTGGGGAAAAACTAGCTAAGTCTTCAGTTAGTGTTCAGCCTGTGAATAGCTTTCTTGAAATCCACAGGATGACCACTGTGGTTAGTGGTGTCCTCTCCTGAATGAAACTTACAAAAAGTTCCAGTCATTTGCTTACAAATATGGTAGTTTGTTTCTATATTTAACAGTTCTGTTGAGAAATATTGATGTGCTGAATAGCAATGCTTGGGTATCCAAATTAAATGCAATGTCTTCTCAGGTGCTGAATACAATAATCCCTATAGTTGTAGAAAGGACCTTGCCATACCCCCAGTAATCTTTCAGTTCAAATGGCTGTACTAAAGATACTGGCCTAAAGGCTAAGCTTTTGTCATGACCTTAATGTGTTTGTTCTGATTATCCTCTGGTTTTAGATACAGGATTGGATTGAGATCTCTGTACTAAAGATCTATGAACTTTGGGCTGTTTGCATTATCTTAGAATCCCTGCTTTTGCTTTTCTAGTTGATGTTTCTAAATAATTCCAGGTGGTCAGATAAAATACCTAAACTTGAGTTTCTCTCTAACATGTTTTTTTGAGATGGGAGCTAAAAATCTGATGTGAATCTCATCCAAACTGGTTGACTGCAGTTTATCTTTTATGTAGTTAGCCACAGCAGCTGCTGGAGGTTTGTGAGTGCAACATGTCTTTAATAAATGAGAAGGTACTTGCTTTGACTACAAGTACGGGAGATGGTTTAGCCTGAGGCAAACCTACAGGCAGCAGATATTTCAGCTGTCCATGTACAATTTCAGTGCTAACTTGAAGCCATGCAAAGTACTAGATCATAGTCTTTCTATAGATATTTGGGAACAGGGCTGAAATGATTGCTATGAGGAAAGGATCCAGACAATGCATTATATTCATAGTAGTTGAATAGGTCACTTATCAGAGGAAAAAGGGGTTGTACCCAGAATCTTTAGCATCTGTATGTATATGAAGCCAGTGGAACAACATAGTTAAACAGGGCAGGGTGATGCTCCGGACTACGGAATTGCAGTTACTGAAGGTGCACAAGAAACACTCTCAGATTCCCTAACAAGGGAAACACTATTATGGGGGGTAGAGCAATGGAAGGAGACTGATCAAAATGTATGGTAATTAAAGCAGATGATGCAGGATTGATGTATGGACTCTGAAGCCAGTTCTTGCAGTGATTGAGAGGGACTAATATCAGCAGGTCTTAGCCTTGCAAAAAGTAAACTCTCAGTAGGATTCCCGGTAGAACTCTTCCCCTAGAACTAAAGAGTTCTTCTTAGCTAAGAGAGGGAGAATCGCCAAGTGATTACACATAAAAAGCAAATAGGAGGGGGAAGGAAAAAAAAGGAAAAAAGCTAGCAGATCAGAACACTTTTTCTTTTCTTGTTACTTCTGTGACATGCTTTGGTTTGGATTGACTTCTGTTTGCTCTTGTTTTTCTTTTCATGTCTCTATAGTGTCACTTATGAGAAGATGAAGGTGCTATGACTTCTGACCTCTTGTTAAAAGAGAACTGTGATTAAACTGTAGGAGGACTCTAATTTTGTTAAGGGCTAAAGGTCTGATTAGAGAGAACCTTCATGTTATATCTCTCGCATAATGCAAAGTAATGGGATGCCTCTTCAAAAACACTAAATTCCACCCAACCAATGTATATAGTTGCAAGTAAGAATTATAATTAAAAGAATTGTGTCTTATTGTGGAGGCTTTTGTGGAATTGTACATAGACTTCTGTGGTTCAGGTGGTATTTTTTTTCTTAACATTTTAGTATGAATTAGTGCAAAGTTTGGAACTTCTTGTTTATAGTCTAGTTTTTTCCTGGCTTATATAGTTTGCTACACGCTGCCCTCATCCCTAGCTCAATCTCCCTGGATCCTAGGATTGCCAAAATCAAGCTATGTGTCATCCCGAGATCTAGCATCTGTCCTGCCATGTAACCCGTAAAGAGGACATTGCTAATCCATTTGCAGATGGTACTAGAACTCATATGGTGGAGCTCACAGAGGTGAGAAGCCGGGTGCTGGTGGCTGTCTCTGGATAGGTTGGTAGGGCCCCCACCAGCCATCCCACCTCCCACAGGGTGGGGGATTTGGTGGTTGGTGTGAAACACTGTGAAGCAAAGAAAGCAAACAGTAGCTGGATAAACCTAACCATTTCCAGGTTAGTGTATAATTCTAAATTGAACTTGGATTTAACAGTCACTGTTTCATTCAGTGGTAAGAGCTTGGATATCTGGCACAGCTGTTTAAATTCTGTTACTACCTTTTGACATTGTGGGGGTGGGGAAGGACACTGTTGCTTGTATGGTAGGGGTAAAGGTGGGGATGTAACAACATGATGTCTCTTTCACTGTGATCTTGCAGCCCAAGGTGGGTGTAGGATCACATAAATTTACTTCCCAGGTGCAAGTAGCTTGAAGAATGCTCAGGACACATGCTTTTTACTAAGCTATTTTTGCACTTGTGGGGTAATCTCTTATCCAACTGTGTGTGTTGGCTAAGAAAATATAAGGGTAGAAACAGTGACTCATAAAAGTATCTCATAAAGGGCTTGTGTATGTGTCCAGGTTGTGTTTACACAATACAAAGGCTCATGGCACTGCTGGTTTATTGTATTTCCAGCTTCATGTCACTCATTCTGCTGCACCCATGGCGCAGTCCTGCCTCTCCTATAGTTTCAGGTTCAGCAGTAGGGCCACTCGAACTGGGTTTATAGATCACCCTCTTGAGAAACACCCACCCTGACATGAGGACAGAGATGGAGGTTCAGCTGGATCCGTGCCCTAGTCCAGGCTGCTGAATGGACTGAGCAGTCTTGCTAACGCACTGCAAGTGTGGAACAGATGGGGAGGGCAAGTTACTTAAGCCAGGGCTGCTGCTATAAAAAAAAAAAGGTGGAGAGGTAAGTGGTGGGAGCTGGTGACTGGCCTGCTTGGTCTTTACAGAAACAAAATCTCTTTGTATGGTGAAACCACATATTAGGTCTCCCCAACTTCACTTGGGATCTGAGGTTGGGTGACGTGCGAAGTCATTGCCCTCTTACAGCTTTATCTATACTAGGTTGACAAGCTGCTGTCCTAGGGCCACCATTGTCCCTGGCTCCCTGCCATGGGGATCCCTCCCTCTGAACTGACACAGCTGCTCACGTAATTTACTGGAGTTAAAAATCACAGAACAGTTACTTGAAAGGGACTGTAAAGATCATTGAATTCCAACACCTTCCACTAGACCAGGTTGTTTGAGTGGGAGGTATCCCTGCCTATGTCAAGGGACATTCAGGTCTAAATCAGTCGGTTTAGGAAAACAATGTTTAACCTAGGCAAATAATGTGTTTAAAGTGGTTTAGAAAAGTATTTCCTAAGCAAATATGCCAGCAGACCTGAGAGAACATATCTGTAAGGACAGGTATGGGTTGGTGACAAACAGCTGGGGTGACCTAAAAATGGTAACCCCTGAACAGGACATCTGACTGCTTTGTGCAAAGCTTGGGGGTGTGGGGGGGAAATCCCAAAGGTGCTTTATGGAAATCACAACTTAGTGTTTGTAGGGAAGCTTGCTGGAGCTATCACCCATTTAAAATTCCGGATCAAATCAGTCGCATCTCTGAGCAGTACTGATTTACCAAGTGGAGTGTGTCTTCCTTTGGGATTTCTTCCCCAATTTAGGCTTCAATTGGTGTAATCTCAGA
Organism: Scolopax mira; assembly: GCA_004320125.1. NCBI lineage: Eukaryota > Metazoa > Chordata > Aves > Charadriiformes > Scolopacidae > Scolopax > Scolopax mira. The sequence continues at coordinate 505,429 of BJBW01000735.1, read as the reverse complement.
AGAAAAGCCTCGCTTCCCCTTATAAACTGTTCTCACCAGATGTCTTGTAAATCTTTCCCTTTATTCCTTTGAAATGACTGGGCTTTGACCTTAGCTTTCTTAATGTTATTTAGCCCACATGGAATATCTATAAAAATAAGAGCTGCTAACTCTATTAAGAAAAGCACATATGACCTCTGCTTGTAATAACAGAATGCAATTAATGTCAGGCTAGTTTTGATGATAAATTGGGACCTAACAAATGGATTTTGCTTTTTCAAACAAACCAGTATGAAAAGAAAATGAGCTTTAAACTACTTACTAAAATTTTAAAAGATGTCTTCTTCCCCATCCTTGACCTGAAAAGTAGTCAATACAACTGAAGTTTTTAGGAGGCTCATACATTCCACACAAACAAAAAAGCTCAGAAAACCCCAACCTTCTCTAGGCAAATTAAAGCCAGGTAATTGTGAATAAGGATGTGATTGTGTTACAAACTAGGGGAAAGTTCCACTTGTGAAGCCTATTTGTAATTGTGCAGCAGCTGCCACAGCAATTCCAGGAGGACATGATGAAGATCCTGTTGGTCCAGAGGCCTTCACAGGTGCACAGAAAACCATTGTTCCTTCGTCAATAGTTTTACCACTTGCATGGGCATGTAGCACCTCACTGGGTTCATTTGCATCCGTCCTCTGATGTCTCCATGTTACGCCTTCTCCTCTGTGTTTATCCACAAAGGTCCCAGCAGAAACCCAACTGTTCTTCAACTCCAGCTGTAGGTGCTTGTGTTTCCAGGAGCAGAGTTGTGTTTCAGTTGTAAGTACATTGTTTGAGGTAGCTGGCTTGTGTTATTTGTTGATAAAGTGTTCCAGAAGATCAAGATGACCTAACTGAAGTTAAATGCAAGGAGCAAGTTAGACAAAAGGAGGTGGAAGGAAGAGCAAGCTAAGATAAAGTGTAAGGGCCACAATTGTAAGAGCATGCAAGTGCCCAGGCTTAACTTTAATTGTGCCTTTTCTTCAGCTTTGTCCTTTGTCTCATGCTTCGAGTTTGTGTAGGAAAGTCGTATTGATGCAACTTGGTTACCTCAAGTCACTTAAGACTGGAGAGCAGTTTGGGGAGATTTCTTGTCTAACAGCCAAATATCAATAATGCCCTGCTCTAATAAGCCTCTTCCTCATCCTGTTGTGCCTGGGAGACCATAGGTAATAGCTCTCTGGTGTAAGTCAGCAGAGGTTCTTGCAAGGGTTGTGTATTTTCTCATCCAAGGAGCAGATGGCAGTGTCTTTCCTTCAGAGCAGGTGGTTTCCTACAGCAGAGAAATGTGTTGTGACTCTGTAGTGCGCACACACCTGAGTTGGGAATGCTGCTCATTTCCTAGGTTGCTTAGGGCAGCAAATTCCTAGAGCCAGCTCACCTACGAGAGAGAGTTAAAAGAATCAGGAAGAGTGTTTAGTGTCTCCATGCAATTTTCAGCATAGGAATTCAATTACAAAAAATCTCTGGTAGAGTGTAGAGGGAACTGCAACACGAAAGGCAGATTGCTTGTGGGTAGGCTGTGGGCATGGAATAACTTCTTGATTTTGATTTTTTTTTTTTTTTTTTTTTGTGGGGGCTTTTTTTTTTTTTGAGTGAAGATAAAACCAAGGTGCTGCACTGGTCTGCAGCTGTGTAAATTATTGTGAAATGTGATGCATATCTTGGAGGAATAGAGTGCTATGGAGAACTGTTGCAGCTATTGTGGGGCATTAGCATGCATCTGTTAGTGTGCCAGGGCTGAGCAGTATACTTGTCCAGCTGGCAAGGAGGAATACCTGGACATGGGTTTTATACCCAGGGTTTGCTCTAGGGATAAGGATTTGGCCTGTAATATTGTTCATCCAGGAACTGGCCTCAAATGCCACATGATGGTACAGCCTGATGTCAGTCTCCCATCTCCTGCATGAACACTAACCCACTGAATGAGTGGTGACCTCTTTTCACTATTCCTCTCCTTGTAAAAGTTTGGAGCAATGCAGTGGATATGCTGGGTAATACAGTTGGTTCCATCTCAGGGACACTACTGTTTAGCACATTGATTTTTTTTTTTTTTTTTAATTTTTTTAAAGGTTTGTACCAACCTCTCTGAAAAAGGAAGCTGCTTTGACCTCCTTTCTTTTTATTTCGAGGAAGTTGTTTCCAATCCTGTAATGAAGTTCAAAATCACAGGTGAAAAAAAACAGGGAGATATTACATTTGTTAATGTTCAAAAGATAAACTAAAGTATGGGAGCTTACAAGGGAAGGAAGGTTTGTCTTTCTAGATGAAGAATTTTGAAGGTGGGACTCACTGTTTTGGAAGATGGAAGTTAATTGATTTTAGACCACTGCTGCCACCAAGTGGAATAGTTTCCTCTAGCTCTTCGTGGGGTCTTAAAGGAACTTGCACTTGCCTTCAAACCACCTGTTAGTCTGTAGCAACGGGTTGGATTTATTAAATATTCAAATACTAATTTTTAAAAAAGCTGTTGACTGCACTTCAGAGTTCTTGGCTTAAGGTAGTATCACTGATGCCTAATGAGCCTCTTGTCTAAGAGAATGGCAGCATGGTGCAGAGTGGGTTGGGGAAGGTATTTCCTTTGTGCATGACAGCATTTGGGGCAAAAGGAAAATAATGTGGTTCATCAGTAATGACATGAACTTTAAAAGAAGTAGCAGCAATTCACTGAGCCTAACACAAGGAACTTGAAAGTCGAAAATAATGTACTTTGGCTTGATAGTTGTTTTAGTTGCTTGTAGATTTTCAGTTGCTTCTCTTTGACTTGTTACTGTGGGTGACTTTTATCCTTTGTATCCTCCTCTTGCTTTGTAAGGGACCCCGTGCCAAAAAGGTGTCCATTTTATCAGGTCAACAGCTGTTAACAACAAAAGCTTGTCCCTTGCAAAGCTGTGGCTGCTAAATGAAGGTGTGCATTAATCAAGGGCAGCACCGCACAGAGATGAATGGTGTGGGACTTGAAAGAAATGATTTGTTTATCCTTAGGCAGCTTGGTTGGTTATCTGACTGATCATGAATCTAAGGGTGTTCCTTCAGTAGGCAGTGACACACCTACTGTCTCACACCACCTATGATACTGTGTCCCCAGGAAGGTGATTCACAGACTTGTGGATCAAGGGAAGTATCATCGATGCCATCAATATAGTGCAGCTGACAGCATTGAAATTGAATTTCTATTTTCATAAACCACACTTAAGCTGGCAACTGGACAATGTTGTTTCCTTTCTGTGAGAGTAGTCTGCAAGAATGTCTGAATGCACATTTCCAGGCAGGAGCCTCTCAATAACAGTTTTGGAAAAAGCTCATTTTCTCTTGACTTTGAAAATGAATGTGCCAGTAATAGTGAGGAGTTCAGTCATCTGAAACAGTAATTTATCAGCCTGCTCAAGAGGGTGTGTTATCTGAGTATTTCCTTTCTGAGGAGTCTTGCTTTCATAAAGCTATGAAATAACAGTGATGTGGAGAAGTTCTGGGTGTTTTTTGTGTGGCCTTTTTTTCCCTGATGCTGTCTCGTTTCAGTTGGTTGACAAACGCATGACATGTACCCCTGCACCTCATTCAAACCTATTCTTGAAATGCATTTCTGAGCCCTAATGGAACAGTTGTGTTATCACATCAAAGGCTACCTTCACTGAGGTCTGGAAAACACACATTGGGCACTGGTCTCTGGTCTTGAGAAAATCATAGAGGAGGTCTTTAATTTCCTCAGCTGACAAAATTGCAGTGTGCTGTTTTGAAAACGTTGACTCCCAACATGTTCTGCTTGCAAGCTTGTTTCTTCCCTTATGCTCTTAAAACAATTTTTTCTGATGGAAAAAGGTGCTTAAGACCAAAATCGTATCTAGTCACAGACCAGATCCAAAATGATCCAAATACTTCAGACTATCACTGGGAAGAAGTAGAATCTAATTTCCTTTCCAGATCCCTGATTCTGGATTTTGTCACTTGGACAGAGAGATTGTGGATGCCTGTGCAACAGCAGCTACGAAGCTGATGCAGTCAAACTATTCTTTGTGGATGCATCTGGCTGAGAAATAAATTTGCTGTTCCTGAAGGTAGCTGTGATGTCTTGAAATGTATTTATTTATTCTTCCCTCGTTGGATATAAAATTAAACATGGCATGAAAAGTCAGAAATACTTCATTTTAGAGATGTCAGAATGCTTTTATCTTGGAACATTCCAACATCACATAAAATTATATATGCCAATATTGTAATAAAATGCAATACAAAATTAAAAGTCAGAATGAAATACAGTCTGACAGCCAAAAGCAAGACGTTAAATTAAATATTCCATTTAAATATTCCATCATCAAAATCAATATTTCAGAAGGTTGTGTTGTTGACAAAACTATACTTGCCATCTGAAAATCTTTTTTCCCTTCTAGTTGAAATTTTCTTTTAACTGGGTCTAATTGTCAATTGTTGAATTTAGTGCTCAAGACTACGAATGCATTTCAAGAAAAGCACTAAAAAGCCACTAGATGATGATAATGAATCTTCATCAGTAATGAATTTGATTTGGAATACTTATTTAGAAGAGAATTACTTTGTACCCAGCATCGAATTTCTAACTTAAATATTGTCTGGGTCGTGCTGTATTTTTTCACTAGGACAGATAAATGCAATCCTCATCAGACTATAATTAATGAGAACAGGGTTGTTTCACATTTTACAAATGTGTTTAGGCAACATTCAAACCATGACAGTGGAAGAAGCAGAGGTTCCCCTTCTTGAGGAAAGGAACAAGTCACAGAATTGCAGCCCAAGACTGAGGTTTGCCAGCCAGTGTCTTTCAGGAGAGCTTATCTTAGGGTCTTCTTTGTACAAAGTTTCCTTTGTACTTTGTTCCCTGTGCACAAGTTTAAGATCTTTATGCTCTTGCTATTGTACAAAAGGACCTGCTAGTGGCAACTTAATACTTTTTTGGTTTTGGTTAAAAACCATAATGCAGTGAATTAACTAAAGTTTGAAATATTATGAGTAACTTTAATTTCAGATGGCTCCGAGTTCAAATTGCTTTGTAAACCACAAACAGACCAGAATTTTAATAAAGGACAGGTTACTATTAAGAATTGATGTAATTGTGAGGATTGCATAATGAACAGTTTGTCTGGCTCCAACAATTCATATTGCAGATTGCTCTCATTTATCTGAGAGTGGGTCCTACTTTACTCAGCTCAGAATCGGTTAAGTGAGAACTTAAAAGACCAGCTGAACAAAACAGGCAAGGAATCTTTTGCACTGCTTATTCCCCACTCCCCACTTTATGTTTGAGAAATTCTTGCCAGTTTTAAGGGCCCCAGGAGAGCCATGGTAAAGTTTAAAACTCAAGTACATGTAAAAGGTGTGTGAGGGGGAATGTAATATAAAAACAGCACCAGGTTCTGCTAGTGGTTTCTCAAAATATTTTTTGATTAACTGAATTATTCAGGAATTTGGCGCCTTGGAAAACACCCACGCTCTTTGTCACGTGTGAAAGATCTTGACTCTGTGAAGGGTAGCTAAATCGTGACAAAAGTTGTCGAATCAAGGTTACTTTTCTATCTAGCATGCATTGCGAGCTCCTAAGTTTCTCCAGTACTAATGTGTGTGTCATGTTTGGAGTCCAATCTAGGTCATTGTTGTTTGCTTAAGGGGTAACATTTCAAAGTCAGTAAAGGGAACTTGCATATCCAAATTCTAATTCCCTCTTATAATTTGGAAACCCTCTGCCAATGTTCTTTGAAATTTTCCTTTGTTTTCTCTGCTCGTTCCCTTCATGTAACATTGTGTGTTTCTTCCTGCAGTTTTTACGTGGGCCCAGTTTCCACTGAAGTCAAATAGACCATTCAGTAGGTGAGTATTTGGTTAGCTATGTGAGGGGTTTTTTAATAGCTGTTGCAAAAATAATGCTAGTGACACTTACCAGAACTTTATCCTTGCCTACATATGAGTTGATGGATGTTACTCTAGATCACAGAAACCACTGTCAATGTTCCAGTCATTATGGCATAACTGATTATTTTGATACTTTTCAGTTCACTGGATAGTGTAAGACATCTTTCTTTCAACTAGTTTTTGGTTGATTTGGTTGGAACTCCCAATGATGATGTGGCTTTTAACCAAAAGTAATGTTTTTTCTGGGTCTCAGTTTTGAATCCTATCCATTTAGATGACTGGTCTCATTAGAATCTTCCAATGCAAACAGTAGATTTGGGTTTCATTCAAATAGTAATGTCCTGGAGTTGAATTTATTATAGGACCAGCATTCTGTACAAAGTCAGCCCCAAGAATAAAAATATTTATGCTTGGCAAGAATACCAAAGTTTGTTTGTATTACCTTGTCCTGTAGCGCTAGGTCAGTCACCATCTATTTTACAGCTTTGCACCAGCATGCATTGTTTAATGAAAGAAAAACATCAGCCTCCCAGGAACACTGAACAATATTGGCTTCTTGCCTTAATAAAATGAGTGACAAACCATTGCTAATGAACTTCTTAGTAAACTTTCTAGCGTAGCGACACGCAGCTGTCTGCGCATCTGAAGTACTACCTTTAGATATTTCTGTCAGACACTAGATTTGTGTCTGTGGAAGACCAACTAGTTATTTGTTAAATTCTGAATCAGGCCCTGCTGCAGTGAAATTTGTTGGTTGGATGTCAGGTTGTCTGGGATAATTAGTCTGGGGAATCTCTGCTTAGTCATTGATTACTGTATCTCATTTCCAAATATTTTGGATGAGAAACAACAATGTTTGTCTACTGAGAAATATTTACACTCATAAACTAGAAAGCCACGTTTTTCTTTCTTATTTAAAGTTTCTTGTTGACATTTCTAACTATCTCAGATGCTGTATTATTCAAGTTGGCACAAATTATACTGTACGCTTCATTGCTCAACTGTTCATGCTTATATCATGCAAGTAAAGCCCTATTTGACTGAAGATCTTTCTTATATTTGAAAGTATTTCATTCCCTCATCAACATTAGCTGTGATATTGCACTGAGAAGCTAGAAGATGGATCTAATTGGACAGGGCTATGAGACAAGGCCCTCTGTCTCTTCCTATAAATAAATTGCCATACTGAGGAGGATTATGAAGTCACAGGGCTATCGAGAAAGTTTTAAAGTAACTTTTGATTCATGAAAATTATTTCTCACTACTGATAAAACCTGTGTTCTATAAGCTATGTGCCTTCATACTAGTTTTCCGTGCTCTCATCTTTCTGTTCTCATTTATCATATTGACAGTACTTTGCAGGAGTAATGAGGGTTTTTTGAGATGTTAAACTTGAATGGCTAAATAAGTTAAAAAGAAAATAAATTCGAACAAATAGTGTTGTCTCTGACACTGCTTCTTAATCCTTTAAGAGCTTTCCTCTACATGAACCCAGGGAATTCTACATATTTTAAGATACAGTAGAACTGTGTCAAAATAAGCAATCACTTTTTTTTTTTTACACCCTGCAGCTCATCTTCTGATTCATAACACTTTATCTTATAACAGAAGTTATAAGTCAAGTTACATTCATAAAGTACTGCCCTCAACAGCATCATTGCTGGACGACCTTTTATTTAGAATTAAGGGAGCCTTTTTTTTCCCCTGGATTTCCTGTGAGAAGTTCTTTGTGTTTGTGTGTTATAAATTGTACTGCTAAAGAAAATTTTATCTTGGGACAGTTCATGTACCACAGAAATAAATGAAGATAGGTGCAGAAATATTGCTTTGGCTGGGTTCATGTAAGAATATCAATTTCCTAGCAGCAAAAAATATCTTCCTCTCTAAGTTCTTTCATCTGCAAACTCACTAAAATGTTCTTCTCTACTTAATTTCAGTGTCGTCAAAATATACCCAAAACCACATTGGAAAGTTAGCCTGGTTTGCTCCTCCAACTGGGAAGTAAAGCGGTTATTTCTCAGTGACAAATATTGTAGTATTTGGGAATACAAGCTAACAGGGTGTGGAAGAGGTGGTGGCTAGACTGGGTTCCTCATGTGCCTCAAGTGGATAACTTTCACCTGTGTAAACCCAGAGGGACAATGGGAATGTACTGGAGTTTTACTGGAAAGACCTGGCTTTTACTCTGTGGGAGCTTCCTTACTCGTGAGGAGGAGTTCCAGGGGCAGGGGGTGAAAACTCAACCTGGGGTGAGTTTTCAGAGCTGGTGGCTGAAAGAAAAAATATTTTTCTTGTCTTTGTAAATTTGTTACATTTGATCTAAAGTTATTGAAAGACATGAAATGTGGAACCTCACAATGGCATTTTTACAGGAACTTTGCAGAGCAGCCCGACATGGCAAATCGTTAAAGGAAGCAATGTTGCTCATATCCTGCACAGAGCTTTAAAAATACACCCATGGTTTTAAGGACTGTTCCATGTGCTCCATGGTTTCCTGAAGATAAATATTTTTCTGTTCAGGTAGATTTATGCCTGAACGGTGAATATACTGAAGGGTGAATTCTAATTGAAGCTTCACTGCTGCAAATCCGGAGTAAATCTGGAGTCACAGGATTTCTGTTCCTCTCTATGAGATGGCTATTATATCTTTATCTGACTTTTAAATCATGTTTATGTTGTCATGGCCCTCTTGAAGAACAACTTAATGACTTCTCTCTTTTACACTCTTTAGTCCCAGGTATAAAATTGATTAGGATAATCTTGCAGTCCTAAATTGTCTGACAGTTTAATTTCTCTCTCTGACTTCTCATCCTGTAGGAGTGGCATTTTTCAGTGGCATGGGGTTTTAGTTGTGTTGGTTATGTTTTTGTTTTTGTTTTTTTTTTCCCAAAGAATTTTACTTGTTGTACAACACAGCTACTATTCCTTAGTCCTGTGATGCATTCTGCTCTCACTTGGGTAAGAGACCCTAAGGACCACTTAAATAAGAACGAAAAAAAAATTAAAGCATTCAAAAAAATCCCAATAGTTCAGAGATATTCTTATGTACTGAACTATCGGATCCTCCCGTTCCGTTTCTCCCTCCACCTCTATCCCTTGGAATTCCTCTCCTGTGTGTATATGCTTTATGGTTTATTCATCTTTTTGCTGGCTTCTTGTGATGAAATCTTATTAAATCTGAGGATTTTTGACTAGCCAAGCAGGATGTGTCTACTTAGTGCTGTTGTCACCTTTATCTGTAATCTTAAAGAAAAGTTATTTTGGGAGATTTAGTGGAATTCATTTGATTTCCTACATTCTTCCTGGTTGTCAGTATTAGGTCTGTAATGATTTTACTACTTCTCATGCTAAAACGTGTGAAGCTGGTATACTTATGTCAATTACTTTCCTTTTGACAGTTTGTATTTCTTCAGATGGAATAGGAGGTGCGGGTAGCTGGGCAAATGGAAAAATAAATATTAATTTGTGTTCATGAAATCTGTATCCTTTTCATAAATAAGACTTGGTTTTGATGCTGGAAGTAAGATCCTTCTTTGAACCATCGATGCCTCAGCTCAGCATCACCTTCTAGAGAATTTCTTTGCTTTTGCCGTAGAAGGCAGCAGAGTGTAGATGAGAGTGGTTATTTTCATTGGCAGCTATATTTATGTATTTTATAGATATATAATATTAATCTATAGTAGTTCAAGATTATTTAATAGTTACCTTGTTTCTCTTTGTATCTGTATAATGGATTGAAATCGCTTTGTTAAATCTTCTAATAGGCAGATATTAATTGTATTGTGAAATTCTATATTAAAATAATCCTTTTTTTATAACAAACCAAAACCCAGTTGCAGCTACCTCCTGCATCCTGAAGCATCTTGCCATTCTCTCTCTGCCTCCTATGCTGAAGCCATAAAGCACCTCCCAGGAAGCTGCCATTATCTATTGAACATGATGAGAGTCACTATGAACGAAATTCAAATCTGTTGATGACTGATGAAATTAGTCATCACATTTGGCTCTGTCAGGAAACTTGATTTGGTGTGGTGTGTATTTAGCCATCTTGCTTTTCATCTAGTGCTTTCTTGGGAAAAAGTAAAGTCGACTGACTTTCCTGAGATCATTCATTTAAAATCATGCCAATTTGAAAGCATGTTGCTACAGACTCCTCTTTGCTATAATAAAACTCCAAAGAATGGTGTTTTTAACAGATTGCAGATAAGGATGGCAGCAGTGCTAAATGTGACATCATTGGAGTATTCAAAACTTCACATTCAATTTTGCATGATTCTGACACAATAGCTCTGAGGTAGATCATAAGGAAGAGATGGAGAACTGCCCAATAAGTGATATCTTAAAAATGTGACAACCCTCTCTACTTCCAAACCAACTTCCAAAAAAACCCCCAAGCCATTATTATTCCAGGCACATTCTAGAACTAGTCATTGTGATGGTTTAGTCAATTATTTGAATAAACTAGGGAAATATGCTCTTATTTTTGACTTCTGTTTTCTCAACATCACTCTTTTTTAGGAAGGGCATGTGATTGGCTTTCTTGCTTAAAATTAATAGTTTTTGCATTCCTGAAACTTACTGTATGGTGGGACTTTTATTTGTTCATACACAGTCTTAATTTATTACTAGTAAACTTTGATACCAGTTTAGTGCTTGCGGTTCAGCAGGCTTCATCTTGCTAATCACCTACCCTGTGTTAATGGAGAACTTTTGTTTAAACTGGATTTTTTTTTGTGAAAAATTGTTGCTGGGTGGTTTCTTTTTAATTAACATTGAAAATGTGAATTTTTAGGTTTTTACATTGTTTCCAGTCATCTTCAAGTTACCCTTCCATCTAATTCATTATATCGTTTTAAAACAGGCCTCTTTTGTTAATAGTAACAAAGAGCAACTCTTAAATCAGGATCTGATGCTTTTGTTTTGACAGCAGTGGGCATTGTTTAGACTAAAAAAAAGAAAAATCTGAGTACCCACTGTGGGTGGCATTTCTTTCATCTAGAGTTACATAGAATATACTGCAGTATGGTAAGGGTGTATTGGGACTTGCTCACGCACCAGAAACTGAACAGGGAAATCAGAATAAAGAATCTGTGATGCAATGGCACAGCAATACTAACTGCTGTAGCCAGTCTAGGCTGAAAGCTATATTGAGTATCTATACTCCTTTGCTGTATAGACATGACCAATTTGCTGATGGAAAAAGCTAATTACCCAGGTACCAACTTGATACCAAGGGCATGGTATACATAACGAAGCAATGCCTACCTTAAGATGCCTCAAGAGGGAGAAACCTGATTTTTTTTTCATGGTATATGAATGATGTCCTTAGAAGTCTGAACCCAAAAGAGTAACGAGGTCCCAAAGTGGGCATTTTAAATTGCACATTACTTTTGAAAAATATCATGCAATAGAACTACCTTGTGGTTGCAGGCAAATGCCATCAATAAAAGAGTATCAAGTGTATTTGTTTGTATTTAGAAGTACTGTTTATATATGTGTATACACACACAAAAACACACATCAGATGAATAGTTTGCTCCCCAACATATCATCTTTATAGTTTCTTGACATAATTTTTCTGGAATTGATTATTCTCTGAACTGATTAGCTACTTTTCACCTTGTACATCGCATGTTGTAAATTGGGAAAGAAGGCATGTTTTGGTGTAACATGGAGAGACTGTTATGGATGGACAGTGAGATTTATGGATCTACAGTACTTTAAAAACTCCTTAAGTCTGATCCTTTTATACATCTGACTAAACGTTTCTCTGTATATGTACATACACTGCTTTATGCTGAATTATGTATTTTTTTGAATAATTTAGATATTTTCTAAGAGGCTTAGCTTAAACTATTCAAGGTCACTTTCAATACTTGGTTTAGGTATTTTTTTTGTGACTCACCTGTCTGTGACACTGCCATGTAGTCTGAAGACAAATTCTTTCCACTCTGATTTTCATTTTTGCTTTCTTTATCCTTTTGTGGTTTTGTAGTATGAATACTTCTGTTTGTTTTCAACTTAAATTAGTTTCTTGTTTCTCAAAATCATTGCAGAAAAAAAAATTAGGAGTGAATTTAGCTGTTAACAACCAGACTGGAGTTCAGGTAAATTTCTATGCTGTTTCATACCATTGCTACAGCTTTCCTAAAAGACTGATTGCTGTGGATGGAGTCAGTAGGATTTCTTGTGAGGCTTAGGCATTCAGTGTACAGAGAATGGCAGTTCAGCTTATGACCCCTCAAACATAAAATAGTAACTCTAATGTTCTCCACCTGCCTGCTCTTAATGCTACACAACTGGGCAGTTCCTAATCTGTTTCTTTAATGAACTCAGAAGTCAATTGGATGGTAGTGTGGAGGGGGAAAAAAAAAAAGTAGTAAAGTAATAGTCCTGGACTTATAGTCTCTACAGAATAGAGTGTGGTAGGTTTTTGTAGCAAGTCTGCTGCATGCTTCTCTAGTTGCACCAAATCACCTGTCTTTGGAGTCCATATCAGCACACTGTGAATCCTGTCGTGGAGGATTAGAAAAAAAGCCCTTCCAGGAGGGATTACATGCATTCCTGAGCCACTGCACAGAGGAGTTAATTAGAGATGGGGAAAGGAAGGCGGGAATGAGACAAGGACTGTATTAGCCACCTAATTTGGAAGAAAACTGTTGTATCAAATCATGATTATTGCAATCATTGCACCCTTGATGAACCTTCAGCAAAAGCTGAGTATTCATCAGACTGCATAAATTAGAGAGAAGAAAAAAACCCCATTGCATGAGGTCATCTAATCTGTCCCTTGGGGCCAGTCCCCTGCAGTACAGTTTCTAATGCTTGTCCAATCTATTTCTGAACACCTCACATGATGAGGCTTGCTTCTCCATGGGTAGCTAGCAGGGGAATAATGTAGGAGTGACTGGGCAAAAAATAAGGCTCTTGTAGAATATCTGTATGTAGAGTGGTTGTGAGTGCCCATGTTGAGTGTTTGAACTCGCCTGGTGTAGACCCAGACAGACAGAGGGAAGTGGTGTGATGCTCATGCTAAAAGGTCTTAATCACAGAATCACAGAATAATCTGGGCTGGTACCCTATGGGGACTGAAAGAACTTCTGCAATGCATAACGTAAGAAATGACTGTTTCTGCCAGTAGAATTCAATGGAATGAATGTTGGCAATTAATAAATGCAAAATCTAGGAGTAAATTGGATCCCAGTGTGAGTATCCTAGAGAAATTATGTTTAAGAACTCAAAGGTTTTTTCCCTCTTGTATCTAAATACCTACATGACTCATGTTGGTCTTAAAATGACAAACTCACCAGTGGATGTTCACCTGTTTGATGCACACAGCAAAGGAAATTAATATCTTGTTTTCCAGATGAAGAATTGCGGTGACCTTCCCAGAGCCAAGGCTGAAAAGTGTGGCTAAACTGAGAACTGAACCCAGTTCCCTCGATTTGCAGAGGTTTTATATCAAAATATGCCTTTTCTCAGTTGGTAGTTGCTGTTATTAGTGGGGTAGTGGTAGCTTTCAAAAGATGTCTGAGGTTCTCGAAGCACTGAAAATTTGATTTCAGCTTAGTACATAGAAAATCTTGCTTCATTACTTCTATAGGCCAAATATTCTGGTCAGCTTCTTGAAACATTCAGATAAATTTTCCATGTGTAGAAGAATTTTCATGGCTATCACTTTTACTCTTAGATTGCCTTAACTCTAGTAGTGAAGCTATTTGGCTTGCTTGACAAAGCAGGCTTGAGAAGACTGAGAAACACTGCCTTCATCCTTCCTACCTCTTTACATTTAAAATAATTTAAATTCATTCTCATGAATGCTACATTGCCCTTTAGGAAATATGTATGTTGTGGTTGGAGTGCTGAATGACTATGCTGTGTCATATGTAATCAATGCAATTTTTCCTGCAGTTCTAGTAGGTATAGCATCAAGATAATGCTGCACAGAAGTGGTGGAGTTTTGCTACAGGACCATTGGATTGAAATACCTTCCTTTTCTTACTACTGGAGCCAAAAGAGAGGCTATGAAATGCACATGAGTTTTTTGTTTTGGGTTTTTTTTTTTGGTTAGATATAGCATAAATGGCTAAATAATGAAGCATGTGGGGGGCTTGTTCAGTTTCTAGGCATAAAATTTTAATTTAAAGCACTTGTATCACTTAATTCAAACTCTCTTGAGTGCTTCCAGCCAAACCACGGACACACCTATGCAGAAGATGCCTAGGACCCAGAGCTTTCACTCTGCTTTTTCATTTTCACGTGATTGTCAGTTCTTTACAGTTGGGAATATTTTATCACTGGCAGTTCTGGGCTCACAATGCCATTGCAGTGATTGGTGTCATTCTCAGCAGCTTTCTGGAGGGTGTTGCACATCAAGCTTAAGAAGTGGTGGGGGTGGAGAATGGCAGCCAAGGTGTCTTGCGAATCTTTTGGAGTCTGAGACTCTGAAGATTTAGTGGTAGCCTAGAAAAGGCTCAAAGGACAATAGATTAGTCACAAGCTTTCTATTAAATCATGAAGTCTCCTGGCTCACATAACCAAATCTTTTCTTTTCTTTTTTTTTTTTTTCATAAATGATGTACTTTTACTGCTCCATCTCTTGACACCACGAGCCAGTCAGAGTGAGGTCCCATGTTTCATTTTTGGCTTCTATTTCCTGTGCCATCTGTTATTTTGGTGTACTGTTGAAAGGTTGGTGTTGCTATTGCACATGTGAGAGTAAAACAGATAGACAGGGCATACTGTGTCAATATGAGATGCCAAAACATGGGCTGCATTTTAAATTAATTTTCAGTAGGTTGAAGCTAATGTTTTTTTACAATGTTTCTGGATTTGAGTGAAGTGTCAAAATGATACCTAATGACTTCCACCCTCAGCCCAGCCCTGCTTCTCTGATTGGGCTGAGCTTGCCTATTTCATGTTCTCATACAGTGCCTTTAAATTGTTGCTTCTTGCTCGAGCTTTGTCCTGTGGGTTTTTTGTGGTTTTTTTTTTTTTTGTTCATTTTGTTCTGTCCTGTCCCCCAGTCGTGGGATTTGGAAGTTCCTCTGTTCTGTAGGCTCACACTGGATGCCCAGAACATAAGCGTTTTTGGAGATCTGGGCTTATATAGTGTATCTTTGTAGTGTGTATAGCTGGCCCTTCTGCATAATTCACATGAATTGGGTTTCTTTTGGTGTTTTTTTTTTTTCCTACTGTTTGTTCCTATCTGAGCAGGTCTGAATTCTGTTTTCACTGTTATTCTCCTTTTTTCCCCTCTAATTTGCAAAGCCTGACTTTTGGTCTGCTTAGCTTTCATTCTTATCTGCTCTTCGTTCTTACGTTTGCCTACTAAAAGATGTGATGATGGCACACCAAATGAGTAAGAAAGACTGTGTGTATTAAAAAACGTATTTTTGTTACCATTATATAAACATGAATACTTATATAGATATAGGAGGCATTCCATAAAGTAGATACACGGTGAGAATAATCTGCTTTGTTGATGCAGTAGGATACATTTCTAGAATATGCAATGCAATTTCCAGGGAATCCATATTGTTAATAGACTGGAGACTAAAGTAGTTGTCTTCATACCCCAAAGGATGCTGAGAAAAGATTGCCTGTTTGTGCTCCTGTGGGACTATCAGAGCAGAGAACTGATTTATTAGATGTATAATTTTTGAAGAGAAGTTGAGCAGTGTCTTGGAGAGAGGCTTTTATTTTTTCTTTCTTTCCCCTCCTCACCCCCCAACGTATACACATTAAGGCTTATCAGGCTGGGACCCTCACTGGATATCATCGTGCAAATGGTCACCCTTATGTACATTCTGTGCCTTGTTCATGGAAATCCAAAGCACTTGAATTTGGAAAGGATCTCCCTGCTTAAGCCACCGTCAAGCAGGTTGCTCAGGATCATGTCCAGTCGGGTTTTGAGTAACTCCAATGATAAAGACTTCACAACCTCTTTACACAGACTTTTTTCAGTGTTTAACCACCCTTATGGTAAGGAAGGTATTTTTTAAATAGTTAAATGGAATATACTGCATTTCAATTTGTGCCTGCTGTCTTGTCCTTTCACTGAGTACTGTGGAATCTGTCTCTATCACCTTTAGTCACATCTATCTGGTACTTATACACATGGGTAAGATTCCCTGAACCTCTTTTTCTTTAGGCTGAACAGTCCCAGATCTCTCAGCCTTTCCTTGTATGACAAGTATTCCGGTCCTGTAATCTTTGTGGCCTTTTCCTGGACTTGCTCTATGTTGTCTGTCAACGTTGCCATTTTGGGTTTTTTGGCAGTGGGCACAGCACTCAAGATTTTTCACATTTTTGAGCATAGGAGAGTACTCATCTCCCTTGATTTGCTGGTAACCATTTTCCTAACGCAGCCCAGGGTGCTGCTGGCCTTGTCTGCTGCAAAGATGGATTGCTGGCTCATGGTCAGTTTGTTATCTGCCAACTGGACAACCTAGGGTCTGTTTTTTTATCCAGCTGATGTATCCTCAGATCATCATGATTCATGCAATTATTCCTCCCCACGTACAGGACTTTCCATCTCCCTTTGTTGAACTTGATGTGATTCTCATCAACCTGATCTTCAGCCTGTCAAGGTCCCTCTGAATGGCAGCATAATGATCTCGTGTCAACCGCTCCACTCAGTTTGTCATCTGCAAACTTGGAGATGGTGTATTCTTTCCTGTCATCCAGGTCAGTAATGAAGATGTTAGACAGTATCAACCTCTGGGGTTACACCATCAGTGTAATCAGGTCTCCACCTGGACTTCATTGATTGATCATGACCCTTTGAGCCTGGCAGTTCAGCCAGATTTCATTTCACCTTGATGTCAATTTATATAGCCCTTCTGCAGTTTGTCCATGGGGATGTTATGGCACACAGTGTCAAAAGCTTTGCAAAAGTCAAGAAACAAAATCCACTGTTCTTCCTCCATCCACTGATGGAGGCTTGTAGAAGGCTTCCATATTGGTTAGGCATAATTTCAATACCTTATTGTCCTATCAACGTTTAATAGTATCTTATTTTTGATATCTTATTGTGAACATAGGCATTATTTTGAAGACTTTTTAAAAAAAAATACAACACCAGGAATATGTCTTACAATTAAAAGACTGTCTAGACTTCCAAACTCATAGTTGTTTGTTTTTTTTCTGATCTAACAGATGGCTGAGGTTATCATTTGTATGGAAATACAGTAAGTCTTATGGAAATGGCAAGGTTTAAACAGTATTTACTTTTTCAGCTGAATAGAATGCAAGATAACTACGAAGTCTTATTTTCTCCCTTTTCAGCAGTGTTTTAGGATGTGCTTTTTCTTGTTGAAATATAAGAATCGCAATAAAGAATGGTGTGTGTTTAATATTCATTGTGAGTTGTAGATATTGGCTGTCTGTCTCCTTATTATTGCTAATCAAAGCCGCATGGTTAATTTCCCTGTAAGTCACAATGAATATTTACGCCGGAATGTGTCATTGTCCTAAGTGAATTTAAGGCTGCTGTCTCTTGCCAACAGGACGTGTTTCAAGAGACATCTGTTTATCCTCAGAGTCTGGACAGAAGGAAAAAGAGTCAAGGAAACTGTTCTATGCTTTCCTGGGAATGCTGTTTGTCAGCTAGACGTCTTTAAAACTTTCTCCCAGTTGCTATCACTGGTGCAACTTCACTAGTAGTAGCAGAGGTGTGGGGATATTGGCAAAGTTTACAACCTCTCTCAAGTTTTATTTCCTTTAGAGGTAGGTATTTCCACTATTTAAATGCTACTGGCATGACTTTTAGTGCTGCTATTGTTGCTGACTCCAAACAGGGCTTTGCAGATGTGAAACTGCTCAAAACTGTCAGGGTCTGGTGTAGACAAAGTCATGCTGTCTCAAACAGAGCTAGGCAATTATGCAAAAAGTTTGGGGGCCTTTTTAAAGTTCTTTTTCACATTTTAAAACAAATTAATTTCTGTTGTGTTCAACCCCCTTCTGTGATTACTCTGTGTGCATGTTTTATTTTTATTGAGTCAACTGTAGTAGTGTATTTGAAAGCATTTTAAATTTGGAAATGGAAAAATGACATTTTTGGTATCATTCCAATTGCTTTATGCTTGACTAGTTATGATTGAAGAGTAAACTGAATGAGTGGGGAGACCTAACTTGTTTTGAGTATTCAGCACTTGTGGTGGGCAACTTGCAGTGATGATACTACAAATAGTTTTGAGCCATTAATGTTTATGGAAATAATATTCTGTTCAATACAGTCATAAAGCTTTACAACCAGAGAAATGTTTTAAAGTATTCATTTTAAACCAATTTTCCTAGCTCTGGTTTTGCCTCTCACCTGATGAAGTCACATTTAGGTTGAGAAAATGAGAATTAGTTCTCCCTGGCCTGTTCAGTACATGTTGCCTCCTGTGAGGTAACAGAAGGCTAAAGGTGAACACCACGGCGTGGTGACTGGCCTGTAATTCTGGAAATTACATCTGCCTGAACTGCACCTGAAGTTTCTGTCACGTGTAATGCTCTTCTCTTCCCCATCCGAGTTGATGTGATATGGAATGGGTGCTATTCAAACATTGTCGTGGGCACGTTATTGCTACTTGTGGCTTGCATAGTCAGGAACCTGCATCTTGGTCGGACCTGTTCTGATGAGAGGAATTTCATATGAAAGATTATGATGAGGAAATGTAGTTATCTTGCATCAAAACTACTAAAACATTTTTGTTTTTTAAAGATCGGGGAATGGTAAAGAGCTAGGACAGATCAATTAATTCTGGAGATCTAGGGGGAGATTCTTATGACAGTAATATTGATAATAGTTGATGACCTCAATGGAGGTAAGCTTGTACCCTCTGTTGTCATTGAGTATGGATGTGCTCCTCTGCATACCTATGAGGGATACATTTACAGCAAAAGGGTGTTAGATAAACTAACTGCATAAGGTAGACTTCTGCTGTCATCATGATTTAAAAGAAAAATGATGAATAGAACATGATTGATGCCTATTGCAGGAAGCTTTTTGTAAGCTTTCCTGTGCTTGGCATGAGTTTCCTAAATGGAGTTACTATTTCTTTTAACCTGCAAAGCTTGTCTTGAAGTATTAGGTCTTGCTCTCTCTCCTTTTCTTTCATCTACCACCAAACCAACATATTATTTATCCTTTTGAAGGATCCATGAAAAGGATACATCCATGCCCATTTATTCTGCCTTGCAGGAAAAAGCAATGAATGCATAAATGATGTTACTCTACATCCAGGCACTGTAAAGAATTGAAAAATAGTTTTTCAAGTGAGTGCACTGAAATTTGATTGAAAAAATCAAAAAAGTCTGTAAACTAAAAGTGGAATTAGCCAAAGGTGTAAAGTACTAATTCAAACCTGAGCGTAAACATTGAATGTTCACCTGGGGAGGTGTTTTTTTTTTTCCTTGGTATGTATGCCTACAGGATTGAAACCTCAAAAGGAGCAACATGAGTGTGCCCAGTGCACCCAGGACAGGAAGAATGATTTTACCCACCAACAGAAAAGTTCTGAGACAGTAGGCTTTGATAGTCATATTGCTGTTTTCAATAGGGCAAAGTTTAAGAGTGAGTCTATGTAAAAAAAAAAAAAAATCTGTTCTTGTATAACATCCAAAGTAGTTTTTGAACAAGTCAGAAACAGGCATTTGTTTGCCTTTTTCCTCATGTATCACATGAACGAAGATGTAGAAATAGTCTTTCATGCTTTTTAACATAATTTTATAAAGAAAGATATATTTGGGCAGG
This sequence comes from Scolopax mira, assembly GCA_004320125.1. Classification (NCBI taxonomy): domain Eukaryota; kingdom Metazoa; phylum Chordata; class Aves; order Charadriiformes; family Scolopacidae; genus Scolopax; species Scolopax mira. The sequence goes on along the minus strand of BJBW01000735.1, from coordinate 485,790 downwards.
TGGAAAAAGAGGGAACAGATTCCTGGGTTTTCGTTCAATAGGAAAGTCTCTCTGGTAGCTACGTCCAGTGATAAGTGAAAATGTAATGAACATAATTTCAGTAGAATTGGAGAGTGGAGCCTGGCAAAGGAGAGGAAAATCTTTTTGTGAAAAAAGACCAATGTCAAATAGTGTTTGTGCATCAGTTCTGAGGATGAACACATGCTCTAGATAACTGCTGTCCAGTAAACACTTATCCATCTCCTGAGTGTTTAAATAACACGTAAAAATCTGTAGTGTGTATTTGGGCTGCTTAAAGGGACTACCAGGAAGAGTGGTGATCATTTGCCAGGAGAAGAATAGGTCTGAGTGATCTTATTGATAATTAAATGGAAAAATAAGTAATTCCCCGTATCTGTGAAACTCTTGTGGCTTCATTCTGAAGCATGGTAAAAGTAGGAGCATGAAGACAGTCTTTTGCAGGTCACCTTTAGGGGGAAAAAAGGAGAACTCAAGGTAGACAAGTAAAGAGAACCCAGTTTCAAAGCCCAGTGATATATACCCTGAAGAGCAGCCTGCCATTTTAAGCAGCCTTGTGCCGAGCTTGTTTGGGGACCTGCTATTTTGTCTTAATCCCAGCATCTTAATTCTTTTTCATAAGCAGTATCTAGGATGTGAACTTTGAACATGTTTTGCCTGATTACTGTAGGACAGGTGTACAGATAGGGTTGAATAAATGCCGTGAAAATGTTGTAGTCACAAAATGGCTATAGATGTCCTAATTCCAGACACTCAGCATTATATATTAGACAGCAGCTCTGCTCAAACAGTAAAAGAACACGTCACTATATATCCCCGTCAGATTAAAAAACTAATTTGAAAAGATTAATGTATTCCATTCCTGTTAGCCTGAATCAGATACCGCTGTGCCTACAGCAGCACTGCCTCCTGATTATTGAATTTTTATGGCCTTGTAATTAATTGCAGATTCCCTGTTTTGTTCTATTTCTTTTTCTCTGACATTTTAATTTCAACAAAAAGCAGCGGTCTCCATGCAGCCTCTCTCAGGAGATCCTAATGGCCTATAAAACAAAATGACTTATAGATATGGCACCCACTTCAGTTGGCTAGCGATTGTTCGAAACCTTGCTGATCACGCGGAATTTAATTTTTTCCCTTCCTCTACTGTACTTATTTCTTGTCTATTAAATTGCAGCTCCAGTGTCCTGACTAACAAATGGATGTAACAAAATGCCACCCTTCCGTAATACATTACAGTTGCCACATGCAAATTTTTCCTTAAAAAATTGCAGTTCATTTTATCTAATTATAAATGAATAAATGACTCTTGCACATGAATAGAATATTGTCCTTGACTCTGCATGTGAGACTTTTATGCTCTGGTAAATCATTTGGATTTATTATAAATTTAAGGAATCAAATGTGTTTTAGATTCGTTTTGCATTTCCTTCCTCCTTCTCCCCAAAATACTGGAATGTGAAAAAATGATTTATTTCTGTGCTGTAGAAAGGCATGTTAGCATGACTCACCATCTCCCAGTGAAACTCCTGGAGTTACTGAAGGCTGGTAGCAGTGAATTATTGTTATTTATATTACAGTAGTGCCTTGAGATCAGAACCCCATTTTTCTGGGCACTGTACCAACACATAATAAAAGATCATCTTTGCCTGAAAGAGTTTATAATCAAATGAAAGCATCCTTGAAGGGAGGGCTTGGGGGGTGGATTGTATCTGGGAGGGGAGGAAAGGGTGATGGGGATGGGCAGTGCCAGTGCAGTGGAGGACGGTGGGCAAAGCTGGGACTGTGCTGGGGACACTCTGGCCTGGCAAAGGGCAGGCTGTGTGAGGAGCAGGGATGGCAAGAACCCAGTATTACCAGAACACGTCCTGCTGTGGTGTCACAGGCTGCTGAAAGCTTCATCTATGCTGTCTGCTCTGTCTGCACCTTCCCTGGATGAAGCTGGGTCAGTGGATCTTCATCTTCCACCCGCCGGGCTATCTCAGCTGTCATTTCATTAGCATGTTACTTCAGTGTGCACCCAGGAGCTCCTGGGCAATGTCCCCTCTGTGCGGTGAAGTATTTGTCAAAGCGAGGGGGTGTGAGGTGCTGCTGGAGTAGGAGGGCTGTCCGAGAGCTGCTGCTGAATAGCTACTTGCACTGACTGGCTTCAAAGCAGCTACCTGAAACATTTGTCATCTAACCAAGACAGTGCTAAGCTTGCCTTTGGATGTGAAACCTGCTTGCCAACTGGAGTAAGTCAGCCCCCATGCTGCTAAAACAAGTCTGTTCTTAGATTATTTGAAGTTTAGCTTAGATTTACCTGTCTTGTGGCAGTGCCTGGAGGTCACGATGGTGCAGCAGCCTCAGAGGCTGCTCAGCTGTGCATGCTCTCTTCCAGAGAAAAGACTCTTGTCTTCACACTAAACATGTAGCCTTCTCCTTTGGCTTTGAAACCAGAGGCAAATGCATGTGTGGCAACTGAAGTAGAGTGACAAGAAGTCACTGATCCAATTTAGCATGTATTATCTTTTAAGTGCATGCTTATCTAAATAGTAGCACTTAGGGGGATAGTCGATACTGACTGTATACTCCTAGAGTTCCCACACTAGAAGTTCCTAGATAATAAAAATAATGGTCTCTATGGATTGGAGTCTCGCTGCTGCTGCTTTCAACTTCCAAACTGAAACACAGGCAGTAATCTTTTCATAGCTATTGCAAAACTACAGAGAGGATTTCTGACAGGGCTGGCAACTGTGTGTTTTTCTAAGAGGAGCTGAATATGATTTCCATCATCTCTCCCATGGGTGTGTGTAAGACCAGACAGACAAAAAAAATCCAACCAAAACCCATACCCTGAATTAAGAAAAGACTAATTAAGACAAAGCAATCTTTGTAAATGTTAGTATGACAGTTGCACCTCTGCTGTCCTCGCTTTTCATGAGGTATCTGAACAAAATCTATCTTGTGTGTTCATCTTGCTAAAAAGAACTTCCTGTTTCTTCCATCTCTGATTCTACCCAAACCTATCTGGCCTGGTGTCCTTTACACGGGGCGTTCCATCCAGTTTGTCTGGACATCTGAATAGTGGCAGGAGTCTTGGCTGTCTCATTCCACAGATTCCCAGGTGGAGTGTTGGACAATGTGCTACAGTCTTGACATGTATTAGATACTTTCAAGAGGTTGCCTGATGTGTCTCAGCCAGCACTCAGAGAAGCAGTTCCCTTTTAGATTTATTGCCTGACCTGCGTTAATACCTAGCCCAAAGAAGTGTGTACTTGCTTGGAGAGGGAGGGAGAAAGAAGGTAATTCCATGCTGTGCTTGAATAGGCTCTAGCTAGGAAACTCTGGATGATGCATTTGTACCAACTGGAATCTCCTTATATTCTGCTGACAGTTACCTGCCCTCTTTCAGCCTGGGGAAAACAACACTCATGAAGCTGAGCAGCTTTTATTTAAGGGTGCATACTTAAAAGAGTTAAAATATGTTCTAATGATATGTACAAAGTTGATATTTCTTTGTGCCCTATTTTGTCTTTTTCTCCTCCCGACTGATTAATTGTAGGAGGCTTTAGCACTTGAATATTCCCAACAGAACCAGATAGTGTGGTATGGCCTCAGTGGTCTAGAGGATACCTCTTAGCAGCTTGTTTCTTCATGGCACTGAGATGTTTTCCAGGAGACTGTGTAACTCTGGCTTGGCATCTTACTTTATCAGTCTCTAAAAAAGCAGGTACTATAGCTCCTGCCCATCTCATGTCTTTCTACCTTCACGTTTCTTTTCTGGGGATCAAAACTTTTTGTATGGTTTTCTCTGGTCACTCAGCTGGGAGATGATATTGCTAGTGCCTGTGTGTGTATGGGACTGTGTGCATTTGCCTGCTGGAATTGTTTGCAGAGATGATTCTGGCACAGCTGGGTTAGGAACCATCCAGTCCAACAGGAAAAACAGCACCGTGTGAAAGAAGTCACCACTTAAGCTGCATCAGATGCATTATTTTTGTTTTTCTAATTTTCTAGTGCATACAGAACACTTAAAATACTACTTGTGAACTTGTAGATGGGTTTTTTTGTGTGTTGAATAAAAAATTCATCACTCTTAGAAGACAGCTTGCCCAGACCTGGATACTAAGTTCAGTAGTTGAAATGAGGTGCTCCTGTATTTATATACTGTCTTCCAACCAGACGCATAGAAATATTGTGGTTATGTTTGCTTTTGGCTGTTTAGATTTTAAGAAATGCTTTATCTTCTGTTGTCACTTTATCAAGCTTTAGTTCTGCTGTTTGGTACTACGAATGTGCATAGAGAAAAAAAAAAAAAGATTATAGCATCTGCAGAAAAAGAAAGATACAGGGGTAGGCTGGTGGATTGGGAGCTCCCCGGCTGCGGCTGCATGCGATGTTGCCAGAAGGCCTTAAGCAGGTATGTGCTGCAAAACTGAGCAGATGAAAAATGTTTCTGGATCTATAAAGCTTTCATCCCACAGTGCACTTAAACATCAGTTATTTATTTGTGCGGTTTGCAGCAGAAGTTTTAGCATACAGTACTCTATCTAACCACGCCAGAACTGGTATCTAAAGGATTGCATCATGTGGAAGAAAGTATAACCAGCAATTATATTTGTGACTGGAGAAACAGCAAATCTAAATTCTAGTTTTGATTCCTTTAAAATTGGCTCTGAAAAAGGGATTTTCCAGTTCTTGTGATTTATTTTTCTCTAATTCTTTGGTTTGTGCAGAAGTTTGATATGTCTGTATAGTGGAAACAGCAAGAAGAAGCCTGGTTAGGAGGTACTTTGGTGTTTTTTGATTTGGTTCTTTTTTTCACTCAGAGTGATTTCCTCTTTTTTTTTAACTTTTAAATGGAAAAGTAATCTAAACCCTATCATTTCATGTGGGATTTGGTTTATTTTTTCAGTTTCAAGTAGCTTAGCAGATCTTTGCTTATGAAAGCAAGAAATCCCAGTGCTGTTTCTGCTTTAAAGGTAATGGTGCAATTAAGTTCAGGTGTGACAAATCAAAGGTTAAAAGTGTTAGGAGAGAGCAGTTGGGGGAAAATGAAGCATAACTATTTGCTAAATTGTTGGTATCTGGACTGAATTGTCTCCTTTAACATCAGATTCTGTGGATTAGGATTTCTGACAATGCATGTATTTTGGTGGTTTTGTCACAGAGTCTGAACTCTCCTACATGATGTATTAAATTCTTCTTTACACCGAGAACCTAAGAGATGTGGAAACCTTTAGAAGATGTTTTGGCATGAATTTATGAGAGCCGTGTGTGTGTTTCATCCACAGGAGACGGCCAGAGAGGAGAAGCAGGAATAGCTGTAGGACAGATTTTGATGTGGCTTCTCAGCTGCTATGAAAGATAGAACCCCGCCTGAGTCATTAAAACTGTGGGTCTGCTCTGGCTGTAAAACAGAAACCTTAGTGGGTGATGCTGTGTGAAAAGGGACAGATTGTGATGAAGGCAGAAGAATCTGACCTTCCTCAATCAGATGTTATTTTAAAGGAAAATTTATGTTGATATAAAAAAAAAGCCTGGGAAAGTGTTTTTGGAATATTTTCTTCTAAGTGTTGTAGATGAAGGTTGTATATTCTAATCAGTTGACTTAAGAAGAGTGAATGTGTAATTACTGGTAACAAACAAGTGTATTCCATAGGTTCATTGTAAGCAGGAGTTAGTACATGTAGCGCTGATGAGCTATGGAGTCAGGATTGGTATTTCAGTTTCCATGTGCAAGAGTTTTAGTTTTTGAAGATTCTTAAAGCTTGAGCGAGTGTCTATTTCCTTAAAAAAATTATGCTATCGCTGATCCTTGCAAAACTAGAATAATAACTTTCAACTTGTGGCTGTTACATTGATGTAAGTGAAAGCAAAATTTGGCCCTCCTTGCAAGAGCACTTCTTGGTTTTCAGGTAACTTTACCCACCTCTCATCATGTTTTCTACGTATGGATAGTTTAAACTGTTTATAGTTTATAATGAATATGAAAAAGATTGAGTTTACTTAATTTGAGTGTGCTACCATAACACTTTATATATAACCTTTTATCTGACTGATTTTATTTCTGTGTAAATTCTGGATGGTGTCATTTTTCCTAGTGTAAAGGGTATGCAAGCAAATTTCAAAAGATAAATGAGCCTTTGCACTCCAATGTAATTTCTCTACAATCCTATGTCTTATTTATATATTCAGAAAATAGACAAAATGGTGATGTTTTGGCTCGCAAAGCCTTCAGAGTGTATAAATAACATGTATTATTGCATATAAATTATATTGGAGTGTAGATGCTCATTCATCTTCTGAAATTTATCTGCATAGTTTAGTGTTTCCATCCACAAATGCCTGAAACCAATCTGGCACTCTCAGGAAGTGATATGTCTCTGTGCCAAAAAAATGGCACTGAGGGAAGTGTCTCTCAAGGAGTTGACTATAACATATACTCTAATTGCCACCGTGCCCACAAATACAAATCTGTCTAATGAAAGGGATTGAATTGTTGGTTATTGTGATACACCCATCTTCCCAGGTTTTCAGGTCCAGAGCTGTTGAATTCTGTCAACACCTTAGCAGTTAAAGCTACATAAATTAGACCTCTTACAGCCAGTTAGGCAGAAGTGTGTTTTGTTGTATGCTTCTTTTGTTAATTCTTAGTAAATTTTTTATTTGTATCACCAGTTCCTGCAGACTAATTGAAGTCCATAGAACAGGTTCATTCCAGCAGGTGCACGAGGTTAAAATTTTCCTGTTTCATCAGAAATAAAACATGTTAATATACCTTTTTTAGATATAGAGCCAAGAAGATGTGGTGGGGTGAGTGGAGAGAGTGACCAGAGGTTTTGGAAAATCTCTTTCTCTGGGAATTGGAGGAATGGGAGAAATTCCTCCAATCCAGAAATTAGCTTTTGTGCAGAGTAGGAAGCTGAGAGATAAGGGAGGAACCAGACAAAACTGCAGACATTGCAACAGTCTATTACTTGGGTAAAGGCAGAATATATGTCTTTTCCTTCTGTGTTTTTTTTTTTTTTTTTCAGCACTCTGCCCAACCTACCCACTTTTCATACACTGGAGTGCCTTTAGGTAGAATATGCAAAAATCCTTCATGCTCCCCAGTGGTTGCTGGTGTGTGAATTTGTGAACGATGCTTTTGGCAGATTCTCCCACTCGTGTTTGCTGAGCCCCTCTCCCAGTAGGAGTTGCAAACCTGTAAAGAGAATGGAGTACATGCTGCTGTCTTGCCTTGCTGGAATGTAGAAAGAGTGGATGTGAATGCTGCTTGTCAGGGGGATGTGTGGCATTTTGGTCAGAAATATGAGGATGGGCAGCCCACCAGGACATGCAGGTAGCAGCAGTCTCTGTCCTATTGATGCAGCACACACAAATCCCAATTCTGGCCTTATCAGAATATATGGAGCACAGGTATCAGGAGACACCTACAGGTTAACAAAAGAGAAGCTTGGTGTAGAAATTGGGAAAATTCAGAGCTAGTTCAGAGCAGTGGGTTCATACATCCTTCTGTCTGCTTAAATGCTCCCATAGCTATACATCTGACACTGGTTGCTCAGGAATCACGTCCTGCCCCTGCTGAGATCTTGTATTAGACCTGATTGAAATGTATTGCCTCTTTGAGCTCCTTAAATGGCTTCAGTCTGTGGTGTAGCTACTTTTATTTCAGGAGCAGAGAGAAGCTTCAAGATGGTTGAGGGTGAGGGTCCTTTGGGAATCCCACGAGGTACTGTTTTTAGGCAGTGAAATACTCTTAAAAATTGGCCCATAGTATATGATGATGTGGAACAGAACTTGGGGTCTTTGCTTCCAGTCTTAGCTTTTTCCAACCCATAGAAAATACAGCTACTAGATTTCCTTTTTTTTTTTTTTTTTTTTAATCCCTTGTATTCCAACAATACTAGTTATCCCACATCCCCCCCACTCAAGATGAAATGATGAAATTGCTCAGGAAATGGCCTCTCCCCAGGTAAACCTCGTGGACTATGCATGTTCTATCTTGTTTTTAAATACTATAAATGCAGATTTGAGAGAGTTTTATTGATTCTTACTCTCTTCCCAGTACACTGCTCTATTAATAACAAATGCAACAATATGTTATAAATACTCAGAACACCAATGTGTTAGCATAAAACCAGCAATAAATTCCCATCCTTTGCATAAAAGTGAAAATACCTGATAGTGTGCTCTGCAATTTGCTCACACTAAGAGCAATCGAGAGCCATACATAATGAAAGGTGCTGCTGTGAGTAGCCAGAACATACAGGATATTTCCATTTTGCTTTCAGAGGAGCTGATCTTTGAAGAGGTCCCTAATGAGATTCTGCTGGCTCAGAGTAACCTAAAAAACCTGCTACAGTTTAGCACAGCACCTTGCATATGATGGTGGGGTTCAGAGTTGGAACTAGTAATTATGACTATGTTAATAGGTTTATACTTTTTTCATCTTATGTTAAGGTCTGGAATGTATCCTATAGCCATATAATGAAATGTGCATTCTCTGGCCAGAGGTGGCCTCACCATGAGGATGTTTTGGAGCCACTGGTGTTCTTTACAGATAGATTAAACCCCTTTTTCATTCTTCAGGTTAATTTCCTTTTTACAGCAAACACACAAAAAAGCTGCTGTTGGAGAGGTTGTGTAAATAGATGGAAAACTGCACCTCTAAACCCAGTCATGCTGCTGTTAAGTTGTACCATTGTACCTAAAGTACCATTGTACCAGTAAAGAGCCTAATTTTGCTGTTACTGGTCATGGTGCTGGTCCTGATGGAGCAGTTTTAATACAAGCCTGAAAACAGACCTTTTTGAGGTCCTCTGAATAGTATTCAGATAGAAGGATCAGGGAAGCAATTTGCTGCATTTTCTGAGTTCAGTACACCAGCAGAACAGATAGAATTGTGTTTTAACCAAGGAGAAGTACCAAAGGAGTCAAGGAAGGACTTTGTTGCTACTTTGCTGGCAATAGAACTCTATGTACTTAAAGTTACGTGAATGGAAAACTCATTCCCATGGGCAAGAAATGGGCTCTAAACTACAGAGTATACCTGAATTGCTGTTGTATAAAAATGCTGCAATAGGGTTACAGAAGCTAAAAATCCCCTGTGCCAGGAATGAAACCCAAGAGGAAATGCATAAATACAAATAATTCCAGCTATAAGCATACTATTTAAATGGAAATCCAGCTCCAGTTTTATTTTGTGTCTTACTGACCACAGTTACTACTGTGATAGTTTCTACAGCACAAACAGTATGTTTTAGTACAACATACATTAGTTGTTAGTAGAAGGCTCTTAAAGCACCCTACAATTTTCTTCTTTTTGAATAAATATTTTAATGTAGAAGTAGATAGATTCGTAATTCGATTAAGCCAATTTCTTTAGGATGTTACTGAAAGCAGCCTTTGACTCAAACCGTTTCTGATGATACGTGAATGAGAAAGCACTTGGCTCAAGCTGAAACTACTCCATGGTAATTTTTTGGAGATACCATAGTAAGATAAACAGACAGTATTGTGGAAGCACTTCTGGATATGCTTGATGTGTACCAGTAAAATGCCAAGATGTTTGAAGCCTTAATTTTGAGAGTTAATGCTCCTCCTCTCATCACCAGCATCCCTCCCTTATCCAGTTTTTCAAAAGAGACTTGTAAATCTCTGCCCTTGGAAGCCAGCTGGGCACACTATAAAGTGTAATCTTTTATTGGAGGCAGGATAAGACTGTTGAATCTAGTCTATGATTCACTGTTTGCTTTCTAGGAACTGCTTACGTTTAGAACAATAAAATGTGTAAAAATGGATCTCTAGTCAGGATGAACCTCTTACGAAACAAAAGGTGAATCTGAAGTTTTGCATGTTGGGAAAACTGAAGTATGAGAGAGCAAAACTCACCAGTGACACAGCAACGTTTTTGTTGGGTGGTTGATTGGCTTGGTAGTTTTTTTGTGTTACCACACATCTAATATGGATAATATCAAAGGCCAAGTCTCATCCCTGCTTCTAAGTATCAGTTGCATTTGTAGGTTTGAAAATGGATAGAAAAGGGGAAACCGGGTGTGAAATGACTGAAGGCGTTTCACAATTTCAAGTATTGGCTACCCGTAATTTCAGCATATGTGAATGCAAATGCAAGGTTTTGCAGAAGAAATTAAAATGTTTTAGTTTAGAAGCTGAAAAAGCAGTTGTATCTTCCTTTTGCCTTCCCAGACCTTCCTGGGTTTCAGGTTTTTGTGTGTATAGTTCTTCTGAATTAAACCCCTGTGTGAACACCTGACATTACGTTGCCAGTGTTTTGCTCTCCTACGAAGGCTGGGGTGCCATCTTTTCCACTGACCTACTTGAATGCAGTTAGGAATAACAGTCTTATGCACAAAGGTCCATCCCATGTGCAATCACAGCAGGAGAAAAGAGCACCATGTGCCACTGTGTAAACTAGTGGTGTGGTCTTTTTTATGCCTAGATTTGGTCCAAGTGTCTGTGGTGGTCCTGTCCTCAAATGGAATGGGACTGGAACTTGGCCCGTGTATCTATTTATTCTTCACCCTACCAGGGATGTTGGAGATAAGCTGCCTTTTCTGTGATGAAAGATCTTGCTTAGCAAGATTTTGTTGGAAAAAGTAATTGGGTAACTATTACCAAAATGTGAGAGTAAGTTGGATCACTTGGGTATTGTCAAAAGTAGGAGACATGGATCTCCACGTGCCATTCATGGGACTCGACCACGCTGATAACATAAGTAAGTTTTCTGTTTTCCTCTTTTCTCTTCTCTACCTCCTGGGTCATGCCTAAGTTTTTATTATCTGTCTCTGGTAACTTGTCTCTTATACTTCACGATAGAGGAAATATTTCTTTTACCTCCCAGTATTTCAAACAGTGGAAGAAAAAGCTGCTCTCTGACACACTGACTGTGCAGTCTCTCACCTCTAGGTTTATCACGTACCTTCTTTTCGGTTCAGTAGTCTCCAATTTTGTATCTGGGCAGGATCAGCATTCGTTTTGCACTTCCGAATGAGGTGAGATAGTCTTTGGGAATGGCAGCTCAGGCAAAGGATCTATAGCAAAATGGCCTGGATTATCACAGTCTTTAATTTGTTCTTCTCAACTTGTTAGTGTGTTCTGGTGATAGTTGCTGATGACTTTGACAAGCTGGCATCCATGGCTATTCAGTCTGATTTTAGGCATCCTAGAAAAGCAATATAAGAAGTATATTTTACCTTGCTTTCTCTAATTCAAATATCACTGCAGAATGTGGACTGCTGTAACCTTTAGTCTATCAGATAAACTGCTCATTGCAATTTTAAAGCCCTCTGGGTGAGTAAAAGAAATAGCAACAGAAGAAATTGAAGCCCAGCAATAATATGTGACAATAGTTATGATGACTTTGCAGTATAAATACTTTTCTCTTTTAAGGACCCATATATTGCATCAAGATAATGACTGTATAGTCTCCTAACTTGTCTTTTACGTGCTTCAGATTGAAGGCTACAAAAAAAGCAGTGCAGGATTAAAGCCAAAATACTGTGTTTTTTTTTTAAAAAAATTATCCTTCTCAAATTTGCCTGAGTCTATATTCTATTAATTTAACTATCCTAAAATGTTTTGTGATATGCGCCGTGCTTCTAAACTGTGTAAAGGGAGATGCTCCCCCAGGCTTTCATGGAAATTATGTTTATAGTACACGTTCCTGTTTCCTTCTCGTTCCCTTAAGCAGAAAGGTCCTCACTGGTACATTTTCACTGGCAAAAATGTATACATCATTTAAGTCATTAGAGGTTGACTGCTCATTTGTTACAATAAACTATATCATCCTCGCTAGGAGGCCAAAGAGAGCCTGTAGCCATGAATATACATCTTCTTGGGGTAACTCAATTCAAAGCAGCAGCATGCCATGGTAAAGTATTACTTAATTTATACTGCTAATGTTTAACATTGATTCTGTGTGGGAAAATAAAGCCCAACACATTTTGAGAACCTACATCATTAAGGTTTAATAATTTAGACCTAGTTAATGTGATAATGAATTTACTGACAACTAAAGTGCAGTTTCAGTACTTACATTTCTACAAATACTGACTCTGAAACTAGGTTTTCTAGGCAGAAAATGTATATTATAGGATTGCTTCTGTAATTTACCCGTCCTCACTCTCTTAAACCACAGTGAAAAATGTTTCTTTATGTATGTTTACTAACTAGCAGAATGCAATGCTTCTTTCACTCCATACGGTTGGTGAACTATATGGTACTAATAGGACCTAATAGGGTATTTGTGTGTTAAAAAACCTTCTTAATTGATGGAAGCTGCTTAATATTTTTAAAATGTAGCAAAAAGAAAGCTGTTATTGTGGTCTCGAGTACAGCATTTGGCTACTCGAAGCTCAAGAACCACATATTGGAAGAAACAAGCCCTCTCTGTTGCATATTTCCTTTCCCCCCTGCCCTGTCCTACTCAGGGCTGTTGTCACAACTGTTGTGTTGGGCATATCACCACAGACACTGACAAAATGATATGTAGGTCATTTCCAAAGCTCTAGGAGGGGGAGGGGGTATTTATTTTTTTAAATCTGACATAGCATAGTCCCTCTACCTCCCTCTGACCTTCCTATGTCACTGTGCAGACTGCAGCCATCTCCTACTGCCCCTGTGGGTGCCTTATATCAATCAGGCTTCCTTTCAAATGGCTAAAATAATGGGTGTCCTCCACGCGTCCGAATGTGTCAAGGCTTCTGTGATATAACTTCAAGCAGGAGTCAGGGGCACTCTGCACCTCGTGGGAGGTACTTACTCAGCAGCTTGCTGGATTTGGCCTTGTTGCTGGGTGTTTCTGAAATACCTTTACATAGTCTTATTTCTTTTGTGCCAAATTGCTAGTGGGAAAACAAAGGGGAGGTGGGTGTTCTGTACCAGGTTTTTCCCCAACTTTTTGTCCCCCTGTTGCATTAGAAGTGGTAGTGGCAGTGGGTGGTTTTGGTTGGGGCTTGTGTTGGGGGGCGTGGGGGCAGGATGGGGTTGTTGCTGTTTCAGGCCTCAGTAAGTCTTGGATCTGTGAGAGCCCATCACCTATTTGAAGTTTATAGCTCAAAAGCTATTATTGTGTATTACCACGTACTGATGGCTGTTGCCTGCAATGTCTTGGACTAGAGTAGAGAAAGTACAAGAACTGACATTGGTTTTCATATGGAGACATATGTAATTTTGGATGTATTTGGAGTATTCATTGTCCACCCCCAAAGAATTTCCAGGTGCTTAAAACAGTGTTAATGTTTTTGTGTGCATTTTTTTTTTAAAGTGTATTGATGTGAAATTGGGTTACCTGAGTGTTCCAGTTCTGTCCAGGAGAGGGCAGTTCACATTTATACTCCACAGACAGTTATTCTCCGTTGCTTTAGAATATTATGATGATTATTACCAGTATGGCTGGTTGATCCAGATTAGAAAAAGCTCACATAATTTTTTGTACAGTTCTTCTTCTTTAAAGATATTCCTGACATCAGTTTAGGAGCTGAAGGTAGCACAGACATGTAGGTTGTAGGCTGTACAATCGTTTCCCTGGCTCTTCTTTTGATCTGGGCCCTGCACAACTTATTTAATCTCTTGACACATATTTCATCACCTTTTTCTTTCCACTCCTTGTGTAATTGCTGTATTAAGGTTTTCAGCTCTCGGCTAGAATGCTGTCTTGGCATGTGTTTAGCTTGATAAAGTTTGATTCCCAGTTTTTATGGTAATGCAAATAGTAATAGAAGTTGAAAGGAAAATCTCATAGTTTTGCAAAAAACCCCACCTGTTCACAGGAGACTTCTGTCCTTAAACTTTGGATTGAGAAAGTCCAACCAAACATGTAGATCTTGAGGCAAAGGTGATCCAATCTGAAACATTCCCTTTCATGGCTTGCCTGTCCTTTGTGCTAAGATACCAGCTATAGGGGTATTTGATATGCCACTATCTGTAATTTACCTATTAGTAAAGTATAGACTCCTATAAATGACTTTATGGGAAGCAGATTTGTAATGCTGTTAGATGCCTGCCAATTAATTTCTTGTATCTGACATAATTTCCTGAACTCTGGTACTTCAGCAGATAGTACAGTTGCTTCCATTTAAGTGCTGTGAATCGATGATGTCTTTAGCAAACTGGACAAAAGCCATTTTTCTAAACAAATCCTATGGCCTTTTCTCTGTGGACCAGGTTGTGCAAAGTGTCACTTGTGCAGCATTGTTCTGATCAACCTAGGTTCCTTCTCCAACTTTTTGATCCCTACCAACCTCTCTTTCTACCCTTTAAAGTTTCTTCCTTCTGATTTGTTGACATTCCCTTCCTTCCCCAATGCTATTAGGAGTTTTAGTTTCTGTTTGAAGCTAAATTCTCTTAGAGTTTTTATTTCTTCCTTTTGTCCCTCCCAGTTCCTATTCCCTTTGTAATGCTGTTCCTTAATACGTCTAATATGTGCCTGGCATCAATGTAATGCAGGAGAGAGACTCTGTGACTTAAACTGCCTGCAGTGTGCCATAGCAATTGTTTCTCTGCTAGGAGCCAGTGGTGCAGGTATGTCTCTCTTTTTTTCCCCACGTTAGCTTGCAAAATAGTCCTATGTTTTCTGACTCCATTTGAAAAATCTTGTGAAATATAATTAAATACATACTTTCTCTTTGTTTCATTGGCAAACACAGACTTGGCAATTTTGGCGTGTCAGTTGTCTATAAGAAGCATTTTTCTTTCCACAAATACAAAAGGCAATATGACTTTGGTGCTGTCTAGAAGCTGTTAGATGAGTATTGAGTTAGATGAGAATTTCCTTGGAATGGTTAAGAAGGTTACTCCTTACCCCAGCCTGTAAGCCCTTATTACACAATGGCAATTGCCATATGTCCAGCCCTCAGCTGCAGGGGCTTGTGATACGGTTGTTACTATACGACATTAGGCTATGAAGTTTGCAGGGTAAAAAGTATCAAAATGTTAGCTTTTACCATTTGGACACTTGCTCTCTGTAGGGTGGTGCTGCTTCTTACTTGATACTTGGATTGCTGAGCGACAGGGTCTGCTTTTGAAGTTGAAGGCCAAATTCACGTCCCTTTTTCTGTCCCTGTATATCTGAAGCAACCCTTCTAAAGGCAAAGCAATTCACCTTTAGAGGTAGGCTTGTGGGGGAGAAATAAGGCTCTCGGATTCCTCAGTGGTTATCACAGATTGTACCAGATGTTGCTGATGTGGGGCTAAATGAATTTTACCTTTTCTGCTGCATTTGCTTCCTGACACTGCTGGCAGCTGCTTTGTGACTAGTTAAAAAGTGAGTCTGAGACATCTTGCTAAAACAGACCAAGTATCATTACCATGTACAGTATTTCAAAAGGAAAAAAAAAAATCATACATTTATTTCAGCTAATCTTATATATGAGATGAATGTGCTTTCCATAATGTTACACAATGTAACCATAATAACACAGCCAAGATGGTAAATTCATTTTAATTCCACAAAATTCATAATTGGTGACATCGCCAGTGGGAGCAATTGATCTCTGCTTTCCAGTTGTTCTTGACTGTTTCCACTTCAGTGAATTAAAAGAATTGGGCTGTTGGGACCCCACCCTCTGCATGTTCATACAGCATATTATGCAAGAGCAATAGCCTTCAGAAAATTGCTTGTAATAGACAATGCCTGCGTTAAATAAAAAAGGCAATAGTCCCTGGCCTGACTCAGTCTTTTAATCCTTTTAGGGTTTTTATTGTACCTGATGCCTTTCTGTTCTGTGGTGGAGCTAAGGAACAGGTGTAATTCAGTGTAGCTAAATTGCATTATTTGAAACGAATGAGTTCTGTGTTTATTCTTGCAAATTAATACAGTTTCTAATAAATCAAAATAGAAGTGCATTTCTCTGTGTTTGCCTGCATATTACCTCAGTGGGGATAATTAACATCTTGTGACAGTGAAGTCATATGTCAGATCTGAGATCTTATTGCCAGCCTAGTGAAAATGGTGACCTTATTGATGCAGTACAAGTTCACTCATTCAAGATGTTCAAGTCACAGTCTTGTTACTTCAGTCCTCCCTGTTCTGTAGGAAAGGAATAATATTAACGTACCTAAAATAAAAAAATCAGAGGTAGTGAATAGGGTAGACGTTAACATACCTTTTGAAGTGTATATAACTCTTGTTGTCTACTTTTTCTTAATGTTGTATTTTTTCCTTGTTCTTGAAAAAGACTACTCAAACTATTTGTGTTGATGATATTCTTTTTTTTTTTTTCTTCCTGTAATTAGGACTAGGTTGAACTACTTGCATCTGTAGAGAAGAATCATGTTGAAGGTGTATTGCTAGTAATGTTTACTGGCTGGCACAGGTTTCTTATGCCTGACTCCTTTCTCTTCAAGGAATGTCACCAAATTATTTTCAATTCAGCTAATTATCTTGCCATCCAAAAAGCACAAGATTATATGTGTATTCTGGGTTAAAGACATAAGAAAGAATTCTGTTATGGTTTCTTCATTGTTCTACTTCTGTTACAATTAGAAATGCTAGTGAATAAATGAAGAATTTAAACTTTCTTGGATAGAAGAAAAGGCTGTAGAAGCCTGTAAATTCATTATAGAAACTTTTGGTCATCCAGCTTGTATTCTGTCTGTCGGTAATTTTTATGTTGATCGGAATTCTGTATGGCTTGTGGTTCTGGTGATGTAAGATGGGCTCTTTCCTCTTTAGATGAGTTTAATGAGCAAACACTCTCAGAGTGCTTTGGTTTCCTCATACAAGAGGAGGTTGCGCACAAGTGCAATTGAACAAGTTCTTGTTTAGATACTGAACACGGAGATAAAGTAATCTAAAATGAAAAGAAATGTAATGTCTTGAGCTCCTGTGAAATAAGAGAAAGGTCCTTAGGGGTAAAAAAAGCTCAAAAATTTATTCAGTGGTAGGTCAGCAGAGTTTAAGATTTTACTAGCATGACTATGTGGCTAAATTCACATCTCTAGATGTAACCAAAAGACCCTTTGTCTGCTTGAAGTTGCCTATGTACTGAGGGTCTCTTGTTGCATAAAGCCAGTTTTGACAAGTTTAATTGCCTCTAGGTTCATGTGTGTGGCACTGGCTGTCCAAGAAATTACCTTGATTTTGGGTGTCAGACATTTTTACCTTCATTTTCTTAGCTACTGATGACTTAATAGATTTTGGTTTTTTTTTTCTGTTTGGTGTTGGTTTTGGATTTTTTTTTTTTAAATAAATTGTAACAGAAACCTGGTGGGTGACCTGATTGTGCTTGATGTGTCGTGCCTGCCAGCGTTTGCGTGTAGTCTCATACAGTAGCTCTGAGACCAGGACAGTCTCACTTTAATGTGTGTGTATACCAACTGAAATAATCATTGTTTTTAATAACAACTTTGTTACGTACTTAAATGCTTATCATAGTACATAGGAAAGGAAAAGCAACGTTAAACATTTGAACTGCACTGTTTATTTTGAGTGTTGGTGCCTTAAAGGCTGGAAAGGTCCTACTGCTTGTATTCATGCAATTAACATAACCAACTGCGTCTATTCTACCTGGTTGAAAACTGAGCAAGAAGAGACCAGAATGAAAGAGCCTAAACACTAAATACTGGAAGATCTTTTTATAAGGGCTTTATAAGTTATGGTCCTACCATCTCTGTTAATTTTCTAGGTGGAGATAGAGTACTCATTACGTTTCCTTTTTCTTTTCCTCACGTTGATGCCTGGACTTTTCTGTTCATAAAGGTGGGCTCGTGGCTGTGCTTGCTGAACTTTAGAAAAGTTTTCTTGATGAAAAAAAAATTGTTTTACAGTGAAGTACATGGAAAACATTCTGTTGGCTCTGTATTTCTGCTTGCAAAAAAGTCATCAAGTATTGCTTTGTGCAGTTTAATGGCAGCAGACCAGATTCTGATCTGTTATACCAATGGAAATCTAGAGTGGAGCTACTGAAACCTGTGGAGCTGAGCTTCATCTTCAGTTGTACAGCTGACATCTGGGTACTTTTATATTACTTTTTACTGTAATATACTGGTATTTGTATCACTATAATTTCTTAAACATATACAATCTGTCCTGTTTCTGGACAGAAACAACTATATTTTAATTTTAAAGTAGCTCATTCTTTTTCTGACTTTAGAAAGAAAAGTCTTTTTAAAAGAGGGATTTGGTACACTTTTTACAATGAGTATCCATCGACTTCTCTGTCTGAAGGCTTAATTTATTTCTTCCTGTAAAGCAAATACAGTCTGTTGGGCACCATCAGTTGGGCCCTACAAGCACCAGGCTGCAATTAGATCATGATCAAATACCCTAAAGCAGGTGGATTGTGGCCTGGCTTCTTAGAAGTGGAAGTCTGCCAGCTTTCATCCTTCAGGTCTCTTTCCAGCTATTTTTGGGATGCAGAAAATAATTGGAAAGACTATTTAGAGAACCTTCTCAGAGAATTATCTCTTAAAGGTACCACTACAATAATTTTTTAAAAAAATCTCAGTCCCACAGTTGTCTTTTGGCTCCTCCTGCTCCACAACAAAGTGATGTTCTTTGTGGGGAAAGTGTATAGCACCATGTGTTAGATTTCTTTTGGAAATCAGAAAAAAGGATTCCTAATATTGGACTTGAGTAGGTTTTACCTAGAAATGGTGGATTTTAATTTATTTTAATCTCCATATGGTGATTGCAAACCCTCAGATTTATGATGGTTTCTTGGATTCCTAAATCTGGCCCTAGAATGATTACGGATCCCATGTGGAAGTCCCATTGACATTGTGTCCTTCAGTGGCCCCATATGGATTTATTTTCTTGAATTAGGCCCCAAGTGTTTTACCCAAAGCCATTAGCTGAGCAAAAAACAGAATCCAAAACCTGTGACTCCCAATCGTCCTCAACTTTTTGTTTAACTAGAGCACAACTGCTAGGCATAATTCCTCTTCATTTCTTCGTAACAACTCATCACCTCTAGTTTTCCAGTTTAACTTCCTGGAAAATAATGTGGAAGGAGAAATCCCCACTTTCCCACTGCCCTTACAGGCTTCACAGTGTTTTCACTGCTTTTCAGCATTTGAAAATGAAGTGTGTGATGATTTCACCAAAGTTTCTTGTTTGATCCTTGCTCTTTCCTGGTCCTTCAGCTAGTGTGCACTGTGCAAACCCTACTGACCTTCCAGGCTGAGAAAAAGGTCTTTCAGTCACTTTAAGAGTGAAAAACTAGCATTTCTTAGCTGAAAAAGGCAACTTCTGTAGTTTCAATTAAAGGAATTACTGGGATTAGGAAGACAAAGGCCCACTTCTGAAATCAGCTTTAGCGGCATTTATGAGGATCAAGTGATCACTTCAAGTTTCTCATTCTTTTCTAACTGGCTGCTTCTCGTGCTCTGAAAATGTTGTGCTGTGTTTGCACTGAGAATGGAAAAATATGTTCAGGCTGTAGATGGTTGATGAAATGAACCTGATTGACCATATAGCTGGGGAAATTTATATGCGTCTTTTATCTTTTCCAGCTGCATACAGTGGTGTTCTCTGCATTTGTACGAGTTTGAAATTCACTTTTATTATTTTTAAAGGAAATTTAATACCGGGAATAACTTTGATTGCAGAGCCAAGGCAACTCTTACAGTACCTGCAACTCTTGCTGTAACAGCCAGTTTTACTCAGATTAGCAGACTCAGTATCATTCCAGTTGATACTAAGTTAAAGTAGTGAATCTGTCCGGTTAGCACAGCAAACTGGGAAAATCGATTTCTTGGGCTAAGAACTGGTTCCTGTAAGACTGGCTCACATCTTTATTGTGTTAGGAAGCTCTGTTGCAGACCTGCATCTTGTATGTTCTTGCCTCCTCAGCACCGTGCTATCTAATCCTCCGAGAAACAGGCTGTGTAGATGTGATTTAAAAATCACAGGAGATAGGTCTGTCAAGGCTTGCAGCTGTGACAAAACCAAACCTGCATAAGGGAAAAAAACCCACCCCAACAACCAACCCCCCACCAAATCCCCACACAACAAAAATCCCCAGACACCTCAGTTCCCTTAAGCAGGCCATTAGTCACCACCAGGAGATCTGATGTCAAGCAAGGGGTCTGACAGATCAGTTTCTAGCTCATCTTTTTTGCTGCAGTTTAAGGTGTTACCGAGTCCATCTGTCCACACCACTTCCCTGCTCATGGGTTCTTGCTCTCATAGCAGTTTTGGTGGGTTGTCATGTATATCTGTTTGGGTATACATGTGTGTTTGGGCTAAGATAGCAGGTACTGAAGGAGGTTGGCTGAGATATGGCTATGTACTCCTCTCCAATGGCTCTTCTCCAAGGCCAGTAACAGACTGGGTGGTGACCACCATGTTAACCTGGAGCCACCGGTATCTGGGTGAGTGGCAGCTGGGACTGTGCGTGACTATGGCTTGTCCTGGCACTGGGTGGTATAAGATCACAAGGTAGTGGACATCTCCTTGGGGCAGTGTTCAGTTCCCCAAGCCTTTCCAGAGGGGAAGTTGAGTCTGCTTTGGTGTCCAGACATCAGTTTCACACTCGCTGTTATTAGTGTTCTTATGTATTTGTAATTAACACCTCTCACTAGCTTAACAATGACCAGACTAACATTGCTGCCTTCTAGGAAGTGACTGTGTGTGCTGTGTATACACTTACATGACATGAAAATTCTTCCCTTTCATGACAGAAAATGGTGGTCAGGGAATCTTTTGATTTTTTTTTTTTTTTTTTTTTTTTCTCTCTCTCACCACTTCTACCATAAAATATATAACCATGAGCAGGAGTAGAGCAAACAGGATCCTGGTTTGTCCTGGTAAGTTAGCCTACTTGGTTATTAAGAAAATTACTAATGCAAACAATGCCTTAATGCATTACTTCTTAATGGAGCATTTTTAGATGGAGGGGAAGGCAGGATTTGTTAGCAGCTAGAAAACGCTGTGGCTTTCAGAAAAGGGGGTGTATGCATGTCTCCCATGCACATATTTAATGTATGTTTATCAAACTGGAGATGTACTCATTTTTGTGTTAATATTCTTGCATGTGGTTACAAGAGTAAAAGTGCAAGGGTAAAACTACCTTTATTTTTCTACTAGTGATTTGCAACCCTGAGACCTCTTAAGCTGCAGGTTGATGGATCTTAACTTAGTGACACTAACATGGCACTCCCAGAGAAACGTGTTGTGTAATGCTTTAATCATTAATTACCATCATCCATCATGCAGCCTTCCTTTTAATGTCCATTAGCATCATATGCCACTCACGAATGCTTGTAAGTGTATAAATGTGCTGGTAATCCTGCTGAGTAGGTTTACATTAACTGTAAATTATCTTCTTGACCAGTTGGTTGGCCTTCCTGGCTGGTGGAGTCGTCTTATTTGTAGCATTAGCAACGAGTTTGGGAAATGAGATACGTAGGAAATATGTGCAGGTCTGTCTTAAAAGCCCAGCCCAGCTGGCGCTTGGGGATATGCTGTGAAGTGTTAGCTGGGTTGTGCCAACGCGTGTCAACATCTTCTGAGACAAAAACCTACAGTCTGGGATCCACGCTGCAACAGGCTTGTGGAGATCACCTAACACTTACCAGCTCCACTTACTTTAAGCCGGTCCATTTAACGTCCCACAAGTCTTAAAAAAAAAAATAATAAAAATAATTGAAAAAATCCACCACTGTACAAAAGGTGGATGTGCGTACACACACCAAAACCCCTCCAAAGCAAACAAATAAGAAACAAAACAAAACAGGTAAATGCAAACAAGCCAGAGGAGCCTTTGCCCACAGGGGCTTCTGAAAGCCAAGCGTGCATGGGCACGTGCCCACTCTTTTGTTGTGTGTGATTTTTCCTTGTATAAGCACCGTGTGGGCACACTCCATCTCCAGGAACATAACGTGGCTTTGGTGGGAACAACATTATGTTCTGTTATTGCTGCATTAATGATTCATGTGAAACATGCAAATCAAAATATAACACTTGACTACATGTCATTAGGGAGCAGTTGAGAGAACCACCACAGAAATAAATACAGAAGTATCAATTTGTGTTGCATATATGAAACATTTAGTGTCAAATGTTGGTCTCTTCTTACTAACAACCAGCTCCTTCTCTTGAATTAGTACTGATACGTGGTTTTGGGTTTGTTTTTTTTTGGTTCAAAATCGGACAGCCTTTAAAGATAATCTCCCAGTGTGTACAGAAGTATTTTCACATGGCTGAAATCATGCAAGATGCATTTTGCTGGTTGGAACTGGATTTGACAGCTCACCGAGCAGCAGAATGTTTTCAATACAGTCCTCGCTGTTCTGTCTTTGCTGGTTAGATGGAGCACACGTTTGTTTGTTGCAGGATCCGTTGTGGGACGCAGATAACCACCAAAAGTTAGATCCTAATTTCTCATATGAATGCACAAAGACTTTACAAGATGTGAATTTACAGCACGTTTTAATTATTTTATTGACCCTAAGTGTACCGGGGAAGTTTTGGGGTGGTTCTTTGTTTGCAATCACCAATCATGTTTGGTGATTGCTTGCTGGCACTAGGCTAGTTTTTCACCCATCTCCAGTGCAACAGCAATTTTCACTTGTCAGAACCTCTAGAAGACAAGCTGACATGTTGTCACAAAGATTCACAAATATTTGATCAGCTTGATCATTATTATTTTTTAACTTGCATGCTCAGCATCAGGTTTTACATAAAATTCCACTAAAGGTCTGAGTTTCTCAGCATGTCAAATCCTGGTCCTACTGAAGCTGGTCACAGGACTTCCATTGACTTCAGTAGGGAGAAACTGGGTAAGAGTATGGGCTTCATTAAGTGAAGTCTATAAACTTATTTGAAATTCAGAGGCTGCTTCAGCTATGTCCTCCTTTCTTAGCGAAGGTGTTTGGGATAGCAAACCCAATTTTTTTTTTTACATGAATAACATGAGAAGTGGGGTCATTCATGCATGACTTTGAGGCACGTGTGCCGTAGCCTGCCTGAGAGGAACTTGTTTGCTCAGATCAACTCCTTGGAGATCCGAAGTCCAAAGTCTGCCATCATTTCTGTGCTCTCTGTTCTTCTCTGTGCAATCCCATAGCGTGACTGAGTCCTGGAGAAGGGAGAGAACTACTTCTTTACCAGGTGCAGAGGGAAGGTTGTACAAAGGTTTTCTGCCAGAGCAGAAACCTCAAATCTCCCTCTTTATTGATGTGGCAACTGTTACTACTGTTAAATTCACTGACAGGAGGGAAACACACACTGTTTTTATCTTGGGTGCAGAACAACAACTGCTGTCTTCACAGAAGGCAGCAGTTCGTTTGAGATGGAAATGCTAAATTTGTCGTTTTCAGGACAAGTGAGAAACGGGAAAAGACTCGCTCTTCCTGATCAGCTTTGTTCATTCTGAGATTTCTGCCACCTGTCATGGTACATCCCAGCTGCTGTAGATTCCCCCTGTCTCTCATGCCCTTGTCATATCCAGAACACCGAATCCAGAGCTATAGCAGACATGGCTGTGGCAAAGCTCATTTTTTCTTAGAAGAGGCCTGTGCAGTCTGGTGAACTAGCAGTCTTTCCACTCATCACCACCAATGGTCCAAATACAATGTCTTCCTTGTATCTGGTAGCCGTGCTAAATCGAGCCTGGTAAGGGTGTCACTTTTGTGCTACAGGCTACGGAGACTTCCAGTTCAACCAAACATACAGTGCCAAGAAGTCCAACCCCAGCCCCAGGAGCTGTGTTAATTACTCATCTAACTCAGGGGTAGAAAGGTCCAACAATGAATTATGATGCTCTTCGAATTCTAGTTTTCCAGTTGAAAGCGTAAGTGGGACCATGGGACTGTGGCAACAATTACCTTAGGAAAAGAAAAAAAAAAACCTGGAGTGTTCAACAGATGTCCTGACTATCCTCTTTTGGGAGAGAGCAATCCTTCTGCTTCTCTTTAGCAGACTCTGACTATTTGTTCATGCTTCTCTGGGGGCTTATTTAGTGGTTCTGGAAATATTTTAAAAGACATTTAAAGGGAGTTGACAAATGTTTGACCTGTTTCAGTGTCCATGAGCTGAGTTAAATTATGATGGTATCCTTTACGTGCAACCCAGAGGCCTGGAGTTTAAAGCTGGGGAAGACTGTAGGAATGTTAAACCCATTTCAGTGACAGTATCCAACACATGTTCTGTTTGGTTGAAATGTAGGGATGAGGAAGCGGTGAGTTATGTGAAGGGTTTTGATAAACCCTTCCTGATGGTTCAGGTATGACCAAAGCCTTCCAACAAATAAGTTGTAGCCTGCCAGTGGGTTCCTGCTGTTCCAGATGTCATCTTCCCTGCCACCTGAATTTGTCTGCTTGCAGAGTTTGCAGAAGGAAAGAGTGGCACTATCTCTGCATATAGAGGAAAAACAGGATGACAGTGCCTTTGCTACTATTGTCTATAACAAAACCCTGCTTGTTAAAAATGAAAAAAAACCCCAACCAAACAAAAATTGCTTCCTGATCAGGTTGAGGTGTTTGTTTGCTGTACTCTGTCCTTGGCTTTCTCAGTTGGAAGTCTCTCTCTTTTGGGGCACTGTATGTAACTGGTGTCAAACTTCCTTCTCTTCGCTGGCAGGTTTGCTTATCTGCTTCTTGACCTGCACCATGTTAATTTCTCTGCTCCTGGACCATCTTTGGGTCTATATTATGCTGGTTCCTTTACGTATTTCCCTCTCACCTTATATCGCCTCTTTGCAGCTGTTCTACCAGGCACCATTACTTACATGTGTGTACCTCTGTGTCTTAAACCTCTATCTTTTCTTCAATGAACTGTCTGCTGGACTTTGACTTGATCTTTTGCCTTCTGTAGCCAAGAATGCTCCAGAACCTCTGCCTCCTATTTCCTTCCTGTTCTCATTCATAGCTTTTCTTCAGTTGGAGCTACTGACAAGCTTGGGGGTATCACGAATACCAGGGCAGCAGGTATCACTTGAGTTGGTGGAATTCTGCAGGAAAATTTTGGCAATGGGACTCCATCCCTGTCCAGCTGAGGTTTTTAATTTAATTGTAGTTCATGGGGGGAAAGAAAAAATCTAGTTTACAGTTAAATTAAATCTGTCTCTGCCTGCTTATTATCCTATTTATCTTAGTTTATCAATTCAAAATCAACTTCTGTGTAAGCTGAAGAACAAACCTCGTGTTAATCAGAGACTGGCAGAGACTGCAGTTCCTCCTTATAGAAACTCAAGTTCTGACCACTTGCAGTTAGATGTTTAAGGATAATTTTATGACATTAAGTCTTCTGATTTTTGGAAGATTTGAGCAATTGCAACTCCAGGTGAAAGGGATGGAGCAGGAAATCTTCTCAGGAAATCAGGACATAAACTTAAGTCTCTAAGTAAGAACAGGGGTGCTTATATTTTACATTTTCAGGTTTTGAAAATGTTTGCTGTTACGTGTAGGTTTCAGTCTATGTTAATACCCCAAAAAAGCCATTTCACACCCATCCTCTACCCTCCTCTAAACAAAACCTGAGAATAACATTTGCCGTGTCTGAATGTCACTGTGTATTGTTTAACTTCTTCCTTTCCTGCCAACAAGGAGAACCATGACCGAAAGGAGTGAAATGCAGCAAGATAAACTTCTGCATTAGGCTGCCAATTAATCAGACTCTAAGTTTAACATTGTTTAGGAGAGGATCAGAGGATTATTATCTGAGATTGACCTAAACTGTGAACTTTTCAGATATGCCCTCAAAACTAAAGTTCCCTTTCCCTCTTGGAGGCATTGAGCAGTACCTTTTCTGAGATGTGCTCTTTTCCTCCTCCCTACTTGAAACACAGCTTTCTAATGTGAAAAATATTTTTGTCTTTTTTTCCCTGCTGCTTCAGCTGTAACAACACTGGATGTTTGCTTGGCTTGGGTGGGAAGGTGGAAAATTCTTCCAAAATTTAGAAACAGAGAGCTTTCTGATGTGTGCAGTAATCTTAAGGCAGTAAATTCTTTTTATTTGATTTTAAATGCATAATTTAGTATATAATATAAAAATGTATCCAAGGGGGAAATGAATTTTTTTTTAATAACATGCTTCCTAAGGCGAGTGGCAAAACGTGTGTGTTGATGGGAAAGGGAGGGGATAAATTTATATCCTCAAGGCATGACTTGTGGTTTTGAATAAAATTGAGATTGGTGCTGCTGTTGGCTTAGATTCTTCCAGGCAGAGATGGGTTATACTGTTCACAGGCAAATTGGGTTCACTTACAAGACTTTGATGATGCAGGGCTTTACTCCACAGTTCACACTACAGAAGTTATTGACTTCTCTGCAGCCTAGAAAGAAAATCTGTAGACTGGGGATAACTTTTTGCTTATCAGGAAAATGGTCTGCTCCTGATTCTGCCACCCTTGTGCGCTCGAGCCACCCCTCCAGCACCGGTGAGGTTCCTTGCACGATTTGGGGTCATAGAAGGGTGATGGTTTTGTTTTCAGTCTGTTGCTAGACAAACAGAGTTTCTTAGACCCTGATTCATACAGCAGTGATAAAAAAATTCCCTTTTCTCCAACATTAAGCAAACTTATTGAGAATAACAAAAATAAGTAGTAGCTTAAACTATGCTTAGGGAATGATTTTTTTGTGTTCTGACCTATCTGGCTGCCTGCAAGAGGCTTAAAGAGAGCACGTGTAGCTTCTCACACCTTGGATTAATTCATACATGTGTTTGCGGGTATGTGTTTGGGTTTTGGTTTTTTTCTTATAGATGCATTTTTAAACTCTCATGATGCAAACTGAGATAGTCACTTTGATTTCAATTTAAGCTTGATTTATGCTTATTTAACCTCAATCAGTAAACTGTCTTAATTTGAAAGCAAGGTCATAAAATTTTGCACGTCTCCCATTCACAGTAGATTACAAAAAAAGTTCACAAATACTCTCAACTGCCTGAACTTAAAAAAATATTTGAAATCTAGACGTGTATAGAAAGTGGTATGTTTCCTTCTAGTGGCATTCATCACTTTATGCTTTTCTAAGTTGCTATGGCATAGAGTCCACACTAATTAACCTTCTAATGAAATAAAAGTCTTTTGTAAACTTACAGTTCACGTGCAAGAAACCAAAAAAATTCAGTTGCATAATCTCTCTTCTATTACACTCCCTAAGAGTTTGGGGCTATTACAGCATCTGGTTTCCACAGTGTAGTGTACCTTAAATCCACAACAGTTTGGAGTTCTGGAGAGGCTGGCAATCCCTAGCACATCTTTGCGTGCCATCTCCAGTGTGCACTGGAGTCAGGGAAAATTAGAGCCTGTTTGGATTTGCTGGGAATAGAATCATATAATGGGATGGTTCTTTCTAAAATGAGTTAAATGAAGCAGCTTCTGGCTTTATTGGTCTTGTGTCAGAATGCAA
Source organism: Scolopax mira (assembly GCA_004320125.1). NCBI lineage: Eukaryota > Metazoa > Chordata > Aves > Charadriiformes > Scolopacidae > Scolopax > Scolopax mira. Next base: position 458,469 of record BJBW01000735.1, on the reverse strand, counting down.
AACTTTAAAATAAAATGAACAAATGATGAAGATAAAGGCTCCAATTGAGGCTGCCTCCAGGGAAATGTTGGGGCTGGAGAGCTGGTGGAACTGTGCCTGGTGTAAAGGTGATTTCCCCAGTGGTTAAAGCCCACACAGAGACACGGGAAGAATGAGCTGCGAGCGAATCACACTGCCTTCTAGCTGCTCTAGACTGCTAAATGGCCTCATAGGAAGTTGCTGCAACCAGCTAAAGACATGGTGCTCCCTGGTGAGCTTGCCTTAAGGACACCTTCATTCAGGTGAGGCACTGGACAGGTGGTGGGCACCTCTTCCCTTCCCTTCCTGCTGTCAGGCTTATCCCACCAGCATGGGATTTGTAGCCTGCCCTTCCTAAGCTTCCTGCATTGCATGGCATGAATTGCACATTCCTCTTAACGTGTAAGGAATTAATCCATGGGGTGACGTTCTGTAGTTTTAGATCAAAATATTGGTCCACCTGTGAAACTCGGGTAAGGTAATAGTTTCAATTCCCTCCCTTCTGCATTACTGGACTCTCTTATGGGGTTTGCTATATTGCTCTAGTGGTGTTACAGACCAGATGTGCAACTTCAAACTGTGGTGCTGGGTAGCCTGATATTGCAAATACCAGTTTATATGAATTACGTGAAGTAAGGATTAAGTTCGCTGTTGTTTTCATTGGTTTGTGAAATGGCTCTTTTCCAAATGGTTTCTCTTTTTAAAAAAACGTTTTTACCTTAAGATTTGAAAGTGAAAGGCAATTTGGGCCTAATCCTGGCTGTATAGGGCTGTCTGAGCTTTTGGCAGCCATGGCAGGTGAGCAGGAAGAGGAGCCTTGTAAGACTTTTTTATTTATTTTATTTACCACACACTGGATGTACTTCTGCCATTTTTGTTCCGTCAAGCCAGTTGATCAGTTTATGCTGAGCTGTAATGAAATCTTACAGCCTAAATGCTTAAAGTTGTGCATCAGATGATGTGCTTCAATCAAATAAAACACCACTAGTAGTCTTCTGCCCCGGTGCATTGTGGGAATCTCTTAAGATGCTGCCATGCAAATTCTCTTCACTGATGCCCAGCAGAGGGTGATATTGTACAGTAGGTTGTAAATCTGCGAGGTGTAGTACCTCACACAATTATCTGCAGCCATTCCTTAGATTTTTATCATTTTAATCCACCCTTTAGAGCTATTACTTAAATGATATAGACATGGGTGGTATAATTAGAATGTGCTGTATCTGCCATTAATTTATAACATATGATAGGCTTATAGATGTCATAAAAGTGTATCTTGAGAATGCTGTGAACTCTGTTTAACCCTGATGTTTCAGAAAAGTTTGATTTTTATGGCCAAATTGTTTCATCACTGCAACAAGAACGTACTTTCTTATAGAAAAGATGCTTAAAATGAAAATTCAATTTCCTCTCTGATTTTGATATTCTCTCACTGTTCTGGAATTGGCATATGCAAAGAAATGTCACGTTGTTACTGCAAGCATCAATGCAGTTATCCTGGCTTGGATGTGAATTTCACTAGATCTGGGTACCCTTTAAGTTTAAGGCATGGGAAATTAATTTACAAGATCAAAGTTAAATTTGCACCTCTGCCATGTCCATATTTTGCATAGAGCTTTCTCCTAGTGAAAGTTGAATGGAGCATGAAATACTGTCCATCTGTGTATTTGTCTCCCTCTTGTGGCTAAAAAAATGTTTCTGTGTGGTACTTTGAAACAACTGGTTTTATTCTTTAGCTGAGATTATTGAAGTATTTTTTTCTATACTTAATTGTTTCTTGTAGATATTTTTCTCATATTCTTTCAATTGAAAGCACCATCTTGTTTACAGACTAGATTTAACATTTTTCTAAAATGTTAAATATTGAGTCGTGTTGCTGTTTTCCCAGCAAGATCTGTATTTATGTTTAGAATATTACCATGACCCAGTTTTATCTGATGACCCAAAATGCTGGCTAGTAAGTTGAATGAATAAACTGTGGAACTACTGTATGTGCTTTGGAAGGAGTTGTGGAAGTGTCCAGACTTTGGTGAGATTGCACTGTAGAGCAAAGATGGCTGCATCAGTGCAGCTCCTAAACACCTGGTTGGGAGTAAAAGCAGTACAAGAATTTCCCATCTCTACTCCTGCAGGCAGTATATAGACTTCTTTCTGAGCTTTCCAGAAAAAAGTGTTTGAGACACATTTCTAAATTGAGAGGTCACTAAAGCTATAGTTTACTGGGAGGAGCGTTACTGAGCCTAAACAGAGTGAAGAGAAGTTTTAAAAAGATCTTTTCCTCTAGATCTTCAGTGAAACCAGGCAGAAAGCATGTGACTGCACATCAGACACAATACTTTTATTTAAAAAAAAAATAATCTTGCAGATGTAATCCTGCAGAACAATCCCTGGCCAAAAGAGATCTAGATTTTTAATTTTTTAATACGTGGCATTTTAACTTGCTGATCCACAGAAAGTTAGTTTTCGCTTCGGTGTTGAAACCTCACCTTACTGTTATCCTCCAGCAATTCCCTGGTGCAACTGTCCTGCGTTGTGACTCACTTGAACACCATGGCTGCTGGTGGTAAGTAATTTTTCCTTGGGCTTCTACAGAGAAAACCACATTATTTGTGTTTGAAGGGTTTGAGACAAGTTTCAAAATTTTTGTCTCTTGCAGGCCAGTTGCAGTAAATGGTTTTGAGGGACTAAAGCCACTAATTAATAAGAGATTTTCTGCAGTCCCTGTGAAAGATGAAGACAATTCTAAATCTTCCGGGTGCCACCCGTGATGACTGGGAGAGTTGTGTGCCAAAGCTGGAATGGAAGGCTTTGATGCATTGTATTAAAGGGCTTTCCTACACTGCAAAAGCCATTGCTGGCTTCCACACCTTGAAATTAATATGCTTGTCCTGAAAGAAGAAAAGAGGACTCGGCGTGCCTGAGGGGGCTGTCAGTTCAGTGTTAAGATCCAGCCATCAAATGTGTGGGCACATCTTACTGCGTCTCCTCTCCAATGTGTTATTATGCACCTTTGCTCTTGACAGTTGACTGTGATGCCTGTGTTTTTACTAGTTGCGTAGTCAGGTACTTGCATGCATGAAGATTACACTTAGATCCTGGGCTTTGCAGGGAAAATTGGATCCAGTTCCAGCTGCAGCTGGCTCTTGTGTAAATAAAGAACTGTACCAAACCCCAGACAAGTGAATACCTCCCTGCTTCGCACCGGTAAATCCCTGGCAATGAAGTTCCTATTTCATTCAGTGAAATGGCTCATGTCTCTGCAGTTACTATGCTCTGCTGCTAAACTACTCTGGTTTCCCCTCCACTCCACAGCTCCTTTTAAACTGCAGTATTACTCAAGCTCTACAACAGGAGACAAGGCATCTAACAACAAATCTGTTTTTATTTGTCCTCCTATCAAATCCCCCTAAATCAGACTGTGACCAGACATGGAGTGGAAATACCCCAACCTTTTATAGCACTCGCTCTATGAGATAGGGAGGAGGCAAATTCCAGCTCTAAATCTTCCCGGTGCCACCCTTAATGACAGGGAGAGCAGGGTGCCAAAGTCTATTATGTGCTGAAAGGCCCCTAAGTGTTATTGTAAAGGGCTTCTGCAGACCCACCATACATTTTCATCTGAAGGTTTTTAGGCTTCCACTGCATGGGAAGAAGCTGGTGGAGTATTTGTAGTGTGTGCCTGCCATATTTTATAGTAAAGAGCCCTTTCTGAGCAGCTCTCCTTTTTAATTATACCTTAAAATGGTATTAAATGTTGGCTCTGTTCATGCCAATTGCTGTTTGGTTGTAATCACTGCAAGAGCTCTTGCTCGTTGGGACATCAATTTTCTTTTCATCGATGCTTTGCTTTTATGTTTGGAAGGGAATTTGAAAGCATATAGGCTGAAGCAGAAAATATTGCTGAGGCACACAGAATGATAAATTTCCCTTCTGATACAGAGGAGCCTAAGGAGGAATATATGTTTTGTTCCTTTTAAAAAGTTTTCCTTGCTAGATGATGTTTTGAGGAAGGTGGGGAGAGAAGAAATTTCTACCTTTATGTGGTGGGGGAGAGAAGGGTGTACGTCTGGGTTTGTTTTTTCTGCCTCTTAAAGTCTACCTTAAAGTGGATATTTTATTGCCTGCTTCTCCTGACTTACATATATTGGTAATTGAAGGAGAGTGCTGAGCTGCTGGCCTAGTGCATTATTTGTGTTTTCTGAGTTGCCAGGATCTTGAAGGAGGTGATTATCCCAACAGCTGCCTCTTGGGGAATGCAAGGGGAGAGGGGAAATTGCCTCTTGTTGGGTAGATGGGCTCACCTCTGAAAGGTCATGAAGAGAACAAAATGCTGATGTATTGATACCTTGTGGACCTTTTCTTCCCAGCTTAACACAAAAGGTAGCTTTAAATCGTGAGAAGACTGTGCCACGGTGAAAAATAGTTCACATATTTCTGCTCTTCTTTCCAGCCAGTCAGTGGTCTCCTTTAAATCACCTCTTCCCTCCTCTGACATAACTTCTCCTCATTCTCTTTATAACTGTGGAAGAGGGAAAGCCATTTACTGTAATCAGCTTATCTTGCTGAGCCTTTAAGAGTGTTAATTTTGCAATATTAAATCTGAATATTATATATATTCTTATTGGTCACCTTTCTGCTGCTTGACTAACACAGGTATCACAAAAGCTGTAATGCAGCCCTGTGGCACAGGGGTGATGGCTTCTGATGGGGAGTATACATGAGCTAGTACATTTTCTGGTATATTTGGGTTTTCTGAGATCATCCTTTGCAACAGATTCAATAATTATGGCTCAGTGTTATCCTGGCTTTCAGCTTGAATTATGACCTCATAATGTACCTTCAATCACAGAGCCCATCTCAGATCTTTTTTTGAAAAAGGTATATTCATTTCAAAATTTTTTTTTTTTTGAGTCTAGGCTTGGCTACGTGAATACATGAATTTATGAATTTAAGCAGACTTGGTACATGCTCTGCAATAAATTCCGCATCAGGATTTAGGTCTTCTATTTGCAAATGTTTGCAATTAATTACAAGTTTGTGTAATTTCAGACAAGTGTTTTGGTCTACATTGACTCTTCACCCTCTCCTGTCCCACTTGGGTGTATGCCCTGGACATTAGCCTGTAACAGGCTTTGCTGTCTTGCCCCCTCCTGTGTGTTTGACTGCACAAATCAGACACTTACCAGCCTGGTAGGCAGAACAGTGTAAAGGGAATGAGATGTAGGTTTGAACCCTGGTCTCTGACTTCCTTGGTGAGTATTTTAGCCACAGGGGCTGTTCTATGAGAAGGTCTTTCAGGTGTTTGGGTGCTCATGGTAGAAGGAAAGTGGTGCCCAAGAGCTTTAAAGATGGGAAGACTTCGCTTCTCCTTGAACCCCTGCTTCACTGAAAGCTTGCTTCTGGGCTACGTACTAGAGCGCAGTTGCAGAGTGTGACTCAAGATGTGCACTAGTGTTTCAGCTTGTGCTTTTGTCTTTATCCTTGAGATTTTGCTCCTCAAAGTCAAATGACATTTTGCCTCCACAAAACTGAGGGCTAAAATATCTGAATAAAAATGTGAGGGAAGGTAGATGAAGGGGGGAGGGAAAGGGTGATGGAATAGATGTTTCCTTTAAAAAGCTGTGTAGTCAGGATGTAGAATACATGATCTCCATAAAATTAGTACAGAGGAGGTCTCTAAAACACAACATTCAGGAATAATTACAAAGTTCAATGTCAGCTGGAGGGAAAACTTGTTTTGACAAGCTATGCATTTAAACCAATATAGATTAAACTTTTTTCTTCCTCATGTATATTCTATTATTGAAGAAATTTTAGAAAAGGGGAGCAGGGATGTGTGAAGTATGGTGAACCATAGAGAATCTTGGGATTTCAGTAATTTATGATGAAAACAAATGTGATTGATGGAGTAACATGTCAGCTGTAAGTAGGACCCTAAAGCCCCTACTGTAATTTGCTTGGAGACAGCCAGCTACAATGCACCTTGATCACATCTTGATAGCATGTGGCCAGGAGTGAAGAAAATAGAAGGCTTCTTTTTTTCTTTTAAAAAGCCCCCATTTATTCACAAATTTGTGCCTGGAACAGCTTTCATGTAAATCATTTCACTATTTATTTCCGTTCAGGTTGGTTAATAAGTTTACTTTTCACTGATTTAAAGGGCACAATTGACATTTTAGCTGCAAAAATATGAGAAGCATGTTAAGTGCTGGTTGCTTGTTTCCATTAGCCCTCAGGAACAATACAGGGATCCTGATGCTTTTGAGTGAGGTCAGTGTTTAGTGTGGACCATTTCCAGCAGAGTATGTACTTTAGGCTCTCTGCTGAGAAACTGTATAGCACGAGTTAATGTGTGTATCTAATTCTAATAAAATCAATGGAGCTGTATGGATTTACAGTAGTTTAGGAATTGAATGTCTTGCTACTGGTGGTCACACCTGCCTATCTTCCAAATAAAGCAGATTAAATGTTTTCTGGAGTTCGGGAGATTTCTGTCAAAGAGTGGAATGGCAAAGATGCTTCGAGGAAAAAGGAATCTAATTTTCTCTCTTCAGCACCTCCAAATCAAAAGAATAAATTTCCTTCTCTCATAAATGAAAACAAAAGCTCTCTTGACTGTTACTATTTTGGCTGCTGCAGGTTTTGAGTTAGTTGTAAAACTTACAGCTTTTAAGTTTTCCTGTTCAATTTCTGATGCAGTTTGTTTAATGTCACCAAGAATTAGTGCTACTTCCAAAGAGAAATTTGTGGTGTTTTTGCAAATAGGTTTTTTTTTGTGTGTGAGAGGTGGTAAGCTTAAAGGGACACTGTGGGCTTATGATGAAACGGGGAAATCTGAAAAGGATTGTGGATGTGCAAGAGCTTCAGAGTGAACTATATCTTTTGGATTGGTATCTTCCAGTTTTTTTAAATAGTGTCCTAGAAAAAGTACATCTGCAGCTGACTTGTGTAGTATTGGACTTAATGCAAGCTTGCATCCAAAGAGAAGGATTGTTTTTTCCTTTTCCTTTTTTTTTTCTTTTTTTCTGATGGCTTTTTTTCCATGTTTACACCAATGAGTGAATTTTTGAAGCTGACAATTGAAATTTATTGGGAAGAAGATTCATTAGCTGGAGAAGTGCTTCTTTCCTTTCTTTCCTCCTTCCCTCTCCCTTCCCCATTCCCCTCATTTCTGAAAAAAAAATAATATAAGAATATTTGAAAATTGGCATCCTCCTTCTCCTAGCTGTTGAAGGCCTCCAAATGGTACTCGGAGGAAGTCCAAGCAGCATCTGCAGCCAGGCCTTCTGCAGCCCTGGTCCCTCTCCAGCAGCGTGACCCGGGAGCATCAGAGCTAATTGCAGACTGCATGGAGGTGGAGACCTGCACTCGGTGTGGGACTTCTCCTGCAGGGCCAGGACACTGTCCTCCTCCTGGAGTCTGTCCTCCGTGTGCCGCAAAGTAGATGAGCTGCGTGAGGAAAGATGCTCCTTTATCTTAATTGTTTCCTTTCGTATGCTGCTATTCAGGCTTTACAATCTGCTTACGATTAGAAAATGTCATTTTTCCTCTGTAGGACCCTACTCTGCCCAGTGTGAAGCAGCATGATTCATTTTGCAGAAGTAGCTGTAAAGCTGGTGCGTCCTGTCTCTGAGTCCTGATGTAGAAACCTAAATAATGGTCTCATGTGCCTTGCTCTTGAGTTTTGGGGGTTTTTTTTAATGTTGTGTAAAGGGGTCAGCTATAAATCAGCAAGAACTATAGAAGCCAAAAGTGCTGTGCTGATTTACAGATAACTGAGTTCCCAGGGCAAACTGGAAAGTAAATAGACCTTTGGCACCTCCCAGCAAATTATGGCAAGTGTGATAAATAGTTTCCAAACACTGCAACTCTCTTATTAACTCTTCTACCAAAACTGATTTTGTTGTATGCAATTAGTATATACAAGTATACACAGATTATGCACCAAAATTAATGTATATTTGGGAGAAATTATTTGTATCACTGTAAAATAATTTCCCTAATAGTTTGGAGTCATTACATTGACATATCATTTAGATAGTAATTGATTGTGAGTGTTTCAGGGTAAGGATGCAAATACACTGAAAACCTTGTAATCGCTCTCTTTGTTGGTTGCCTTGTTTCCTTTTTAGATTTTCTCTTGCTGATTTGGGATTCGAATCTTTCTGAGATGATACTGAACTTACTCCGAAATTTTCTATATTCCGTGATGTATCAGGATTTTGGGGTTTGGTTAAACAGATTGCAGGGAAACATGAGAGAGGGAGAAACAAGCCTGCCATAGGTTTGATGTTTGACCTTTGACTTTTCTGTGCCTTAGTGTTTGTTACAAAGTAGGAGTTGGAACATTGTCCACAGATGTGCAGTGGCTCTGGCCGAAAACATGGCAAAGCTGAAGTATCATTACCTACATACTATATTTTTATATACTCACACATTTGTTTATTTGCTGTAGTCTCTTTCTGAATTATATTCTTTCTGAAGTCATGTATAAAGTTGGTTTTGATTTTCCTAGTCTTATTTTGTGGTTTCAGATGGTTTTGGTTTGATTTGTTTGGGGGGGCTAATTTGTATTAAGTTTTACTCACAAGTAACAGATAGCATGCCAGTTCTCTTTCCATCCAGAAATGTCTCTTCTCTAGACAGCATTTAACTACAAAGATGCTATGCAAACTAAGAAAGATTAATTATAATGATGGTGGAGCATAATTGCTAGAGGCTCTGGATCTGATGGTTTCAAATTGATATTTAGGGCATACCAGCAGATCAGCAGATGTGTATCTAAATGAGTGACTTGGAGCATAAGGCAGCACAATGTCAGGAAAGTACGGTGGGCCATGATTATTAATGGGCTTTTCATTAATGGATATTCCAGGCAAACCTGTTGTTGTTATTGTGTGTCTAGCTGGATTTAGCTGGTTACAGACTCAGGCCATTCCTGCCAGGACACACCTTTTCAAGAAACTTGGATGAATATTTGTCTTCTGCTATTCCTCTCTTTAAGGATCTGCCTGAATTGTGGCTTTTCTCAAGCCAAGAGAGTTTCAAGCACTTTACTAGGGATGCCCTTGTTAGATAATCAAGAAGGCATGACACAGACTTGGTCTTAGATGTTGGATTATGTGGCCAGATGAGCCTGGCTCCAAGCTTTGCAGCTCGTTTGTACAAAAGTGCCTGAGTAGTGTCAGAAACATATGTCTGGATTATTTAACAGAGTGAATGACCCACTGAAATTCAAAAAGCAAGAATAGGATCAAGTCAAATGTAGTGATGCTTGGAAGGTGTATGTGATTTTGAAATTGTGTAAAGTATCAAAGTTTCTATCCTACTTCTGGGAGTCTCTTTCCTGTAAAGAAAGTTCACACTTACACATCTCATGCCCAGAGGCACCCTTAAAATTCAGCACGTGGCTCTGTCAGTGTGGCTACAGTGCTCTGCATTTGGGTGCCCAAATGCAGAGCATTGGGCATGTCCTGCTGGTGTGGCAGGGTGCTGGAGCCATTCTAGCTGGCTGGGATTTGAGTTCCCTAAATATGAAAGCCATATCCATAGCGTAACTTACTTCAGGAGAAGATCTGGCCCATCTTCATGTATGTCTTGCATCTGTGCCTGTCTTTAGTCACAGCATTGTATTTTTATAGAGTGTGTTATTTATCCACAGATTGTGTTTTCAATATAAATATTTCTAGTTTCCTACTCAGCTCCACTGTTGTTTGTGGTCTACTCTTCTTACTGATGCCACTTGTCCAAAGAAGTTTTTGTTCACTATTTAACTTCATGTGGAATGGATGAAGGACCACATCTATGACAAGTCAGCTGGTGTTTTTTTGGGACAGCTAATGTAAAGCCAGGCTTTGCGCAATAATTTGAAGTAGGAACAACAGCAGAGAGGTTCTGTCTCCAGCATGGATGTTATTTAGCTTCCTGCTAAATTAATTGTCTGTATAAGGGGCTTGAGCTATTCCTTTTTGTCCTATTGTTTTTCACTTCTGTGTCATTTCTGTTCCTGTCATTAAGTCACTGAGCTAAAGCAAGGATTGGCTATCCAAATCATTCATGTTTCTGTCCCAGAGTCCCATCTGTTAGCATCTCCTGTGCTCTATAAATGTCATCTGATGGTGCTTCTTGGTGTGTGCTTGCATGCACAATCCCTCTGCATCTTCCCTTTCTATACTTAGCACATCTACAGCATTTGCTTTAATGAGAAGTCCATCTTCATCTTACTGTGCTCCTTTGTCTCCCAGAAGGTGGATAGTGGTCGTGCTTGTGAGTCCTTGTAGCATTGGCCTCACCTTTCTGAGTCTTCTGAGTGCTGAAGATACATTTTTATGTTCACAGCACTTAGCTCTCCTACCGGTATCTCTCTTATGCCTTCCTTTTTTAAAGTTTAATTACAATCATGGCTGTAGGTGGGTACTGCATCTGTGTCATTTGGCTTCCTCTACTCTCTTTTCTCCACTTCCTCTTGGTTCCTACTTGGATTCCTATTGGCTGTTTATAATCCTACTTGGACTTCCTCCATCTCTCTCCCTCTGGCTTTTGTTTCTATTCCAGAGTTACCAAAGACAGGAGAAGTAACTGTTTAGTGATGTTAATAATGCCATAAGAATGACAAAGATTCTGGTGTATAGGAGGAGGGAAGGGTTTAAAGCTTCCCTCCTGTAGAAAAGGCAGCTGGTATAAGAGGATGCATCTTGCATGTCTGTTCAGTCCTCTGTGACACTGTGGACTTCAGCTTGTACTTAAGCCCAGCTCTGCACCTTTTCATTTCAAGCATCTTATTGTCATTGCCAGAACAAACAGCAGGTATCAGCCCTGCAGCCCTCCAAAAATCTTGCTTAGCTTTTCACACACAGCATCTCTCTAAGATTTCTGCAGCTCTGGCTGCTATGATGCTTTTTATGAGTGCTCCCATCCCAGATGGATGCTCTGAAGGCAGGTGCTTCTTGTGACTTAAGATTATGGCTCTAGAATATCAGGTGCTACTTGAATCTTCAGAGAAAGGATCTCTCTTTGGTTTTGCATTTACAATGTAGTTCATTCTGGGCTGGGTTACTTTATCCCATATTAAAACTATCCAGTGGAATCAGTTTCACAGCTTTCAACCATCTGTGTCCCTGACAACACCACACTGGTGTATCTTCCCCTGGACTGATGGTGTCCTGAGGGCAGCAGAAAATGATGTTTATGATATAAGCTAAACAACAGCCTTTGAAGTGATGGTTGAGAAAGTACTGCAGGAAAAATAAGAGGGAAGTGGTAGTTAAATGTAGCATGTAGTAGAATGTAGTACATTAAAAGAATTTGGGGCTTTAAGAAAGCACAGTTGCTACCATGCCCTTTCACTCATTACTAATTACAGTCTTTTATGTCTCTCCTCTGTAAGATTAAATGCTTACCAGTAAAAGAAGAGAGTAAGATTGCTAATGTAAACCCACCCTTGTCCCTTCTTTCTGACTGCCTGTATCCTGTGAATAACTCAGGGCATCTGTGTACTAAGAAACAAATTGGTAATTCAGAGACCGACTTTGTATACCAAATCTTAGCAGATCCTAATCTGAAATTTAAAATGGCTTGACCTTTGAAATACCTTGTAAGTCATTACACAAAAAGACAACATTCTTTTGATGGAAGACGGTGTCTTTTACCTGATCTTGACTTACAAGGGACTGCTTTACCTGTTAGGTATGTTCAAAGCAATTTTTTTCTCTTCAAAATGTGTGTGTTTCTCTGGTAAAATTTACTATGCAAGAGATCAGGGTGAAATGCATGAGAGCTGTGCCTTGTGTGTATCTGTGTGTGTGTTTACTACCTTGGGCCTTGAGATAGCAGGAAAATGTGTCTCCCTCCTGATCTTAGGTGACTTTTATTTTGAAGAAGAGAGACACATTTTTCCATCAATATTTGATTTTTCAGTGATGTGTCACCATAATTTTCCTTAACAACAATGTATGGATGCAGATTTCTGTCTTGGTGGGTTGCTTGATGTGCGGAGATGCTTCCTAATGTTATCCTGTCTTTAATCCGCCAACCCTGACAGGGCAACATCACGTTCCTTTTATCTGTCAGAATGAAATAATCTTTTCCAAAGAGCTCCTGGATTTCAATTTTAGAAGTAAAGATAAAAGCAAAACCAAAGTGGGGGTAGTAATCCAAACCCTTTCTGGCTAGCATTATTGAATACCCAGTCAAGAAGATGACTTGACTTCCGTCAGTGAGATGGCATTGCCAAAGCTTTTGGTACCAAAACAAGATCTTTTAAGTGCCAGCACTGCAGTGGATGAAAGAATCCCTCAAAACTATATTCTGCCTCTGGTTGTTCTGGCCTCAAATTTTCGTTTCAGTTGTATCACTGTGGTAGTGCAGCCGCATGACAGCATACACGCGTTCCTTGGGAATGGTGTGCATCACTTGTTTTGAAAGTGAAAAGCACTCCAGTGCTTTCGAGTGTATTGTAAACATCAGAAAACTAGAACCATTTAATTTTATTCCTCCAGTACTGCTGGAAGGGTAAATATTAAAACAAATGATAGCGTTGGGTGTTGTTTTATGCCAAATTGCTATAATACCATAATAAATTAAGTCTGTGAATACTATCTCCAAGCATGTACAATTTGAACACTCTTTCTAAATACTCTTGAAAGGATTCTTCTTCATCACCTTGGAAATATCGTGTCAGCATTCAAATAGGCTCTCTGTAAGTAACTAGATTCTGAAAACCCTTCAGCTGGTTGTTGCAGATGCTCTTCTTGATGTGGCATACCCCCTTCAGCCAGCATAACCTCTCCCCCCCCCCCCCTTTTAAATACTATTATTGGTCTTTGTTTTGCTTGAGTATCAAGGAAATTCTTCTGGGGGAGAGGGATGGAAAAAGTCAGAAGAAACTCAGCAAGTTTCTCATCCTTTGTACTTTCATCTTTTCTGATGTGCTTACTGCACAGAATTAAACATTTTGCTCACACAATCAACATGTGCTCTTATAAGTAAACCTTAGAGCAAGGTGATGCTCTAGGACAGGGGGACATCCTGTCCTAGACAGGGACAGTGGGATTGGCTGTTTATAATGAGACGCAGAATCGGGTCCTTGACTTTTAAAAACAACTTGCAGCGATTCCATGTCAGAAGTAGTTAGTATGGACTTTCTGTAGTGATCCAGGATGGGTGCAGGCTCTTTAATGCAAAATTCTTTATGTACTCACAAAAGTAGAAGCCAAATTTGACTGACACTTGTGCAGTTATGCGAAGAAAACCCCCAAATATGGCTAACATTCTGGAGGGCCACAGAGCATGCTCTATTTTAAAGCTCTAAAATCCTGCCTCGCATCTGATGTTGCTTACTGCTGGGATGATAACACCCCATACAGGACACATCCAGTCAGCCACAGTTCAGGAATACTGTGTGGACGGTATATAAGTCCCATTTTGGTTTTGGGTCCTCCTAATTGAAGGCTGAGCATCCTTCATTTCTTCCTAGTATTTGCAGAAGCTGAGGCCACTCAGCATCTCACTGGTTCAGGTCTTGCATTCCCCTATAGTGCTGGGAAACAGCAGAGGGATGCAGGTTTCAGGTGGTAAAAGTCTCATTTTCAAGCTCTTCTTTTATACCCCAGTCTCAATTCTCTCTAATGTTGATTCCTCATTTAAAAATAAATAGAAGCAGCATGCGTTTTCTACATCTGTTGGTATCCTCCATTCCCAGTGTTGAGTCTGGACAGCAGAACTGCACTTGCAAATATTGTAAAAGTAAATTTCTTTTATGTTGAAGAGGACCTAGAATTTTGGTACATGCTTTTCCTGAATATGACCATCTTGTGTGGAATTTTATAAGTTTTCTTCTTTGATATTGCATCCCACACCCAACTGTTAAGCCGTATTGGATCTAGATACAGTTTTAAAACAGTAACATGGAAATTATTTTACAGGGCAACAGAAATGTGACATGTATTTTAATGTGATTAGATGGTATTTTGTAGTATATTTGTCTTAATTTCTGTCAGGATGCGAGCTTGGGTGCAACTTCTGCATGATTTATATGGTAACAAACTAATAAGTATATGTTCTATTATTGTTAAAAGTGAAAAATACAATAAATGTATATTTTTCCTTGTGTTGCTAATTTGTAGGTCCTGGGGTTGGTGTATCCCTAGCAACTCAGGTTTCTTTTATACATGTAGAGAACTGTGCTTGTTTGTGAGGGGGATAGTCTTGAACATTTCTAGAAATTCATATCAGGTCATTACACTAGCTGCACTTGATTTGCTGCTTAGTAATCTTTAATTTTAAATCATCATGAAGTCTTTACACACACTAATAAACTGAGCCTTATGACACATGATAGAAATCAGGGATTATAAAGTCATTCTGCAGAACTGACCCTCTTGTATTCTTGTGGTGGTTTCTCCCGTAGAGTCTTTCTCCTTGGGTCTTTGTTGTGGAGTCTCTCTCTGGCACCACTTGCTTTCATCCGAAATTATACTTCATGCTTGTAAAGTTTATCTAGATCGTTTAACATCAGTTACACCACTGGGTGGCTGTCAGGAATCCTATTGTATTATCAGGATGAGGGGCCTGAAAGAAAACTGGATGGTAGCAGGGAACCAAATGGCATCAGTAATAGCAAATAATGCAATAGCATTAGAGATATTGTTATCTGTAACTCTGGATATTTTCTGGAACCTCCAGATCTTTTTACAGGTTTTTGTAGGGCATTCTCTTGATCCTATAAGCTTCTACATTATTGCACTTAAAAGCATTTGCCTGAAAATCTAGTGATGGCTAATAACTGTCTAATTAAACCCCTTTTGCATGCTGGGATGATGACTCTTATGTAGAGGGTGTTGAAAGGTAGAGTGATCATTCTTCTTGTAGTCAATTGCCTTTATCTTTAAAATCTTCAGGTGACTTTTTCAGAACTCCAAAAATGATAGTATATAATTGATATCCTAATCAGGCTAGATAATTATGCTTGCAGAGACCTATTCAGAGTAGCTGCCTGTACATGACTGAGTCTGCACTGAGGCAGGGATTAATCTGCATGTAATTGTTCACCTAAACAATAGCAGAGTATTACTGGGGAATGTTTAATTCGAATGTAGCAATCTATAGTACGTCAAAGGTTGATTTAGAGTTAGAGCTATTGTTGAGGTTTTTTGAAGGTAGCTAATACAAATGAACTTTAATTTTGAAAAGTTTCAGTATCAATTCCAGCACCTGTCTTGGGCAGAGAAGGCACCAGGAGTCATTCAGGGATAATCTTGTTCCCTTGCAAGTACAACAAAAAATGACAATTATAGCAATAAAATAAAAGGAAGGAAAGGAAGAGGGAAAGCTGTGTCTGTCGACCGCTGCTGGGCCAGGGGGTATCAGGAGCACACAACTCTTGGACTCCTTTCCCAGAGGAGCAGGGCCACCTGGTAGCACACTCATATACAAAGACCTGTTAGACAGGAGCTTTCCCTCCAGAAGGATCCTTTCCTAAAAAGTGGACTCCATGAAAACAGGCTTGTGTGAAAGGCTAGACCTTTATGTGAGGTGTAAAGAGACTTGTTCGTTCTGTCTCATTTGTACTCTAGCTAAATTTCCAGCAATTTTATCCTTCCCTGCTTTTCTCTGTTTCTTTCCCTTTGCTGTGATAGCACCTCCCTCCCCCAGAAAACCCTCCCAGCTTAAAAAGGCCCACAGCAGAGGCTGTATGGCCTAGGAGATTTACATTTATCCCATTTCTGCTCATGACACTGTAACTGCATGATTTTATTATGTAATACTAAAAAGTATTTAAAGTAAATACTTGAAAAATGATACTCAAAACATAAGAGTACATTATCATCTCCCCTTTCTCTATATTTTCTGTGGAGTGGCACAGCCAAATAATAGTTTCTTAAAACGATGGTAAATAGTTCTGGGTATCCCAAGAATAACTGTTAAACCATTCAGGCTGCTCATCTCTATCAGTTTTCTGTTATCCCCTGAGCTGATCTCTCTGGTTTGTCACTTACATTGGATTTTGATGAACAAAGGCAAAAGAGTGAAATCAGCTCAACCCAGAGCACAAGTGTGATATATGCAGAGGCATTTGAAGTATTCTTGCACAATATTAATGGTTGTTTCCTTACACCTTTTTGTCTAAGTCTTAAACGTGCTATGATACCTAATGATGCTTTATCATGTGCTTTGAGATCTTTAGGCACCTTATTGGTGTCTATTGTGAGTCCCAATGCTAACTGTGTCCTGGTATTTATTTTTCAAAAAGTCTAACAATTGTTAAAATTTTGCATTCTGAGTATTTTGCCTGAAACATCCAGTTGCAGGCAAAGTTGTACCACTGAAAATTCACAAATGTTAAGCCCTTAGTGAAGATACAGAAGCTGAACTATCAACAGGGGCAGGCTTATGCTTCAAATTTTTTGGGAAAAAACCCCCAGCAAACCACCTTATCAGTATTGTGCTGCCTTGGAGGAGGACTGTTTCACTTGACCTTCCTCAGCAAGCTACTGAGTAACATCAGGATATAGTTTGCTGAACGGAGCTTGGAGGTTTATTCAGTGGTAGAAAAGTGGAAGAGTGTGATATTCAGGATACTTTAGCACCTTCTTGCTTAGAAAAAAAACATGGAGTACATCTACATTCAAAACTGTTTTACTGCATAGATTTCCTAGGTGAAAGATGCACAAACGTGCTCTGGTGAGCAGGCTTGTCACTAAGAGATACTCCAGCAAATGGGCTCTTCACTAAGAGCTGTAAAACAAATAAATAAAAAACCCTTGAAACCCCACAAAGAAGTCCCACAGCAAGAGTTGTACAGTCTAGGAGACTTAGAGCCATCCCATTTCTGCTCATGACCTATTTGTGCTGATTGCTGACAGCTGTACTGAATTTCAGAAAAAAATAGTGGAAGAGCTAGAAAATTGCTGGAAAAGTGGCTGAATTTGTTGAGTTTACATTCACTCTGGGAAAGAAATAGTAACAGCATAAACTCTGAAAAGTAAAATGTTTTGAAAGTAGAAAAATTCTTAGCAGCTTAAGTATGAGCGTAAGTATGGCTTATAGATGCTGTACTACTTGGTTTTAATGGGGAAGTAAAGGGGTGTTGAGCTTAAGTTCAGTTCTTACAAGTCTGCCACTTCTGCGTATTTTGCTGATCATTCTGGGCTGTGAGTTGTAATTGCTTGTTGGCAGGATCATAAATACCTGACAACTGGACATGGAAGAAATTGTGCAGTGAGATGGGTGCAGAGAGACTGGAAAAGATAGAATTGAAAGGGTCTCAGTAGCAGCTACTGTGTGCCTGTTGGAGCATGCCTGAGGAGGGTGAGAGGGGCAGGCAGTGAGCACTTAGACAGGTAGGTCTGAGGTGAAAACGCACTATTCACACCATCCCAGAAGTATGGCAAAGTTGCCCTGAGGTGTGTATATCAGCTATAGGAAGAAGATGACTCTCTTAGTTTTAAGTCACAGTTATGTTTTTCCTGTGGCATATAAGTCTGGCCAGGATTTTGGAGAGGTAAAGGCAGGCCAAAAATTCCCTGCTTGGGTTGTGTGAAAAGCTATTTTGTAAATTTAAGGCTATAAGTCTTTTAACCGTGTTGGTGGGAAGATTTTAGTCTTCCCAGTTACTTAACCCTCAGCCAAGGTAAGCCAAAGCAGGCTCGCAAAGTTCACAGCCAAGTTCACCTACCCCCTGATGCAGACTGGAGCAGGAAGCCAGGCCTTTGGATGGCTTCCTGGCCGCCATGGAGATGAAAAAGACAACTTGTGTGTTGGTTGCAAAGCAAATACCCTAAGGGTGTCAGCCAATAGTTGATAGTAAAAGTGACCTTGTCCACAGTTCAGTATAAGCTTCCCTGCCATATGTATTTTTCTGGTAATTTATACGTGCAAATAACTCTTGAGTCACATCTGGGCTACCCAGGCTGTGGGTGAACTACTGTGAGTGCAGAGATTCTGCTTGGTGCTCTTTCCAGTGGCAGCTGGGGAGGGCAGTATGACATGTCCATCCAGAGCCAAGCCAGCTCTAGCTCACAGATCTCCATGGCTTTCAATCTGCGTTGTTATTGGGCTTACTATTTCCTGTAATATCATCCAGGTTTTTTTCACAACTCATTTTTCTTGTCTTCTGCAGTCTGGGGTTTTTCCCCCTCTGCCACCCAACTCATTTTCACCCCTGGTCCTCCCATTCCTCTGACTAAACCAGCTGTTGTCTAAACAGATAATGATTCGAAAGAAAGTTGACTTTGACTTTAGGAACCCTTCACGCATCAGAACTGATCAGCACCATTCAGGTTCTGTTGTTTCTTCTGTTCATTTGTGCTGGGTTCCAGAGACCAAAGGGCTACCCAGCGTCCGTGTACTTGGACAATTAGTTGGGCATCCCTTAATAATGTCTTCCATGTACACCCTTAGCTGCTTCTCCTGCAAATGTCTGAGAAAATTTCTTTGATCATTCAAAGCACAAGTTCCAAGTGGCTGAAAACTTTTTTGCCTTTGCAGACTGGGAGCATCACAGGAAGGTAAACCACCAATTTTTTCAAGTCGGAACTAGAAAACCCATCTCACCTGCAGTACCTGACAGGTTATGTTTGCGTGGCTCTGTTTCCTTATGCATTCAACCCCTTTCTAAACCTGTCCTACCAAATCAGAAGCAAATGAAAATGAATGTAGCTTTTCCAACTTCGACAGACCGCTAGCAAATGAGAGGGCCAAGCAGACAGAGAGTCTGGGCTGAAGCATTTGCTGTTGCTTAGGTCCGTTCCCATTTTTTGAGTACCTTTAACTTCACCATCTCTACTCATGTGTGCCCATTCATCCCAGATAGGGTTCAGGCATCATTTCCTATCATGTACTTGCCTGGGGTTCTCTGACCATTCTGTCAGGAACTTCATCTTTCTTTTAAAACGTATTTCAGTACTGACTTAAGAGGACAGTGAATAAATTTTAAGGGTAACATAATTTGTAACCATGCTTCTGTGAAATTTCTAGAGCGATTCCTAACAACCAGTCAAAAAGCATGTCCATTTTCTCACTTCAGTAGTCACTTCAAATAGCATCAACTTCCATGGAACAATTTCAGTGGAAAGTTGGCCCCCCAGTAACTTGTGTGGGTGCCTTGTCTATTTAGGGAAATGAGCATTTTCCCTTTACAAGATCCTGTGAGACCAGCATTCAGCAGTCAAATATGGGTAGGACTTGAAATAAACAATTTGTCTTTGGTTGACCTGCCATGCAAGAAGTTGTCACAGAAAAACTCGTATAGCGCAAATTATGTCCTTTTCAGCATCAAAAAATGTTTTGACCAACTGAAAGAGACCTTCATAAGAACAGCAGAATAACTCCTTGTAAAAAAAAAAAAAAAAAAAAAGGCCTACTTTTTAAGAATTTAAAATGGATTTTCATTTCTGAATATTTTATCATTTTGAAATACTGTCTAAACAACTTGAAGAGCTGCTTGTTCATTGGCTTTCATGTTGCCTATTCATGGGGATTTTCCCCTTTATTTGATATGTTTTTAATATGGAAAATAAATGGAAACAAAGAGAAAAGTGAAAGCTAATCGATAGTAAAGGCCCTTGTGTTTTATTTGCATATAGGCTTCTTTGTTCCTGTGAGGAGCAGCCATTTTTAAATAGTTTTATTGGCATCATATTGACAAAACCATATTTGCATTAAAAAAACCAAAACAACAAACCCACATATTTACAAAGATAGTATTCTATCTTGCAGTTCCTGATAAAAGGAGTTCCTGACACAAACATCCCATTAATAGACCTGCCAGTTGTATATGGGGGTGTCCCGGTTTGAGGTACCATGACAATGGGTCAGATTTCAGTCAACATTGAGCCCTTGGATAATACTACATCATTTTTACCTGAAACTTTTCCACGTTGGTGCTATTTTATTACAGTTTGGGCAGCTGAAGGTGGTTACTAATACCTGTACTACAATGCAGAGTTCACCCAGTAAAAGCAATAGTAGGGACCCTAGAGGATTTAATGCATTAATTTCACTAAACCTAATGCATAATAATTTACGTTTACATTCACTAAATGCATAATAATTTACCTCTTCCTTGTTTATATCTTTTAATAACAGCATCTTTTTGTTGTTGTAATTCTTCATGATAGAAATACTTCATGAAAAGCCTTGGGTGGTTGCCTTGGGTGGTTGCCTTGTGCCTTTTCTATCCAGGTGCAAGGAGGTATATTTTAATGGGAAGTCTCAAGACCGTTTTTCTGGTGTATGTTTTTTCTGCACTTGCAACACTTCATCTGTGCTGCATGCACTGCTGACTCACTTGAAGGTTTCAATAGTGATCTCTCATCAGTCATTAAAAGAAACAAGATTACTGGGTCTGAAATTCAGAGTAATTTTTTTCTTTTTCATCTTGGCAAAAACGTTTAATCTTTTCCAGCAATCTCTGCATTTTAGGGCGCTGCTTTGAAATAATGTGTTGTGAAGAATGCAGGGCAATTTCTAAAAAGCGGCTGCTACAACATGTATTGAAACTATATCTCAGTTCAGGGTGTTGAATGACAGCGGAGATGAACACAATATAAGAAAAGAATGTCAGTATTTTAAGCGTGTGGCTGTTAAGTAGGTGCAGGTGCATAAGTCTGTCTTCAAGCCTGTCTTTGTGTGTGTCATCCTGGGGGGACTTTGTCACCCACAAGTAACACCAGCCAGAGAAGGGTGCAGTTCTGTGTGTGAGGCCACTTCTGCCTTTGCCTCATCTCTCTCTATTTAAAATAGATCTGCATCCATCCCTCACAAATATTTCAAAGGTGACTAAAACAGCTCAGCAGCCTCTCAATTTTTTTTATAGAAGTTTCTAGGTCTGAATCAATTGCTACGTAACTAATAATTCCAGCAAGTAACAGCTGCAGTCTGGCAGTCAACATTTGTATTGCAAACTCCAGAATACCTTTGCAGTACTTTCAGAGTGAGCAAATATTACTGTAATTGCTTTACAGCACAAGCTAAAACAGAGGTAATTGAAGTGGTTTTCTTGAAGTTATCACAAAAGGATCTTGTGGGCACAGGCAGAAATGTACAATGTCTCCTTTCTCTTAGGCACATATTGTAACTGCAAAGTTGCAAATTAAAGAAATTCCCACCTGCCATCTGATATATGTGTCACTGAGACTCTAGTTCTCTCATTCTTCTCAACAAGAAAATGTTATACAGGATTAAACTTCGATGGAAACTCTTCATTTTGACTATTGAAATCATTTGATGAAATTTAATCGATTTCAGTGGCAAGATGTAAGTGGCCTCTTCTCACCTAAGCTGAACCAAGTTAGCTTTGTATATGAGGCAAGTATTCCCTCATCACGAGGATCATAGAATCATAGAATGGTTTGGGCTGGAAGGGATCTTAAAGATCATTGTGTTCCAACCCCCCTGCCATGGGCAGGGACACCTCCCACCAGACCAGGTTGCTCAAAGCCACATCCAGCCTCGAATCCCTCCAGGGATGGGGCAGCCACAACTTCTCTCCACAACAGGGAAACCTGTGCCAGTGTCTCACCACCATCGTAGTAAAGAATTTCTTCCTAATACCTAATCTAAATCTACTGTCTTTCAACTTAAAACTGTTACCCCTTGTCCTATCACTCTACTCCCTGATAAAGAACCCCTCCCCATCTTTCCTGTAGCCCCCTTCAGGTACTGGAAGCCTGCTGCAAGGTCTCCCCAGAGCCTTCTGTTCTCCAGGCTGAAAACCCCCAACTGTCTCAGCCTGTCTGCAGAGGAGAGATGCTCAAGCTCTCAGATCATCTTCTGGCCCTCCGCTGGACTTGTTCCAACAGATCCATGTGCTTCTTGTGCTGAGGGCTTTAGAGCTGGATGCGGTATTCCAGGTGAGGTCTCACCAGGATGCTACCTTCTGGCTGTGACTGTCCCTGAGCCTGTTTCTGTCCAGTGCCAGCCTGGGCTACGAATTGATGAGCTTTCTTCCCACCATCTGCATTTCAGCCATGCCCACCCTTGCATCTTCCACTTTGATCACCTCCATTCTTCCACTCTTTCTGCCTTTCCATTTGCTTCCTCCCAGTTAACACTCCCTCCTTCTAACTGCACGTTCACATAGGAAAAGAAAATCATAAAGCTATTGTGGTATTTGTGGTCAGTGTATAGCATTCTGTTGTAGAAACTACCAAAAGTGCCTCATCCCATCTCCTTTTTCTTCTCTATGATAATTATCTGGTGGAATGGTTATAATAGATAATATCTTCTATTATCTGTTGTTTCAAAGCAAAAGATTAGATTGTTAACCCATGAAAACTAATGTTAAGGTTGCCTCAGTCTTTTCCAGTTATATCATTAAAGTGATTTTAAATTAATTGATATATTCCAAATAATTTGGAGTAGTTGGGGAAGCTACATTTATTTCAAAATCATGAAGACTTTTTTCTTTCTAGTGCATTCTCTGAAGAAAACAGTTTTTAAACAACAACTTAAAATTACTCTGTAATGTACCTCAGATGTAAGTTTAAGTTAGTGAGACTGAAATTCCAATTTAAGATGTGTTTAATCATCATCTAAAAATGAATGTTACTTTGTTTACAGTCCAGAGTCAGTCCTTCAAGAAAAGTATCTCCATTTGTAAGTGGGCTCCAATTTCAGTCTTTCTCTGTGGAAGTG
The DNA here is from genome assembly GCA_004320125.1 of Scolopax mira. Taxonomy (NCBI): domain Eukaryota; kingdom Metazoa; phylum Chordata; class Aves; order Charadriiformes; family Scolopacidae; genus Scolopax; species Scolopax mira. Next base: position 435,819 of record BJBW01000735.1, on the reverse strand, counting down.
TATAAGAACATATTATTGCCTTTACCTCTGAGTATTTGTAAACAGAGATTCAGGATGCAAAACTGTAGACTGGAAGAATGTTTGCAAGGGTATGCTTAATGTTTAGTTATGCGAAAATATATCTTTTTTTATCTTTTAGGTCCATTCCAAATTCTTATTTTCTCTGCTACTCTGCGTGTATATGTAACACGTAACATTACAACCTAAAGTTTAGCTGCTTTGCTTCTTTTTACTTCATAACCTTTTATAGGGCTTTGCAAATTAAATTTGGTAATTGAAACAGACAAGTTTCTTTAACACAAATTATAGCCTATCTTAGAATGCATGATCTGTTTCATAGCCATTACTGTGACTAAGTGGGTTGTGTGGCAGGAGGCTCAAGACTCCAGCTTAATAAATCATTGCCTGCTTGGCCAGTTCTAGGCATGAAAGAACAAAAGCACAATATAATTTCTGGTTCAAGTAAAGGATTATCAAGAAAGATTTGTGAGTTCTCTGCAGCCCCCTAACCTTCTGGGAAAGAAGGCATTCCAGGACTCACTTATCTTCTCATGAATAAATATAACAGTCTTGCCAATTAAAAATCCTTTATTGATAACCTGCAGATTTATTTTGTGCCATAGCTAGGTAACACAAGACAAAATCTAATTCAGTTGTGTAGATCTCCCTGCAGGAAAAAGGGCCCTTGCTCGCTTTGAGAATGTGTGGGATTGGAAACTGCACACAGGTTCCCCATCAGGCTGACTCCCTGACAGGCTGCAAAGCCATGTTAGGAAGAAAACAAACCAACAACTTACACAAATCGCAACAGAAGATGTAGAGTTTCAAAAATACAAAAAATATATGCAGTGTGAAATGGGAATCTCTTTAGAAGCCAAATTAGAATCTCGAATGCGTGCAGATGAATGAGGGTGGTTTAATCGTAGATGAATGAAGTTTAACTTCTTTAAATGGCACTCTCTGTCTCCGCTTCTAATTATACCATATGGCATCACCTAATAAGAGCCAAGTGCAGATGCCAGTTACATCACAGTATGATATATTATAAAGCAATCAATTTTGAAGTGAAGATTTATGATGGAGCTCTTCTTTGTTAAAATCAAGCAAACAAAAAAGCCATCTGATCTATTGCAGTCACTGAATAGGCCTTGTTTTTAAAGCTTCTGTTCCAAAGACTTGTCCTTCTGTGTGCGTCCTGCATCCCTAGGAGGTCTCAGAAAGGGTTGAGAGCTGATGGAAGGATTCCAGAGGTGAGACCTACCTTTATGCTGTGACCAAAATGTTTTTCTCAGGAAGGACAAAGTGGCAAGATCCTGAAGTGAGCTGAGGGGTTGCTCCAGTTTTTCTCTCTCCCCATGCACCCATTGCTATATGTTAAGGAGGTGGAAGGGGCTGTTCTACTCCTTTAATTTTCACCCCTGTGTAACTCACACCAGAGAGTTTTGTTGGTGTTGTGGGCACTAGGCTTGATCGTGTGTGACTGTGAATATCTTTAAGGAGATACTCCATCCCAGAGATGCAAAAATTGATGGAGAATCCTTTGCATACTTTCATCCTTGTCTGAGACGTTGTATATGGCTCTAGGAAACTTAGACAAACTTAAATTGGGTGCCAGTAAACTTTCTTATGTATGTAAGTAAGTGCACATCATCATTAAAAATTGATAACTCAATAAGGAAGTGTTTTTTCCCTACATTGTCTTCTCATTATTTACATTCATATATTGCAGCTAGTCACAGTAACTCCTCGGAAACTGCAAAACTGTCATTTCTTTCCCTGCTTTGTTACAGGACAGGTGGTGAAATTCACATTGTTTTTATTTTTGCTTTTTTTAAAAATGGAGTTAAAATCAGCATAGCTCTCTGTTTAGTTTCCTTTTTAATATCTCCACATGATTACTGAAACTCTTAGGAATACCAGGTGGTAAAGTATTTGTAGTTGTTCCTGTGATCAGAGGGGAAGGCATTCTAGTTGGTGTTCATTTCCTTGAATTTGTCTAAAACTCAAAATAGCACAATAACAGTCTGGTTTAACAAACAGTTACTTGGAAAACATTCAATTTTTACAATAATTTGTAGTTTGAGCGACCCATTCAGAATATTTAAGAATTGCTCTTTAGAAAAGCTAATCTGATATTATTTGAAACAATTTATCATTCGATATCAAAGCAAAAAACTGGGGCTAAGCAATATCCTGCTGGAACACCAGGAGGACATCAGCATCCATCTGCAAACAGAAGGATTCAAACAGTAATTTCTGCCATTGCCAGTTAAGGAAGCTTTAAAATAACAGTCACCAGGACTAATGTGCAGGTGAAGAAATTGCAACACATGTGCATTCTGACTGTCATTTGACCTATGTGCAAGCATGTAAATCTCCCACTATTCCCAAACTGAATAATCCTTGGATAAAACCAAAGCCATCAAGCGGAAATAATAGTCAGAACTATGTAGCACTGACAGTACACAGAGCTCACTCTTCTTCCCTGGCTTTTGTTGCACGACTTGCTGAGCGAGGGGTGAAATAAAACAGTTGCACGAGAGTGTGTGAATCTTCAAGTACAACAGAATGATCTGTCCAGACTAAAAATACAGGGAAAGATGAAACGGGAGGAAGATTAGGGTTGATGTACAGGGCCTGAGACAACGCAGCGACAACATTTTTCTCCTGCTGAAGAGAAGGGTATGGGTTTGATCAGATGGGTCAAGCTCTGAACTGAAGGATTCCTAGTTCCTCCTCATGTCTGCCTTTGGAGACCAGGATATTCACAAAGCTATTTTGTTACAAAAGTAAAGAAGCGCCCTGGCAAACTCATGCCAAACGTGACAAGAAGCAGATGCTCCCAAGTGGAACAGAGCATACGTTTTCCTTTCAGATTTACCCAAAAAGAATTTTCATTGTTTCTAATAATTTAATCCAGGTTCCCTCCTCTCTCTGCATGTTATTTTCCAAAAAGTTCAATGTATAAACTCATTTGTCTACTTTCTTTGGCTGTTAAAAAATTTCAGGGAAATGATTGCAGAAAGTTAAGCATAATTATCGTTCGTATTTTGGTCTGCCTCCCTGAGACTGCCCTCATTAGGCAAATTCTTTTTATGATTTTGCTGATACCTCTCTCTGAGGATGGAGTCTGCTGTTTTGTTTTTATTTCCTGGCCTCTCCAGGTTCCTTGTACAGCCAGTGGAGAAAGAAAGTTTTCCAGGGGAGAAGGCCAAAGCATCTTAAAGGATCCTCCTCTTCTAAATCACCCTCTCCAGAGACTGGTCTCTTCCATTGACTACAGGTGTCATGGAAAACTTGCATTGAAAAAAGCAGTGCTATTTCCCTGGGAAATTTTTGCATAAACAATACAATCTTAAGTTTGCTCTCTCATAAACTGATGTAGCTGCATCTTTCTAGCTCTAGCTGGACATATCCCCGGGAATGAGCGTAAGTAAACTGAAAAATCACAGGTTTTTTTTCTGGATTGTGTTGCTAGTCAGAAATCTTTTATGAAATCTTTTATAAAATCTTTTATTTTATTCCTCTTAGTGAGGAACCCTTGGAACCAACTGTATCTCATGAGAAGCCAATGATCCACAGTTACAGGGGTGTTTTGGTCTGTGTTTCTGTAGGACTGTATCTGTACTTGTGGATGACAGGAGGCCTGCTGCCTGACGGACGTTCTGGTTAAAGGGCATTTACTTCACAGCTGAGTTGTACCTAATATTCCTGCTGAAGGCGCTAAGAGTAAAAGCTTTGAAATCTGTCTTTAAGTAAGAGGAGGGCATTACTAGCTTTGGTATTTTAAACAGGAAGGGAGAAGTCAGATTCATGTTAGCAGACTCTGGTTAAATCGAGGCAACTGGAACAGATGTCTGGGTGTCACTGCAATCACGCTGCCTCCAAAACTATAACCGTTGCACTGTAGGCAGAACTGTTGTTTGTGGTTATCTCAGCAGACTCCTGGGTTTGCAGCTGGAGAGGGTTTGGGCAACTCATGACAGTGTGGACCCCTGGCTTCCTGTGCAGCCTCCTCAGGAAGATGAGTTTCAACTCCCTGAATGCTGCGCCTGCTGTATCCAGCTAGAAAAACGAAGTCCCTTTGCCTGCAAAACTGGCTGACTTCTCCCTTCCAGCTGATTTCAAGCATCTCTGGTAAAGTAATTTTCCTCTCATCACCCTGATGCTGTCACACTCACACCCTAATTGGATCACCTTCCCATTGTCTACCACATCACCCTTGTCGCCAGAGTGATCCTTCATCCTGGCTCTCAGCTCTTTCCACATCATGCATTGCAGTGTCCTCTCCCGCTAAATATCCTGTCTGCACACATGGCTTAAAAATATCTGCTTTTCTTTCATAAAAATTGAAGCAACCTCTTACTACGTTTTAAAATGCAGGCAACAAAATCTAAAAGAGAAGGGGGGTTTTCAAACTTCATAACAAAGAAGGTTCAAGATAATACTCTGTATATTTTAGGAAGATTCATGAGTTTTTGGTTAGTCTGTGAAGTTTTACTGATAATAATAAATTTTTCAGCAGAATTTCACTGATGAGCATCTCGTCTCAATAGAAACTCAAATTTTCTCCTATGCGTATTTACAACCACTAGGTATTGAAATCAATAATGTTTGGTTTTGTAGAAGACAATTTGTTTCAAACATAAAGTGGCATTTTAAAATCTGTTGATACAAACTTTATTCTCAGACAGAACAAGACAATGATGCTTAAAGTATCTTTCCTCCTAATATATTAACAATGGATTTTTTTTGTCTTGACAGATATTATTCAGAATACATCCCATTTCACCTATTTTTTTTTCAGATTATTTTAGTTTAAAAATTACCCAGCAATCCTTTCTCTACAGAATCCTTTCTTCTACACAACTAGAACATTTAAATGAACTATGGCATACTCATCAGTAGAAAAGAAAATGTGATGAGATCCCTGTCTTTGCACTACCATAAATTGTTTGAGAAATCTTTGCAAGATTTGTTAAAATTTTTTTGAGGAAGCTTTCCCGCTATTTCATCTGGTTTTGGTCAGTATCTGAGTCATGGATAAGTACATTTTGTTTTCTTTAAACAGATGTTTTGTCTGTCAGATATAATGCCGATCAGATTAGGTAATTCCAGGTGATCTTGTCAGTTTGTTCTATATAAGTCTTTACAGGACAGGCAACCCTTACTGAGGCAGTGCAGGAAATTCATTTGTCTTCTGTTCATTGTCATGCTTGACTGTCACAGAAAATCATTTCTCACAATACCATATGTGCTAGAACCATTATTCTGCTCTACGCTATATCACAATTATTTTATGTTGACTGATGTTTGTTTTTCACATTTTTGATCAAGAGGAGCAATTCCATAACACGTTCTGAAGGTGTTTATCAACTGCACAGCTCTTGCCACAGAGAAATGACACGCTGTTGGTGTGCAGTCTTAGTCTGGGCATTATCATCTGATACAGGTATTGCAACAGTAGTTTGTTCATTTTAGGAGAAAAAGGAGGCCTGTAAAGTGCAAAACAAGTTGGTCCTCTCTATGTGTTATGTGGGATGACCCATATTCTCTGGGAAGTATGTTAGGAAGAGATAGATTTTCTGCAGTTTGCATTGCCTGGAACTGTACATAGGCTAGATATTTAAGGGTAGGACTTGATATGCTACCTATAGAAATGATAGGAAGATTATCTTTTAAGTGTTAGCTTTCATAGTGCGCGACAAGCAAGTTTTTAAATCCTAGAAAGTGGCATTCAGCCAGCTGAGGCTCCTGCAGAGGCATTCATCTCACAGGGTGACTCTTCTGTGAACAGAGACTCTTAGAGATCATGCGATTCAATGTTGGGAGTTGTGGAACCAGGCCCTAAGGAGAGAAATGTTCTCAGCTGATGCTTCAAATGGTTGTCCCTGTGTCATGTGTCATTTCATCACTGGGAGATTTCGTCACCTTCAAATCACATGTTTAAAAAAACTCCTTAGTTCCTGAGAACTGCACAGGGCACAGGTAGGGCATGGGTAATAGCCAGGACTGCTGCTTGAATTTTGCTATTGCAACAGAAGTTAAGGATTATTAAGATGAAAAAAAATCTTAGCCTTCATATGGCTTCTGTTCTTGTCTAGTGCTGTGTCTGCTCTCCTCAAGTTTTTGTGCCCACAAGCCCCCTTTCTGTCCCTGTGCCCCTTTGCACCATTTAGAACTTCTCTCATCCACCACCTCTGTGAGTTTTCCTGAGAGCAGTTGATTTCAATCTTTTGTTAGTGCTACCTCCAAGTTACCTGGGCTTCTTGAGGGTTCTTTTCATTATGAGTTTAAAGGAAGCCTTTGGATTTTGAGTTTGATAGACTTTTCCAAGTAGCTGCAGGGTTTTTCTGAGGCAACAACCTTCTCCCACACCTCCTGCTAGGAAGGCTGGGAGGGAGTTTCTGCTGTGTACAGATATCTAAACTCCCTGCAGGAATTAACTCCTTCAAATTCTATCAGTCAAGCAGTGAGAGAGACAGATGGGTTTTGATGATTTTATGGTCCTTGTTTAGGGCAATAGCTTGCCCTTCTTTCCTCTTCCCTTCTCAGGGGTGTAGTTACACTGTGCCTCTCGTTGCTGCAGGATATTGTGGCTCCCTCTGGACTGGCTGCCCCTCCGTGGCCACAAGAGAAACTCTTGTAAGAACTGTCTGCAAAGGTGTGGAAGACAAAGTACTCCTCTGGCTTGAGAAATCCCTTGAAACCCAGTGTGGTAGAGGTTGAGAGAATATACCATGGTTTACAAGTTTTTGTGTGTGCCTGTGCTTGCCTCATGTTTATGCTCTTCCTGAGGTGTATATGGTTGTCCCTTGTCACAGAACTGCACAAGGAGCTAAGTCAAGCCTTGGTTGGACCCAGTCCAGCCATTCTCCTGTCCCTGTAGGTTACAGCATTGCTCTGAGACTGTGCTCTGAGCATTCACGAGAGGAGGAACAAAGAAGAAAAGGGATCAAGCTCTTTCATAAACCCCATCAAGACCTGGTGTTTTAACAGATCTTTTGCTGCATTTTTTAATTTGCTCAAGTGTCCAGCCAGTCTGCAAGCTTGCAAAGGTGATCTGGGTATTCTTGAGTAACACAGGAAATGATATTTTTTGTTATTTTTCCCAGACATGACCCATTTCTGTCTAAGATGATCACTTCATTCTGCACCTGAGCATAGGCTTTTGGCTGCTGAGTTTTGTGTCAAACAGGGCTGATTGCTTAAATCCAAGAATACATCCAAGAATTTATACATATGTAAAGAGCCTCTCTGCCTGGTCTGTTCAGCCCTAGAAATTTGATTACCTTTTCAAGCTTTTCTTTGCAAGAAGGAAGAGCAGTTTTTCTTCTCCTTCTCCAAAAATAATATTCTTAACAACATGAAAAGCTGTCATGTATAACCAAGGGCCCAGGTGCATGCCATCAGTGCTGGGTGGACTTATGTCAAGGAGAAGAAGATATTAAGACCTCTTGCAGACAGAAAAGCCAAACTTTTTTTTTTTTTACTTTTTTTTTTTTTTTTTTTTGAGAAGAGATTCTAACAATTTATTTCACAAGACCTGTACTCACCATCCCTACTGGCAAATATGAGTTTTATTGCCTGGTATGGGAGCATGGGTATTATGTTAGCAAAGTGACCATGGAACAGCTCTCGTAAAATAGCTAATGGTATGCATTACAGGAGACCTTGTGACTGTGTATTGCTTAGCAACAACACATGGTTAGGTCACAAACTTAGTGACATAATTCATTGTAGATCACAAACTTGGTGGCATAATTCATGCTGGAGATGAAGAGGTGGTATCTTACCACATAACAAGCATAGTGTTCAAAACAGCTAAACCTTTTGCCACTTTCTGGTAATACCGTTATCTTTCTGCATTCCTCTCTTTATAAAGCAGTGTTAAGGATGAGAAACTTAATTTTTTCAGAATTTGGAGAATAACGAAGTTTGTTCTTCTACAAAAATTTGTTCTGGTGGAATTTCCTTTCTCCTAAAAATATATAACACATATAGTAAAGAGTCAAAATTGCTGTTAAAATCTTGACTTTTCCCTGATTGTTTCTTCCTTTTTGTGCATGTTTTCATGTTGTGTTTTTACATTATGATACATTAGCTTGAAAGTTTTGATGTTATAGATAGAAAGTTAAAATTTAGTGTGGTTAATCGGATTTTAAAGATCGAGTATCAAAAAGCTGGCTTTTCTGCTCTGTCATTTTGAGTCCCTTTTCGAATTAGTAGGTCAGGCCTGTCCGTGTTACCCTTATGTCACAATGATCGTATCTTTGCAAAAGAAAGGTGTGTTTGTGGCAGGTGTTTTCACATTGATGATTTTTTTCTTTAGTCTGAAGAATTGATTTTCTGAATGTGTTAGTTTATTTTATATTATGTAGAAGTCCTAAGGGAGTTAAAGAGTTTTTTCAGTGCTTTATTGAAGACAACTGTGAGGAGATAATCACATCCCAAGAACCAAACATTGTGTATAGTCTTCTAGAAGACAATATTGCCTAAACTCTGATTCAGCTCTTGTCCCAGGATGGGTATGTATGTGATTTGTTCTTAAGAGAAGAAACAAGTAATACAAAATACACCTTACCTCAGCAACAAGTTGCATTAGTTCTTTCAAAGCCTTAAGGTAGTCTCCTGTCTCTTGGGCAGAGAAGTACCATTTCTTTACTTCACACAAGTCAAAAAGCAGCATTAAGAAAAGTTTCACTTAAGCTGAGCTTTTCAAAGGGGTTCATATTTAAAACAGAAGGAAATTGTAAACCTGAATATCATATAAAGCCATAAAGGTCAAAATTTATACCTGAAATTTGCAGCTTCATTTGGAATTTATAACTTTATCAGCTAAAATGTTTCTGATCATATATAGTATACAAAGTGTTAACTAAGCAGCTCATATTGTTATTGAAATATGGGTGAGCACTGTGAAAATGAAAATTCTGAGACCTACTCACTCTGTCCAGGAGACAGGATGTAAATTCAACATGTCTTAACTTGGACAAAAGCGTCAGTGTCATTAGTAGGTATAATTAACACTCTATGATCTATGACAAAACAGGTTTAAAATATATTGCTTATGAAAAGAAACAGCATGTGTGTGAATTTGCGTGCAAGATGCAACCAGAGTTGGGCTCATCTGCAACTGCTGAAAGAGCAATATCTTGCTCTTCATATGTTGTCTGTCATTTCAGCATCTTAATGTCTCCCCAAGTGGTCTTGTCACAGCCATCCTGTGACACCATTGGGGAAATAAAGACGGAAAGAAGGGAGGTCATTATTTCAGCTTACTATAGGAAATGGTCTGGAATTGGAACCCGGCTCCCCTGAGTTCTGCTTCTTTGTCCTCGTCAAAAGATTACTCTACTTCTCCATAGGTGTCCAATGTGTGTTTCAGTTGTCCCTCTCTTCTGTCAGGCACCCTTTGTTTCAGATCTAAATTTAACTCCATTTCACACACAGCTTGGCTTTTCATGCTGCTGTTATCATAAATTACAAATTCGAAAGGCTGATTCACCTGGGGGTAAAAACTGTTATTGTTACAGCCTGGGAACATGATACTGTTTCAGAGAGTGAGACTTGGGGTCTTTTTGTTTGGGAGAGTGTTAAACCTTTTCCTTGGTGATAAATCCCAGCACCTTACGTCCTGAATGGCTTTGTGTAACTGCTGCTGTGAATGACTACTAGTCACTACTAGGCTTGCTGCCTAGAGGTTACAGAGTTGGGGTCATCTGAAATATGCTGATGGATCCCAAGATTTAGTCTCTTTAACATGATTTTTTTTCCCCTATATTTTATTTTAAGGTTGAGAAAGTGAACTCTCTAGGGGAAAAAAGAAAATCCCACTCCCATGAATCTAGGTAGGACCCTACCCTAGGTTGATTGCCTAGATGCAACCTGAACAAGGTAAGAGATGAACTGACTTTCTCCTTGCCTGCAAAAGAGTCTCTGTGTCCTCCAAAGAGTTTGTGCCTGCACAGCACAACAAAAATCCCTTCCCCAGTAAGACAGAAATCACTTATGGAATGGATTTCATGGAGCAAAGCACCCACTGCGGTTCACACCCACCACAGCCATCATGTGGCTGCAGAGGCCACATGACAGCTCTGCTGTTCCTGGTTTGGTCCCCTATTAGCATTTTAACTGCACCTAATTCTGATATGTGGGCTGTTCAAGGACCATTAGCCTATTGGCCTTCAAATCTCAGGCTGAGAGCCTTGTTCTTAGAAGTAAATAACATTCTTGCCTCGAAGATCAATCTTGTAGCCTTTTTGCAAGGAACTCTCCAAGGCTCCACAGGCTTACTAGCACCATCTTGACCTTGTCAACAGACATTTTGGGAAGGAGCTAGTAGGGGAAGGTTTACCATCACATGGACTTGTTTGTCTTGCTAATAGAAGAATAACGGTGCTCTCTGCTCAGTAGGTCTGAGTGAAAATGTTGGAACAAATCCCCAAGTGCTTGGACCAAATTTAGCATGAAGACATGACTTCAGTGCTGTTGGCTGCTTCCCTGTTGCATCAAGTTGCTTGGTAAGTCTCTGTTTATCTCTCTTCCCTAGTTCGTGTTGATTCCTTTATTGGATCTTACTTTACCATCTTTCATCACAAGCAACTGCGTGTGTGCATTTTTAAAAATAACTAAAAGAAAATGCTGTATCTCTAAAAGATACATATTTTTATTGCTGCTTGTAGACATTCAGGACACTAGTGTCATCCCTGACACATCACCAGCCAAAGTCTTTCCCAGTAATTCAGAGTTTGAATTGGTAGGGGTTGGTGAAGACAGTTGTGTGTTTTTTAAGTAAGACTTACCATTAAATTGGGAAGCTGTCAAAATTGTACCTAGGAAATAGCCTCCTAGCTGATGGCTGTATGTCCCTCATTTGTAGGTCTTTTCTCTAGTCTTTCATAAAATGATAGTAGCAACACACATGGGTTCAAATTAATCTTTTCCAGAACACCTTCTTCAAAAATCAGTTAAGCTGTGAAAAGTGAGCCAGCCAGAGACAACTCTGAAATTACACGTTTGATCTGAATCCCTACCTAATGCAAAGGTCAGACAGAGACTTGCATCTGTCTGCCATCTTCTGAACGAACTGTTCCAATTCTGCTCCATGTCCACATGTGCTCCTTTTGGGAAAATACAGAGTTAGGTTCAAGCATATAATTGTTATCTTCTGCAAATGTGAATCCTAGATCCTAAAAATCTCCAGCTTCTGAAAATCCATCTATAACACCTGGTACTAGAATGCCTTGAGAGTCTGGCTGTGAAGCCTCATCCCACTCACCTAAGCAGCCTTTTCAAGCCTCTCCTTTTTCTAATGGAGATCAAATGTGTCCAAACCTTTAATGCTGTGAGAACCTTTGGATCCAAATTTTACTTTTTTTACTTCATTTCTAAAAACACACTAGTGGCTTCTCAGGCTAAGAGCAGTGAATCCACAGCATTGCCAGGGACAGCTCTTGTAGCACAAGGAAATATGTATTTATATTTCTCAAGTGTTGAGCTTCAGAAACGCATCAAGGTTTTTTCCTCACACCTCTGTTGATGCTCACAAATTTGGAATAATTTCCTGCTCAGGGTTTTTGTTTACAAAAACAAAATCTGATGAAATACCCATCCTGATTTACCAGGTACACTCTGCTCACTGCACCTGATTTGCGACAACAGTGTCAGAAAACGGAAGGAAGGGAGAGAATGGTTCATTCATTGGGGTTTTTTTGTTCATTTGATAAATGGCAGCTTGTCCAGGTGTTGTGTCAGAAATAGGTTTCAATTTGATTAAATAATTGGGGGAGGAATACATTACCTTATTCATTCAAAGTCCTTTAGCAGTAAGGAGAAGCTGGTTGCTTCCCCATAAGAGGTGCAGGTGGTGCTCATGTTCTGTTGGCTATAAATTGCACAGATGAGGATGGCAGTTCATGTAGTGAGTGCTGTTGTGGAGTAGGCAAAACAGGCAGAATAAATTTGTGGGAGGATTCTCCCCTATTTTGACCCAGTAGCACGTGGAGCACATACCTAGCAGTGATGCCAATTGAAATCAAAGCTTGCAAATGGCGCCTACAGTGTAGCAGACTGGTTACAAGGTAGGTGCACAAAGAGGTAATGGAAGCATGGAAAGGTTGATAGCTTCTGAAGCTCATTGGGGAAGATGAAATGAAAGGAGGACAGGGCAATTCCACTGGTCTAAATGACAAACTCTAGGTTCTCAAAAACCCATTTGGCTGTTACACAGCCCTGAAGACACATCTATTGATGTTAATGTTTTCAAAGCCCCTGCAAAGGAATAAAAAAGCAGCTTGATGTTGAGATTGCTGACCCATTCAGGGTCTTGTATATAAGCAGATTACGTGTTTGTGTGCCCATTCACTGAAATAACACCAATAGGCTTCCTCGGAAGACAGGTTGAAGATAGGACCTAAAACCCAGGTTGCTGGATTAAAAGGGAGCATGTACTCCTCCAGAACTTGTTGGAAAAGACTGCAGCCCTTCCTTGTTTCTGAAAAATACAATTGTAATTCCAAGATTCATACTCAAGGCTGTCAGTTTTAAATGTCAGCTAATAGCTAGGAAGGTATCTTTCTAAATTGCAAAGAAAAATGGGAAGGCAGAAAACATACCCTCCTCTGAAATCCCTTTGGCAAGCTTAATTTGTTCCTTGTTCAGGGTGCTGGTTTTAAGCACCCATTTTTTGTTGCCTTGCTCTCTCACATCACACACCATTAGCAAGCATTATGACAAATATTAGAACACAAGATTTCTGCAAGGCCAGGTCTGTCCTGCTGAGTCCTTCAGTGCTCATGTTTCCTTCCAGGATAAACAGAGGGAGCTTTACTCCTTTCAGCTGTGACTTTTACCAGTTAACATTACTAAGGCAGTAGAAAGCAAGTGACCGGGTTATAAATTAAGGTCAGAATTGCTGTGTGTGTGTACATGTGGTTTCTACCATCAGATAAATACACAGATAAACATGTGGTAGCTATTTTAATTAATCATACCCTGGGAGTTTGTCCATTGCATTCCCAAGAACAGTGAGCAAGACGCAGAGCTCTAAAGAAATTCCACACATTGTATCAAGTGACCCCTTACAAAAAGCACAGCTGAGAAAAACTGTAATTTCCTTATAGGAATCACATGTCAGCACCTTGCCAGCTACATTCTTGAATGCTCTTCAGCTGGTTTTTTTGCACTTGTTGCCCACAAACACTGCACATAAACCCATCTACGGGGTGACTGACAACATTATTCCATGTCAAACCTCTCTCTCAGAAAAGGCTGTGCCATGGTCATTCGATGCTGTGTTTGCTAGTGCCCTGGAGGCCTCCAGGCAATCCCCAAGACAGCTGAGTTCACGTTACCAGGGATAAGCAAACACAAGGCTGCCTGCACAACTGTGGCTTTTTTTCAGTCATAAAGTCATTTCCCAGTTTATGTGGAAATTATACGTTGCTCACCAAATATAGGAAATGGGTCGTGTCATTGTCAATATTTTACAGGTGCTCTATGGTCAGTTCTAGTTTTGACTCATTCAGAAGTTCCCTGTGGCTTTGGTTCTTCCTAACTGCGCTAGGAAAGAACTAAGGAACGGCTTCTGGACAGCACATCCAGGAACGTTGGTTTTCAAAACTTTGAGGTTTATATTAAAGCCAGAATTTTGCAGAGTAGGGTTTTTCCCTTCTTACACAGCTCTCTCCATGATTTTGGGGAGCTGTGCTTTAAAGAAATTCTAAAGTGGAGAAAAGACCCTTTTAGATGAGGCATTGGGACTCTCCAAAGTGTAGACCTTCAATGAGAATGCTAAAAAGAGGTAGAGAACTATCTGAATAAAAAGCCTGTCTGTCTGTGCAGGTCCTTTTAACAGCTCATTCTCAAACGATTCGCAGGGTGTCTGTTGTCTGAGGAAGCTGTAGTGCTCTGTGTTGGCCTTCCCTGCACTTTCAAGGCATGATCAACCAGGTTTTCCTTGGGACCCCAAGGATTGTGTGAGAGATCTCAGCAAAAGGAAGCAGAATGAGATCCTCCAGGGAAGTGTACCTGTTGGTTCTCACCAGGATGGGAGAGAAGTTATACCATCCAGATGAACTTTCTCCTGCTACTGGAAGCTCTACATTCCCTGGTAATTTAATAAAACTAAAGCTGAAAAGTTAATGTTTAAATTAATTCTGTCAAAAGATGCACGAGTCCTTATCTCAGAATATTTTTATGGATAACATAGGAAGATTTATAATCTTAGAATTCATGTTCTGTGCAGAGAGAGCTTGAAGTTTCATTCGGGGTTAGGGCAGCCATGTCAAGAGATGTATTTTAGGAGTGTATTTGAGGACAGAAGGTGGGGCACTGAAGACTGAAGAGCATTTTTAGACACAATAATTAGAGCTTAGCATGTGAGAGGAGACGATTACAGAAAGATAAAAATCCTCTTGGCAAAGGAGAGCAATGGAAAGATGCAATCTTTTTCCGTTTCTGTTTGGATCTGAGGGAGAGCACAAGCTGATCACGGAAATCTAGTCATATCTATTCAGAATTAGATCTGTCAAGTTGCAAAACTGGTCTCTGCTGTCTGGTGGCTGTGTCAGCACACACAATGGTCACCAGCATGTGGATTTTTGTGCCACTTCATTTAGGCACTCCAGTCATCTTGTTATGGACATTAGGCTGCAATGTCATCTCTTTAGGCCTTTCATAGAAAAAGAAGAATGTCATAAGGATGGAATAATTGCTCACAGCAGCAGCTTACCTTCAAGCTGTGAATCTACTCAGCACTGGAGTGGTTCAGGACATGGGAACACTGGAAAAGGGTAAAATTCATATCGACAGATTGCTCAGCTGGAATAGATACCGCCTGCTTGAAAGCCCAGTTATTCTTTTGGAGCCACTTTAGGTTACTGTGTGTGATGTCAGTGAAGGCAGACCAACAGTCAGTGAAATCCTCCATCAGATTGAGTTTGTGTAAGTTTCCCTTGGTGACATCAAAAGAGAATTTGCAGAGAAAGCTGACAGACCTATTATTATACTGGCACAAGATATGTCTGTAATCTTTCCCGTGTACCCGAAACACCCCAAACCTCATCTTTGAAAATGGGTTACTGTGTGTGTCCATGGCTCAAGGGCAGCCCCTGAGAGTACCCTCAGTCCTGCACAAGACATACAGAATGAAAAAACCATCGTGTGTCTCCCTTTGTTGTTAAGGAAGTTCTGAAGCCAGAACCCTCCAGCCTGCACAGGAACAGAACTCCAAATTGCTAAAGTTATTTTGATACGAGTATTGTGTCTAGGGCAGGCTTTGAGAATGCCTATGTCAGGTAGATAAGGGCTCTGGAGGACTTGTGGGTCTTGTATGTTACCAGAAATTTTCTAACATTTTTAGTCCATTCTCCTTTTGCTCTTTAAAAGGAGGCCATCACAATGGGAAAGCAGTGTTTACTAATAAGCAATACTATTTTATACATATTGTCACAGCTCCTCAGTGTCTTTCTGTACATAAACAGCCACATTTTGCATCCTGCATTTTCCTGTTTAAAAAAAAATAATTCCCCAACACCCCCCAAACCAACAAAACTAATCCATAAGCCATCAGGGGAGCACAAAGAAGCTCGGCGGTGCCAGCCAACCAGTTAGCTTGGTGTAGCATAAGGTGCAGGAAAGAAATGAATGTGGCTTGTTGTGACTGATTAAAAGGGGCAAGGAAGGAGCATGGGGAACAATGAGTGCATGCTGTGTGGAGTGTGTGTAGTCCTGAGAGTGAAATGCTGCTGAAATATTGATAGGGCGGATAGGATCTAGAGTGATTGACGGCATGTGTGTGTGTCTTGGCAAGTTTAATTGGATTTGTTGGGGTAGAGGGTGGAAGAATATGGTGCATTTCCTTTTATGGGTTTCTTTCAGTCTCTTCTTTTCTTTCTTATAGAATTGACGTTCAATGCCTAACCTTTTAATTTTCTGCACAGAAAACCTTTATTTTTCGAAAATTTAAGGTTGAGGAAGCTGCATAGAGGGAATGAAAAGAGATGTAAAATAACTTTAATTGCATTTTATTTACTACTTGTCTTCACTCTTTAGTGAGCGTTCATGCCTAGTGAGAGTGGTAACTTGGAGGAGAAAAGAAGGAAAAAAGAACATATATTTGAATAATGGCTAAATGAATCCCAGTGTCATGATGTAAGTCATAACAGGAATTCTGCCTTGAGGACTTGGTGTGTATATATTCTACTTGAGCGTTACAGTGCTTTTCTTTTTGACTTATCATCAGTAACCAAATTCCTCTTATCACGCCACAAGATTTGAACCTAGGACTTCAGACAAAAAGGTGTTAGGTTTCACCAAAGTGATAAATCACAAATTCTCCAAAATGCTGATGAGCCCAATGCCTGTTTAGCCTTCTAGCCTCCACTGAAACAAACAGATGTCTGTGGGGAGCCATCTCAGTTGCTTTCGTGGTCAAAGCTGGATTCTCAGCAAGTTGTCAGCCATGGTGACAAGCCAAGCTTTCTTCTGCAAGGCTTTCAACCTTCCACACTCCCTCCTGCCTTTCTCCAGTGTGAGTATCCTCTGCTTTTAAGCAGAACTGTTGAACCATCTGTTTTTTTCCCAAAGTCTGATTTTCATTCACTCTGGTGTAAATCAGGAATTCTACTGATGTCAAAGCTATCAAGCGGAAAACCACTCTGGATTTCCAATTCCTGAAAAGAGTTATCTTATTTTTATTTAATAAAACAAGCTAGTTTTATCAGTTGTTTGTTTTGTTTGTTTGATATTTTCACTGAACTTATTGCTGGTGAAAAGTCCCAGCATGGGGGACTGCATGGACAGGTTGCTGTAAAAGTTTTACCTGCACTGTTGGGCTTGTGTGGTGATGTCCTGACCTGGAGGGACACATCCATGCCAAGGAGGGACAAGGTATTTTAGCCTCACAGTTCTTAGACTTTCACTGCTATAGCTTAACAAGTAACCTAGTTTTTTCACATGGTAACCTGGATCCAGAATGGATCTGGAATGAGTATCATGTCTGCTGTCACAGGTGAACTTCTCCAGCTCCATTTTAAAATTAGACAAGTTTGTGACTCCAGTTACAAGGTTACTACCTTCTCTGACCTTTATCTGATTTCTGTTCAGATCTCATAAGCCAGAGAGCTGGTGCTGAAGATGACACTTGTAAGGTGTTTCAAAGAGAGAACCCCAATTGCTGTTCCTGAGCTCAGTGGGTGAGAAGCCTGCCTTCTGCAAAGGTGCGAGTGAAGGAGCAGAGAATCAAGGAGGGCTTGCTTTGTGTGGGGAAGGCTGAGAACTACTGGCAGAAGACACTGCATTTCATCAAAGGATACACATTTTCTCTTACTCCTGCTCTGAGTTCAGCCTGACTCACTAGCCAAAGCCTTGGTAATCCCTTTTCAAACTTGTGAACTTTCCAGGGCCTCAGGCACAAGCTTCAGAGACATTGATATTGAACCTCTTGCCTCTTCCTTTCCTTTTGCTTCACCCTGCCCCAAGAGCAAACTCAACAGACTGTGGAAACCATTGGATAGGTAGGCATAGTGAGGGGGTACTTAATGACATGTTCAGTCACCTCTGAAGACATGTAGCCAAATATGTGTCTGATAGCAGAATATTTTAGGAGAAGTTTGTTTTCAAATGAAAAGCTTAATGTAATAATGTCATTACATAGCTCTAAATTCAAGGATGTGTTTTCCCTGAAATACAATAGAAGGTAAGCTATCAGTCAAATACCTCATTTTCATTGAAGTAACAGCCAGTTTCACTGGCAGAAGTAGGTCTGAATTTTCTGCTCTTAGATACTTAAGACTGCTTTTAGCATGAGACAACTGTATCTTTTTGAGACTGATTAAAAGACTTCTGGTGGAAAAAAGTAGAGTACAGAAGAATATTCACTATCAGCTGTTTTGTTTGATCTGATTTGTTTTTATTAGTATGAATGTTAAATTCAATTTCTGAGAAAAAATATTGATGCAAGAAACCACACATCATTTTTCTGCTCTGGATGTTGTACTTCCTTTCTTATGAAAAGCCTGAATTTCAGAAAAAAAAAAGCATCAGAGATAACATTCATGAAGAGTCAACCAATATCAGTTACTCCACTAAGCAACAAACCTCCATCTTCTGCTTGCTGTAAACTTGCTGCCATTGCCCCAGATGTTCTCTTTAATCTTAGCACCCTCTGCTGTGGACATCTATAATAACATCATATTTAATTATCCTTGGTTTATAACTTATGTATTCCTTTTTGTATCAATGGATCTACAAACGCAACACAGTTTATGTCAATAGAGCTGCATGTATCTGGTATGGAAAATGTATTCTTTTTCTTGTGCTAATCTGGAAGATAGCCTTTTTCAAATGTTTACTATAGAAAAGATATATAGAATACAGATAAAAGGTTCTAAAATGTTCTAGGTTAGAGGGGATGCTGAACTAAGGTCTTGGTCTTTGCAGAACAGAGGTGGAAGCATCCAACTGTGCTGGAGTCTGGAGATCATCTCACCTCCAGGTTGCATAGGCTATAAAAAAAAAGTTGTATTTGCCATGTTTTGTTCCTGTGGAACATGCACTGATCATACCGTTTCTCTATCTAGTGTCAGGTTTTCTACCTGAATAGGGCCACAAGGGTTAAAATTGTCTTTGGCTCTTACTTATCCAAACTTTCTCTCTTGCCAGCACAGTCTCTAGCAAGTACTTCATGTCAAAGAGTCACTTATACCCAACAGGACTGGACCAGGATGTGGCCTGTTGTATCTTCTTATTCTTTTGAAAATGATACCACTTGGAAAGTGTTAAGAGACAAGAAGCTACAAGTGAATGTGTGTATATATATATATATTTATGTACACATCTAATTTATAAAGAGAATTTTGCAGGGATTATAATTTAAAAATCAAACTTTGTCATTGTATCTTTCCATTTACCTGTTCCATTTTTTAATTCTTAGTGACAGGAGAAGAGCGGGTTTGATATCAGCAGAGATACAGCCTGAAAACTAAAGGAAGAAACTACTAGAAGGTAAGCAATGGTCAATTCTTCCACATTTGTTTACTGACAGAAAATTTCTTCTTTAATGAAGCTTCTTGCCGTAGATCCTCAGATGGGAACACTGTTTGCAGTGACCTTTTCTTCTTTTTTTTTTTGTTTTTTTTCCTCCCTCATGTCACATTTAGAACCTTTCTCCAACTCTTGTCAGGCTTGAAGGCTAACAAGATGGCTATACCAAAAGGCTGCTTTTGAAAAATGCAATAACTTCAGATAACACATAAGCAGTTCTCTGCACTTTCAGTGACATCCTTTAAATGCTTAAGTACTTGTTATCAACCCTCCCTTCATATTTTCTACTTTGTCTTCTAGAAAGCAGCATGTGTAACAGCAATAAATGGTATGAATTGGTCATTTCCCTTCTCACTCCTCCAACTCCATCTGCTGATCACTCATATGAGAGCTCTAACAGCAGAGCTGCTTCTGGGGATTGTTGAAGATGTGGAACAGTGAAAGCCTTCTTGTCAAGTCTCCAAATAGCAGCAGAGATGAGATTTTGAATACATTATTACTAATGTATTGATCTCAAAACACTTTGCAAACATTAACTAATTAAGCTTCAAAACAGTGAAGTAAGTTTGCATTAATAAAGCCTATTTAGCGGCTGAAGAAGCGGAGGTAAACAACAAAGGGTAAGTGAAGTGACCAGTCAAGAGGGAGTGAAGGTCAGAGAAAGGTGTCCTGATTTCTGATTGTTCTGCCTTTCACGTGATCTCATTGAGAAAATTTTTGCAGTGAAGCTTGCAGCCATTTCAAAGTGAATCCTTTGGGACATTTTATTACAAGCCTGAACATTTTTTACAAGAAACGAGATGATATAAAAGCTCACAAAAAGTAATAAACATTTTTAGCCTCTCAGGTCCGCTTTTGATTGACAAGGGGCCATTTCTGAAAGCAGAGGGGAGGAAGCTGTGGCCATGGGGTTTTCTGTGTTGTGAGCCTTTTTTTCTCTCATTTGTGGTGCTAGTTGGATAGAAAACTGCCTTAACCTGCAAAATGTGAATTCATGTGGGCTTGACACTGATGTCATGCATCTATCCCACCCTTCCTATAGGAGGAGTGAAGCCTTCTCAAGGGATCGCTCTGCTCTGGTGATCCCAGCCAGTCTGTGCAGCCGTGGGGGCTATTATAGAGTGGAATGGCTTAGAGTCAGTGGAGCAACCCTGGCTTAAAACCAACCTAACAAGGTTGGAGGATCAGGCACACAGTAAGTGAATCATGCAGAGCAGTGTTGACCCAAACAGAGGATGACGGCTTAGAACAGGTTCCTCAGAGACATTAAGTTATCCTTGGAAAGGCAGGTCTCAAAGCCAAGGCTTATACTTTCTTAATGGGTTTCATTAGGAAGAAAGGAAAGGAACTGGAAAAAAGATGTGTAGCTTAAAAGGGAACAGCTTCAGCACAATCTAAAATTTGTTCCATTTTTCAATAAAAGAAGCCAGTCCTCCCTTGAAATTCATGTCCTTTCAAAGTTCAAGGAGGCCTGTATTGTTGGCCTGCTCAGTCAGAACGCTCCAGCCACTTATTGTATGTGGATTGCACTCTAGGGACTGACTGAAAAAATATGATTTAGTGAAAGCTTGTACCCAAAACACATCATTGGCCTCTGATCTTTGAACATTTAAATATTTCAAGCTTACAAGCGGACGCTGTCACGAGGACAGACCCTGATCCCTAGCTGATTCTAGAACATCTGTTGAGGCATTTACCAAGTTAATAGATTAGCTATGAGAATCAGGCAGGTGTTTTTCACCAAAGCCAGAAAACATCAAAATCAGATTGCCCTCCAAGTCTTTCAGCACAGGCAATCGAGTTAGAATGACTCATAGAGTCTAACAGATAATAAAACACACATAACATTTGCTTTAAGGTACAGGTGGGGATATTTTGTACTGTGCTTAGGAGAAAGAAAAACTAACTCTATTTGGGAATACAGTAATTGAATACAGATGGGAGGAGGCAAATGAAAGAATTTAGCAAATATCTCAGTGGAATAGCTAATGGGAACGAGACAGAATAGGAAATTAAAAATTATTCGAAGCAGATGGACCATTCTTTGAGTTTTTTAAAATTTATTAGGGCTGCGAAAAAAATGTGTCTGTTTATTTTCCACGGCCATGAAATTAATGACTTGGTGAGTTGTGCTTGTGCAATTTTATGACTGCCATGTCATTTGTCATAATTTGGGTGCTGTTTGATATGGATTTATGAATATTTCCTCCCCCCAGCATGATTTATGGGTGTTGGTCATATGTGAATTAGACTGTCACCTTTAGTATGAAAAAGTACAAATGACAGATTATAAAAAAAAAGTGCTCAAGTCCTTAGAGCTGGAAAGCAGAGTTCACAATCCCCTCCTCTGCTTCTTCATTGGAAGACTTTGTTTGGAACTGACAATTAAATGTTTGGACTTGAGTCAAGCATATGGGAACACTGAGAAGGCTTGAATAGATCTGAACTCATCTGAACTTCACCTGTGAAACTCAGCTTGAGTCATCCTTTCCTTGTACTGTGCACTGAAAAAAAAAAATATATAAATGCACTACTTGCTGTAGGAACAACTGATTTGCCAGGCCGACACAGCAAGTTGGCCTGGCAAATTTGCTGTCTTGCTTCCAGTAGTGCCTAGCTCTGGGTGAAGCTTCCATGAAGAGTAAAAATAATCTCAGACAGTTTGTGCAGTTATGCGGTACTGCACAGTTGAAGGAGTGAAGTTAAAGGACATAGAAAACAGTTTGGGTTTCTGTAATAATAATAGTATCCTAGGTTTAGATCCAAAGCACTAACTTTTATACTAACTGTTATCACTTCCAGCAAAATTATTAGTATTTGCCATTTGTTTTGCAAGACGTAGCAACAGTATGCAGCAGTTAAAGACAGGAGAAGAAGTACGGTTGCTCCTGGATTTGAGCCACCTGACTTCAAGCACATAACTGAGGCACCTACGTTAGTACCTAATCACCCGAGGCTCCCCCATTGATGCTGGAAAGTGATATGCACCTCCAGAGGGCAATTCAGCCCACGTGTCTCCATCCATTGACTCTGTAGGCAGACTAGAACTGAACCCTTTCCTAATTTAGCTCTCCGGTTTGGCGTAGAAAGTCATGTGGGAGGAATTAGAGCCCAGCATGGGATACAGCTTTAAAAAGATGAAACAATACACCTTGCACGACAACAAAACATTGCTGATCATCTTTCATGCTGAGCTAGCAAATGTCTCCTTTATTGGGGCTCTGACTGGTTCATTCTACGGTTCTTAGACAACCATATGCTGAAGCCCATTTACTGAGGCCCAGACAGCGTTGCTTCTCCAGTGGGAGGCTGATAATTCTTAGTGCTAAGTATCTCTGCACTTGTAGGGCAAGGATGGAGTACCTCACAGGGAGCCACCGGAGCAGTCTTTGCATGCCTGGATAGTACCTGTTACCTCTAAGGGTAATTGATCTCCTCCCCCCACCTCCTTTTTTTTTTTTTTTTTTGTTTGTAGGTACTCAAGCAAGAACCTGTGTTAGCAAACCAGTGTCACGTCTGCTGTTGTGATGGTAACGGAGATGCTTTGCAGTGGTGTTATGCAGCTTCACAGAACTGGAGTTTCTTGACAAAATGAACCATGCTCACCTGTATTGAATTTAAGAGTGAGGTCCTAGAGATCTTAATTAACTCATCAGGAAACCTTCACAGCTATCGGAGAAAACTGCTCATCAGTTGCGGTATGTTGACATGTATCAGAAATATCCCATTGCTTGGGCCAATGAAACTTGTTTCCAACTAGCACATCTAATGAATCCATTCCCAGGCTCCTAAATTACTTTCATTGAGCAAAAGTAGATGATTGTTAAGTTGTCTGGCTGTTCTAAGGTGAAAATATTTCAGAATTCAGAAAAGTGAAAAAATTAAAGTTTCAGTCAAGTAAAATATTTTATTAAAATGAAATGTTCTCCTTGAGATTTACCTATATTTAAGAAGGCTTTTTTCTTCCTTGAAAAATGTTTCCAAACAAGCTCTTTTTGATGTTTTTTAGAAATCTTTTTTTTGAAATTAACAAATGTGGATCATCTCAGTCCTTTTCAAACATTTTGAGTTTTGCTCCTTTCTGGAAGTAAGTGAATGGAAATGAAGCAAACTTGCAGAACCGCTTCTTTCACCAAACCTGCATTCATCCCCCCAAAAATGTTTTGGTCAAGCATTAAGCCTAGATTAATTCTCCTAGTTACTTTTCATTTTTTCACTTACTGGATGGAGAGTCTTGTAAGTTTTCATTATGTTTTGCTATATTTTGAAATTGGTAAACTAAATATGAAATCCTTTTCTATAAAACCAGTTATACCAGATTTGTCGTGGAGAATATGTGCTGTTGGACAGGAGTAGTGTTCTCACTGAGCATAGAGCAAAGCTGTTTTGACCGTATCTGGCATTTAAAAGGCCAACCTGCTCATACCCTGTTACCATAAAGAAATTTGCCAGGAAGGCAGGTGTCTAACTATACAGGCAATCAGATTACAGAGCAAAGTAATCATGATTTCTGATTTTGAGCATAGCTTGCCACATTAGCACATGTACTTTGGAAGAGAGGGAGAAGTAATCAGAGAAAGATAAGGACAAGGGTGGAGATCATTTGAGCCAGTACAATTCTAATAGGGTAATAAATTTTATGTGGCTTTTATTTAAGTTTTTTGTTTCTTTTATATAAAAAAATGGTCAAAGCTATCTGAAAATGAGAAAATCCTTGAGTTTGTTTTCATTTGGTTTTAAGAGTTACCGAAATATAGCAATGTGTTTCTTGGGAGGCACCGTTTGCACACACATGTCTGCAACTCTGAGTGAGTCACAGCTGCAGAGTTTCTTTAAGGCATGCATGCTTGGCTTTGACATGCTGAGATTTATGGTGAGATTTAAGTTCTTGTACCAACAGTGACGTTTCCTGAATAGTTTTCATCCAGATGGTCTCTGAGAGGATAAGGTTTAACAAGATTTATTCGCTGAGAGGGGGCAATGTGAATTAAAATTACAAGGGGTACTGTATATACACAACTTTTTTCCCATTCGCTGCCTCACGAAATGTAGAAAATCCTCTCTCTCCATTCTCCCTCAAACGAAGTTAAATGGAGTTGCTTCTTTCAACTGATCGTTCCACTCTGAGCAGATTAAGGCTCTGGCAAACAAGTGCTATTAATTTTGTTGGGGTGGAGGAAGGGGTTACTGCCCTTAATGTCTACCGTGCCGCTTTGCCACGGTCTTCCACCCTACGAGTGGAGGCAGCAGATGCAAGCAAGTGCCAGTTTATCAACTGTCATAGTTTGCAGACCATTGGCAGTTAAAATTAATGTGCTGGCTCCAAGCTATATGGATGAGGGCCGGACCATGTTGCATTCTGATGGCTCTGTTTCAGCTTCTGGTGGGGGACCACTGCAGACAGCTGGGAAGAGGTAACCTCTTTAGCCATTACCACAAAATCCAGCACAACCTGTCTGACTGAGCTCCAAGCCATCAGCCTTTGAGAGCTGTTAGGGATAACAGCGCCATTTGGGGTCCCGAGGTTGTACCCTCGATGGGTTGTAGGCTAAGTTAAAAGTCAGTGGAGTGCTGGTGACTTGTGGGGGCTGAAGATCTAAGATGGTAATTCAGATGTGATTGCTGAACCCAGATTCCTGGAAATTGAATGTATTTTGCGAACAAAAGAACTGATATGATTTCCTATAAAATCCTTGTAGTCTTTTATAAGGTTATTGACACACAATGAAAGAATTAAGCTTATGCTTAACTGCTGCAAGACAAGTACTTTCACTAAAGAAAACTAGAAGGTATTGCTCAAAGTTACAGGCTTTGTAAGCATTTTGTTGGACAGTCTGAAGATTTATTGTTTTCTATGTTTGTCTTTTTAAGATACCATTAAGTCATGATGGAAGTTCTAGTACTATATGATTATTCAAGTCAAGTCTGCATAAAAAAAAAAAAGTTGGTTGGTATTAAAAGATCAATATCTTTTATCCATTTGATGTTTTATTCACTTGCAGGCTGATTTTTTTTTCCATCCATATCTTGAAGTATCAAAAGTATCGTAACTGTTAATAATCTGGCTTCTTTAGCAGGATCAACATATTTCAATTTTAATATATTTGAATCAAGCCAAAACTCCAGTGACAGAATGCAACAAGTGCATCCTGGAGGAGCATTTATAGAAAAATGCACTGTCCTGCTTGATAATCAGAAAAAGCCACTTTTGCCAGCATATTGCACTTAGGACTTGAGTTTGTTCAAGGTTTGGGGTGGTGTTAGTTTTTTTTTATTTTGCTTTTGTTGGTTGTTTTATTTTGCTTTTCTAACTCATATTATTTGGAGAAATATCTTTCATGCATTGCCTGCTGCTGGTTGAGCTCTCAACAGATGAGATCTTCACAATCAATGACTGGTCTTGAGTCCTTCAGTTTCTTAGTTGTCAACTTGTGATTATATTATTTTTGAAAGGTAGCTACTCATCATTTCATATGCACTTTATGCTGTCTCAATTCCATCAGCCTCAAGTGTAGGTACTGAGCATCATCAATTGCTTTTGAAATCTTGGGCTGGGTGCACAATGCCTTTTTAAAACAATGGAAAATAAGTGAGAAGACTTTGTGGTTGTTCTTTATGGCTAAGAACGGACAGCCTGAGTAAAATGTAAAAGAGTTAATAATTGTAATGAAATAGGCCTCATTGTATTGTTGCAAGTTAAAAATATGTCTCTTGCCGCAGGGCTTGCATTAATATTGTTTGAGAGGAGTAGCATCAATAGTACTGTAATAGACTTTTATTAATAGGCTAGCACAGTCATCAGTCTCTGGGCTGGTGTGATGGCTGAATACAGTGAACATGAGCATCTTGACAAGCAAGTAACAAAATCTATCAATCACTTTCAGCATGAAGATGTTGTGATAATTATGTTTACAGTGGTAATAAAATATGGATAAATAAAGTGTTCAAGCCCATAGAAATTTTAGGGTCCATAGTGAATATCCTATGAAATATAAAGGATGGCATCACCATAAATTCACCTAGTGGCATAGACTGAAATCATTATGCTCTTGACTCCATCTTGCTATTTTTAGAATAGATGTTGTGCATTTTTCATTTAGGACTGTTCAATGGTAAAATCACTCCCAGGCTAAAGGCCTAAGTTGCTATTATCGTGTGCAAGGATGTTTGGTGCCCTTCCTGTTGATGGTGCTGATGGTGGCATTTGTGGTGGCATTTTATAATTTGTTTTAGTCCCTTTTTCTTTACAGTATTGGTCAGATAAGAGGGGGGCGTGTTCTGCTGCCTTTCCTGCTGCTCTGTGTGGGTGGTTGACTACATTCAGTTCAGTGGAATTACTCTAAGTTTATGGCATAAGGAAAAACAAACTTCCTGGTCTAGTGGCTTCTGGTGTCAATGAGTCAAAGTCTCCTACTCTGAGAAATGATCCATCATGTCAATACTGGGAAGAAAAAGATTCTGTTTTGGTTGTGGTTTTTTCTAACTTAGGGCCATGCCCTGGCAGGACAAAGAAGCCTTATGTAGTGGCAATCTATTGCATTTACATCAAGTTTCGATACCTGTATATCAGCAGGTTAATCTATACTTTAGCGTAAGAAAGAACATGGCCCAGTCTGAGCCACCAATCTGCCCCACACTAGACAGTATAGGACTTTATTTTAAAGAAAATTTGTGAATTTGGTTCCTGAAAAAAGAGCTAGTTTGACAGTTCACGATACTGGCATCTTTGTGCTTGACTGTGGTGCAGCCCTGCTTGGGCAGCAGCAGAGGAGACTTCTCCTGCCAAGGTGTCTCCACCCTGCCCTGTAGTGGAGGAGAGGTAACTTTTGCTTCCCCTGCCTCATTTAATTCTTGGCTCTGCCTGCTGAGAATGGCAACGGAGTTGCCAGTTGTGGCATGCACATTTATTGCAAGGAAGTGAGCCAGAACCACCAATCCATTTTGCGTAGACACTGAACAGCAATGGTAAATACTTCTTGTTCATTACTAACCTAAGCCGGATTTGAACTGAAGACTTGGAGGTGAAAGACTGTCTCCCATTCCTTAATCCCCTTAACATTTCAGTCTGCCTCATAAAATTTTCTGAAAACAAATGTAAACCTTGTGTATAAAATTAAATCCAGGAGAAAAAAAGAAAGCCCAGAGTGAAGACTGAGTCTGTTTTCGTCTTCAGCAAGCTTCTTTGCTAGTAGTGACCCTGGAAAATTGTTCTCTGATTATTCTCTTGAGAGATTACTCTAATTTCTTGCTGCTGTAGATGGCCATATGATCAATTGTCATCAGTCGCTGCCTGATGATGGGTCATTACTTACCAGTGCATACTTGGGGGAAAAACACATGCGACTTCCATTAGGAGGCAGAGTGCACCTACATCAACTATGAAGTATACAGTAAGTTCTCATTAATAACATTTCAAGACTGTCCTCCTAAAGTTCCTAATACAGAAGCTGCCTTCACAATGGAAGAACTGAAACTAAGAAAGATTTGCAGCTTATAGTCAGAAAAATGAGTATTCACATAGGTAAAAATCTCTGATTTTTTACTTGAGCATTTCAGTGACAGAGATTGGTTTCATTGGGGAAACAAAGGTAAAGCTCATTCTCTTCTATTCTTTGCTTCAGGACCTCCTAGCTTGAGAGAGCTTTTGTACTTTAATTAATTCATTTAATTAAGGTACAGCCAGTATTAATATTCCCTTCTTGTTCTATTTCAAAGCTAAGAGTGCGTGTATGACACCATAGAAAATGCTGCATCTCATGGGTAATGTATTGGTCAGCAAGTCTGGATGTCTTCAAGAATATAGAAAAAAATTTTAGTGAAAATTTTAAATATATTTATTTCATATATTTGAAACATTCTTGCTGCAATTCAAGTCAAACAGACCTTCAGCTGAGTAAATTATTGAGAATTAAACAATATAAAGCAAGGACAGGCCTTTTGAATGGATTCTGCAAGGACAACTTCTTTCTTATAAAGGTGAAGATAGTTTCTGTCTAAATCACAAGGACTTTCATTTAAGCTTTCAAAGTGAAATCTGGCAGACCAAGAGGAAGAAGGTTAGAAAGAGATGAAATTGGAAGATGCAGTTGTTTTTTTGGTTGCAGCAAATGGAGGGCACCGAAATATGTAGAGACAGGATTGGATGAGATTCAGTGTCATCTGGTCACGTTGCTGTGTGTCC
Source organism: Scolopax mira (assembly GCA_004320125.1). Lineage (NCBI taxonomy): Eukaryota > Metazoa > Chordata > Aves > Charadriiformes > Scolopacidae > Scolopax > Scolopax mira. Next base: position 407,591 of record BJBW01000735.1, on the reverse strand, counting down.
AGTCTGGCGCTGAAAGGCACTGGGCCTGGGGTGTGCTCTTGGAAATTAATAGATATTCCCATGGGTGTCCTGTGAGTAGGATTGGTTCCCGTGCTTCCCCCCACTTCCTCAGAGTCCCATGTCTGTGTGGAAGAGCTCTTAAGAAGAAGTCTGAGAAAAAGCAAAGAGGAAAGGAAGGTTCATCCTCTGACTAGTGCTTGTTGGTGTCTTTTGTGCAAACTGCCAGTAAGGCCATTGGTGTGTAATCACAGGTGTGGATTCCTGCCCATTGAGAAACTGAGGGTTGACCTTTTTTTTTTTCTTCTTTTTTTTTTTTTTTAAAATGTGACACACCATGTAAAAAATGTACAGATTACTGGAATAACTGCATTTGAAATGACTATCAAACCACTTCTTTTTAATCACCTCAAAGTCAGTGTTGAAATTCTGTAGACATGGAAGGGAGTGGTCAACTCAACCCTCACGTATGCACGGAGGAATATGCTTCCGAGCAGAGGGAAGGTTGCAGTCAGAAGCTTTAAATTAACTAGCTTGGTTGACTTAAACTGCTCAGCTGTGACAGTTGGAGTCCTTACCCAAGACCCTGCCACAGCCTGCAGCGCTCTCGGGATGTGAGCTTGCTCGCTTAAGCTACTTGGAGTATGTCCCCACCTCTGGATTACAATGAAAGTTATAGCAATGAATCACAACTGCAAGCATTTTGCTCGAAGCATTTATCAGCTGAGCTTTGGCCTGCTTCCTGATCATAAATTGGCCCTGGATGGTTACTTGTAATATGCTGTTTAACACTGGAATGTACGTTTTGGACACATTTTGGGAAAGGACCTCTTTGGGAAATATCATGGGCTCTACACCTTCCAGCTTAATGTACTATGCTCACTCATCTGTTTTTATTAAGTTGTATGGGTTTAGGTGAGGAATTTTGTAGACGAAGTTTGAGATGCAATCCCATTGAAATGTAGGGAGAGCGCAGTACCTCCTTTCCTTATGTTAGAAAATTTTAGGTAAAAGCCCTTTGTAAAATGTTCTGTTTGAAGTTATTTAGGGCTACATAGATGCCAGGTGGAGTTACCAAGGGTTCTGAAGGTGGCCAAAGGCCTGATGACCACTGAAAGTCAATAGGATTTAGAATTTCTTCTGTATCCTCCAGTCACTACGTTGCTTCTCCAGATGCTGAAGTGTGTTTGTAAATCTCACCCACAGTATTCTTGAAAATCCTACCCTTTAGTTGGTGCGCGTCTCTAGATTAACATAACCACCCCATTGCAGAGCTATAACTAGTGCAAGACTGCAGTGTTACCCATGTGTATTCTTCTCTGGCACCATCTAGTGAGTCTACAACTAGCCTTCCAACTGCTGCTGTCTTCCCATTGAAAAACAAGATGTGTTTTCCTTCGGCAGTAGCTTAAAATTCAGTTTAGTGCAGATGCTGCTCTCATGAAATGAACTCACCTTAGAGCAATGGTTGCAAAGCCTTTTGGGAGAAAGCTTTGTAGTATGGCTCTTGTACTAACAGTTTAGATTTGTAATTCAAGGTGCAAAACTGCCAAAGCACATAAAAAATAATGTGAAGATCTTGTTATAGATATTTTCTTACAGTAAGAATCAAGAATAGGTATGTGTGTGTGTGTCTATGTCTGTTTTAAGACTGTCATAGTCTTTGAGCATCTTTTCTAGTCCTAATAAAAGAGCTGAGAATGAAATGAGCAGACTTAAATTATAGAATGATTCAGGGCATCATGTTGTTAATAATGTAGAGAAATGAGATATAAAAGCTTTTACTCAAGCATACCCTAAAGCAAATTTAAGTAGAGCACACAGCTATGATGCTGATTGTTTTCACAGGTGTTGGCACCATATGAATTAAATGAAGAAAAAAAATGGTGAAACATTTATGACTCATTAGAATTATGTGGTTTTCTATCCTGTCCTAACAACTGAAAAAAGGTGTAATTTACATTTGCAGCCAAATGGCGTGAAGTAACATTATACTTTACCGACATGAAAAGAGGAGGCTTCCAGATGACTACTATTCTGAACTTCTCTAGTTCTGAAATCCTGGATTTTCAGTTTTTCATGTGGACTTTTGAGAGCTAAAATTATTGCCCCATAAAAAAACCAAAAAGGAATATAGTAACTTTGAATCTATAGAACATGTGGTTTTAAGGAGCTAAGTGCCATTCGCTACAAGTAACGTCTTTACAATCAGAATATTTCTCCTTTTCATCAAAGAATACACTTGATAGATCCAGAAAGCCACATCTGTGGGTTTTTAAATAAATAAAACTCTGTATCCTCCTTTTCCTCTCTCCTTTTTAGAGTTTAATTCTTTTCTATCAGGATTGTTTTGTTGTAGATCTTAAATATTTACATGAAGGAGGTATCCTGACAGGCTGATCTATAGCAGGAAAGCAACAAATAAACAAATCCACGTCTACAGTATTTTAGATTCTGGTTTCCTGAGCTGCTAAGTGTTTATTTTTCCTATTGTAAAAACCTGCATTGAAATACATTCAAAATGGAGTTCACATGGCAGCTTTCATGCAACATCTAATGTTTTAACAAAGCTGTAATACAAGCCTCAGCTTCCCATACACTGCATAGTTGGCTAAAAAAGAAAGCAGCTGATTTATCAGAGCCTCTGTGCTGTAGATGAGTCTTCAGAAAAAGAACATGTCGTACTTTGCAACTGAGACCTTTTCGCAAACACCTAATAAACCAGAAAAAGAAAGTTTTACTGGGCTTCGTGAACACATTTTTCTCCTCTCACCAGAGCACCAAACCCAGTTTGTAATCCTACTTTCATTTATTTCATCCTCCCCTGAAATTTCTCAGAGCACAAACTTGCTTAATTCTGGCTGGCTAATTTGCATCTCATGGCCTGCAGTATCTCTTTAGGAGGTGAACTATTAAAAATACATTAGCCTGGTGTGGATAGTAATGGGCCAAATGCTGCTGGTTTTGAAGGCAATCTGGGAAGCCTCATGCTCTCTCTGACTCTTGATAGCTGTGCAAGTAGGTTGTTTGCTTTTGCTGTCCTTGGACTTTGAAAGTTCTAGCAGCAAATGTAGGTGAGATGGTTGTTCTTCTGAAAGTCTGGATTGAGAAAAGCGCTTTTCTTCCTTTCCAAGCTTACTCTAATCTTTAACGTTACCCTTATTTCTGTTCTGCCAGAACTGTGTCCTATTAGCATCCAAAAATGTTACACATAGCTTTGGCTTGCTTACAGAAGATGATCCAACCACTAACATTTGCCTTCTGTAGCCGAATGCTGAAAGAAAAAATAATCCACATTTGAAATGTGAGACTTTGCTGCTGTCAGTTTCTGGAGCTGATTATTAGGGCTGCGATTTTTATCTACTCACTTGTACAGTAATTAAAAGCAATTCCCTCATCAGTTATCATCCTGCGAAGCCAGCTTTTAAGCACTGCTTGATGTACAGTTTATTAACCTAAGCCCACGTTGAAGGAAAGGTGACATAGTTTAAAAGGTAAGAATGAACACATCTGCTCTGAAACAGAGTTGAATGTAAAATAGGTGCTTATTGTTAAACTAGTAAAAATGGCAATGTGATTTTAATTGGCAAAGTAGGAGTAATCACCTGGCTTGGCCAGGTGCAGACTTTCATTTCGTCCACTCCCATCTGTGTGGATTATTTTCTGTGTGGATGGATCCTGTCATGACGAAGTAGGTGGTTAAAGACTTAAGGAGGAAATCAGGGAATCAATTACTGTGGCGTGCTGAAGAGGAAGAGTTACTCAGCTGCCTGACAACCTTCACCACACCTTCTAGCAGGTATTGATGAGCACAAGTGCCAATCAGTGTCAGCTCCAAAGCCAAGACACTTGATATTAACTGCATACTGTGCCTCTCGCCACCAATGTTGTAGATGAAGACATCTTTATTGCAGGAAAGAGATGTCAAATAATAGGCACTGAAGGTCATGATATTTATCTGTGACAACTTTTCTAGATGGGTGCTGGAGACAAAACATTAGTCTGAATGAAGGCAAACTGAAAGGGAGCCCAACTATGGATCTATCACATTGGACTTTTCTTGAGCACTGACAATGATGTGGAATCTTCTGAAAATGCTCAAAGATTAGAAAAAACGGGCATTTAGAGAAGAAAATTGAAAGTGGAGTAGAAGTCCCTCAAGTGTTACACACTTGGAGAGCACCTGAAGTGCTGATGTGAGGGTGCCTGAGAAAGGGGAGTCGAAACAGCTCTGGTGTAAGGATGCAGAGTGCAGCATTTACTGATGGAGTCTTGGTATATGCAGAAAGGGGAAACAATGAGGTGAAAAATTACTACTGACTCTGCTTCTCTAAATGGAGCCATTCAAGGCAGTCCAACAGAACAGCATGGTGTGTGACAGGCAGTAAAGCAATTTGCAATCCATGGTCAGCCAGAGAGAAAGGAGTAAGTGCCACAGGAGGTTGTGCCCACCCCCAGCCACACTAGGAAGTGGATGAAGAACTGCAGGGATTTTGTTTTAAATGGAACTGAACAGTAATCCCAGGAGATTTAAGAGCTGAGATCATGCAGTGGATACGTATTTCGCACCTGGGGATAGAGACATGCCTGAGATGAGCCAGGAAATGTATCTACAGGCCAGGCATGACTACCCAGTTGAAAGCATACATGGAACAGTGCAAGCTGTGCAAAGAATATAGTGATTGACAAGAAACGCCTCATGAAATCCCAGCCCAGCCCTGGGAAAAGGTCAGAACGGGCTTGTTCATTTCCAATGAAAGAAACTTTATGGCCACAGTAGATTACTAACCCAGTTTTTGGAAGGTGCACAGACAAGAGCAATGATCATAAAACTGAAAGCACAGATTTTGAGATGTGCTATAGCTCACTCACTGGGATGATATGAGAGGTTCCCGATACCCTTAATTTAAGCATTTGAAAATTTTGGTGCCTTAAAAAACTTCTGCATAAGATTTATGTTTCCTAAAAATACACAGAAGAGTAAGAAGATGGCATCAGCATTGATGGCAGCCAAGAAACTGATGGCAGTGTTAGACAGATAATAAGGCCTGGTGTTTGGCCTGGTTATTTTGAACCTCATAAATCCTAAATGCTCCCATGGCTTAAAGAGAAGACGTCCTCAGACACTGGCCTTGCAGTCTAGTTTAGCATATCTACTAAAGCCTGGGACAAAAACAATTAATGGTTTTTTAATTTATAGTTCTTAGGGAAGTAAGCAAGTGCAAAGGACCTAGAACCCAGAGGTTGTTATGTGCATGAAATTAACCATGGAGTTGTTATGAAAATTAACAGCAAAACATGTCGTTGGGTGCAGGATGTGAAATGAGTAGAACAAGCAGGAAAAATGAAACTCTAGACACCATGGCATGGCTGGAATCAAAGATAGCACCAGAGGATCATGGTCTGTGAGGTTAGCATGAGCAAGACGAAGAAGGATGTGAAGCGTATGATTAACACAGAGGAATGATATGACCGATCCTTTCAAGAGCCCTCAATCATAACAGAAAACAGGGAAGTTGAACAGTGTGGAGAGAGCTTGGTGGCTTCATCATTGGCACCCAGTAGTGTTATAGCTATTCCAGAGTAGCCTGCCTGGCATCCGTACACTACCCTGGTGGAGTGTCAGTCTGCTTTAGGTCCTGCGTCATATCTGCTATTCCTGTGCAGATGTCCTGGATGCCTCAGGGCCTCTCAAATGGCACCGGGCACCTGTGCGTTGGGCAGAGGAATCCTGGCCTCTGCTCCACAGAGCAGCATGCTCTTGAAGGGCTGCAACAGCCAAGTATGGCAGCGATGAGCAAGTAGGAGAAATCTTTAAACAGGTAAGTCTGTGCAATAATTATCTTCAGCTTGGGCCTCTTAAGGCTGGCTGTGGGCTTAGCCCTGCAGCTTCCTGCCTTGGCCAAGAATGAATCGCCTGTGGGGAGCTGTAATTCCCAGAGCAGATGTGTGCTGTCAGGTTCTCAGTCAGAAATGATGGAAAGGGATACGGTGTGTAACAGCTCCCTTTGGGCAGGAGAGATCGAGGGGGACAGGTGGGTCTCTCCAGCCAAAGAGAGGGTATCGCAGATAAAGATGCTTCAGGAGGATGCTTTAACAGGCAGTCAGGTGTCTATGTAAAATACCCAGAGGAGAAAGCAATCAAAAGACCTCTAGTGGATGATTAAAAAAAAAAAAAAATTGGAGAAAAATTGAGTTAGTCTGAGAATGAACTTAATCACCAAGGTGCCCTTGAAGTTTATCAGACCACCTAGAGGTGCAATATCCTAGACAGGCAATGAGTTTCAGAAATATCCTTCATCTAATCTTTTTTTTATTATTTTTCCCTACCCAAGAAAGATTGAAGTGTTTTGGTTTAGTTTGGTTGGAAAACTGAACTATCTTGCCAGAGGGAAGTCAGAGGAAACCAGAACACTTTCCCAAAGAGAAGGTAAAGCCCAGCCACACCCTGCAACATCAAATCTTTAATCATGTACCTGCCTGCAGAGCAGCAGCAATATTCACTGTTTCTGTAACATCATTCATGCAGGAATTTCAAAGCGCTTCATAAGCACTAATTAATCAAACCTCACAAACACTCAGCAAGCAGTAACTTTGCCCACCAATGAAGCATAATCACTTCTAAAATGGAACATGATGGCAGTTTGATATCGTACAACGTGACGCAACAGGTCAAGGCAAGTAGAAGAGGAGCAATTGAGGGCACTTGGGGAGTACCCATCCCTAAGCAGCTTTGCAGATACAGAGCTTCTGTTACACTGAATGTGCTTTGTGGAAACATTTGGTAAAAATATTCTTATGGGAAACCAATTTTTGTATTGCACCTAAAAGAAGAATTTGAAATATATTTTTAAATTCCTAGTAGAGCTCCTCATGCTAAAGGCCACCTTTGCAGGTGCAAGTCATTAGAAGGCTTTCCTCTCATGGTGGAATCTATTCTTTCCATCTCTCTAACCAGTGGCTCTTGCAGTCCTAGAGATCAAATACCGTTGTGTGGTTCTTGACCCGTTAGGTGCTGCAAGTCAAAGTTCCTCAGCAGGAGAAGGAAACTGTGTCAGAGACTTCAGGCTCTACCTTCAGTTCCTCTACATTTTGAGAGACCACCTGGCACATTTAGCACTTTACCCCCCAGATGGGTCTCTCAAAGCCATGATCCTCAGCCACAAAACCTGCTCCAGTGCAGAAGCCACAGGGCGTAAATTAGGGCCTTCTCTTGGCTCAGTTAAAGCTGTCAACATTCCAGTTGACTACAATGGGAGAAAGATTGGGCTGGCCCAATTTCTTTATATTTCTGCCAATCTGCTCTGGAAGGGCGGACTGATTCAGATGTTGCTAATATTCTGAGTGCATATCTTCCCAATTAAGCTTATGTTGAACAACCTTGAGCTTTTCCTGTCTATAGGCAAAATGTCCATGCCGTTTAGGTCTCCTCTCCCATCACTTCTCATCTCTGTTGGAAGAAAATGGGACACGGATTTTTTTTGACATCATACAATAAAATTACGTTGTTCTTGTGTAAAACAATGTGCAAACCATTAGGTAGAATAATGAAATGCTGGAAGTTAAAACAATAAGCTTGGATGATTTAAACCTTACTATATTTTAAATGTACAATATGTTTGCAAGAATGAATTGGTCTTTGGGGCTGAATAAATAGTACAGCTATCCAGCCCATTTTGGAAAGAACAAGTAATACCTAGGAACATAATTTAAACCAGTGTTGTAATTAGCTGGTCATTTCACATTACTAGAGTTCTGGTCTTGTTTGGTTTTATAAATGACCCATACAGTCATCTTCTAATTATACACGATATGTTTTTTAAAAAAAAAACCCAACAAAAAGCACCGAACTGTTTGGATGAGAGTCTTTCCTTTGGCAGAATAGCAAAGAGTAAATTATTTAGATGGATTATGTGGTACACTCCCCATTAATATGCTTTTGCAAACTTATTTAAAAACCAAAGATCTGGAGGCTCCTTTAACCATACCTTCAGGATATCATAATTCTCCCTGACTTCACTTCCTGAACATGAAGCAACACAGTATTTTCAGTCAAAACTCATCTCACCGTGCATCTAACTGATAAATAATGGATGTTACTGTGAATGCAAAAAGACAGCTTTGTTCTTGGTTATGGTAGACATTGTAAAAGCAGAAACTCTATCATAAAAATTCAGTCACACTTTTGCAGACAAAACTGAGAATCTGGAACTGGACTTTTCCTTGGAACTTGTCTACTCTGTCTGGAGTGTAGGGTATGAAAATCTTTCTGTCGTTCACACTGGGTCAACCACATACCATGCCAGTGTTGAGATGGAAATCAGAACTGTCTTAAGGCTGCTCTCAGTTCCCGTCATCACCTTAACACCCTCCAGAAATCATGATCACAGAGAGAGAGATGTTCCTACTCATAGTTCCCTTATAATTTCACCTGTACTGGATTAGTGATTGCTGTAGAGGAAGGCATTGTAAAGCTGTCATGTTGGGGGTTTATTTTTGTTTTCTGAATACAGCATTCTCCCAACAGAGCATGAAGGTTTTGGTGCTTGGCTAAACTGACTTTTTGTCTGTTGCATTCTTACCAGCTGCTGGAAAGTAGCTACCACGGGAGGTCACCATCTGGCCCCAAGTTTGAGTTCTATGTGATAGAGTGAGGATTCTTTGGTAGGCTGAATTATGCCACTAATATCAGCCTGTCTGCAAATGCAACGCCTCAGTGAAATGATTTCTAAGGAGATTCTTGACTATGAATTATGATGCTATATTGTGAAATTTTGGCTGAAGTAGCTGTTGTGTGAAAGGCTTTCTGAACACAGATTTCAGCACTCTAAGCAGCCCCTTTTTACCAACCTAAAAATTAAGCAGCCTTTCATGTATTTACCTCCTTTTTTTGGAGGTAAATTTTTGTTGTTTTATTTATTATTCTCTTGGCTTTACAACTTGATTGAAAATCTACGTTATAGATTTGCTGCAATAGAAAAAATACATTGTGTCTATTCACACACACACACTAGAAATTAAAAATTGGGGGTGAGAAATGAAAAATTCATAGCCTTGGATGTTGAGAAAGTCAGACCTGCTGTCTCCCCTTGAAGTCACCTAGGTGAGGCTTTTTGACATAATGGAAGCATCAATGAACTGCTCTTGATTAAAAGTTTGACAGGTTGTCAGTATCCCCCTGAACAGGAAGACCGGGGTTGAAAGAAAATTTTAATACAAACAGAATTTCATTAATACCACAGTTTGCTATAATGGGGTTTGTTTTTTTTTTTTTTTACCCCACTGTTATTTTTGCTTAGATGGTGTCATTACCTTTTAAAGGGGAAAGATGCTGTGGTTAAGCTTTGTCTCAGAAACAATGTCATACTAATGGAATGGGAGCTTTCAAGTAAAATCTGGAACAAACTGCCTGGAACGGTTCTGATTCTCCAGGCACAAACAAAACAAGTTTTCATGGGGTGGTTCCTTTAAATGCAGGCTCTAGTCATTGAGCCCAACATTTATTTTCTAGAGAGAGTACAGAAATTCATTAAACAATATAAAATAATCAATATAAACAGAATATCAGAATGGCCTCACATTTCCCAAGATCCAAAAATATAGCCTCACTTCACTTTATTTACCTTCAGAGAGCTTTTTTTCTAATGTGGTAACTGTTAGACTCTATCTGCTCTGCTCAGTGTTAAGGCTGTCATGATGAAAGTGCATAAACAATATAAATAATAGTTGTTGGCACATGAAAGGAACTCTGAGTGGATTGTTCTTCTGGAATCTAACCGTCAGGGGTTTTGTTTGACTCTCAGGGATTTTTTTTTATTATTTTTTATGTTTAATCCAAAAATTCTTATAATCTTAAATTGATTATTTGAAAAACCATCATTCTTTTAATATTTACATTGCAATTTAATATTTATAGCTTGATGCCAGGCAATTCTTATACAATTTAGTAAATATTTATTAAATCAGACTTGTTTTTAAAGCCTTATAGTTTTGTAACCGCTCTAGCGCTAACACTCTTTGAAGCGGAATGTCAGCCTGCGCAAGTCAGATTCTATATTGTCTTCCCATTCCTTGTCTGCAGTGATCCTTTTTGACTTCTTTTCACTGCTGAATAGTTAAATAGTTTAATCTCTTTCAGATCCTTGATATTATCAGGTTATATAACCTCCCACTCCATTCCCACACATCATCTCTGAAATGTAATATTTGCACGTGGATTTTTTTACTTCCCATTTGAAATTTGCAGAGGCCTTTAAAGCTTTGTTTGAACCCACAGAATCTCTCCTCGTGATGCATTTTTAATTTCTCATTTACAGGTGAGTAAATTGACTTACTGCGCGCTTGTAGTCAATACTTTCCTGATATCATTAAATTGCAAGGGTTAGTTTTTAGATGCAGAACTTGAGACATTTACCACCTTACTTGCAGATTCATTCTAACTCTTTTTTGAAGATGATGAATGTTGAAGTACTGACTCACAGTGGCAAGCAGACCACGTACATCTTCTCAGTTTGGAAACCGAAAACTGAGCCATCTAAATCAATGAACTTGATACAATGCTATAAACAGCTTACCCAGTCACCAACAGAGTCAGTAATAGAACTTGGGCATCTGCTTCACATTTTCTTGTTCTCCTGCTACGCCATTCCTCTCTCCTTAAAGCATCGGTGACAAATTAAGTAAAAGTGGACATGTGAGGAGTATGGGGAAGAGAATGTTGAAAACAAAGCAATTCAGAGCATTTTATCCTTTCCATCCAAGTCAATGGCAGGTGTTCTATGTCCTATTACAGCCTCGATAGTGTGTTATGTTGCATTATTTCAGCATACTTGCTTTCAGACCGGATGAGTAAATATCAATTCAGACAGCAGTTACCCAATCCAAATGATCTGCAGTTGGATGGCAGCAGGTGAACAGGAGGAGAGTGTCCAGCTCGGGAGCCTACCCTACCCCTCCATACATGGAAAGCTGCAGTTATTCCAGATTTTGTTACTGGAAAGAAGGAGATGTAAACTAGGAAATCTTTTCCTGTGATTTTACAGTTCTTTCACAATCAATTATGGATCTACACAGGATGGAGAAAGGAGCTTTTCAGAATAAATATGAACAGTTCTGATTATCTATCTTGCCATTTATTGACACAAAATGGGCAATAGACAACGTGTTATAAGCAAAAAAATGCTTCACTACATTAGGAACCATTTCTTTGCTAAAACACCCATGAAATCAACCTCTTGACATATTCCCCAGCAAGTTAATCTGATCATGATTGGCTCTGAGTGAAATGGAAATGAGAAAATTCCAATAAGCATGTGAACATACAAACTGATTTTCAACCCATTTTAAGCACAGGTTGGCTGAAGACATTTATTTGTATAGGCAAGTGAAAAGCTGAAGTGCATCTGAATGTAAAAGCCAAAATCAATTTGATTTTAAATGATTTTCAACTGATTTTAAAAAGCAATGGTGTGGAACTTATGTGTAAGGTTAAGAGGCTTCAATTTTATTCCCTTCAGGCTAAAGCAAGCTTATTTTTTCTCCTTTATTCAATTTGTTATTTTTTTATCCCAATACTATTTTCAAGGCCCTCTATATCACTTCACCAGTTCTAGTAAGAATTATTGGACCAACAATGCAAAGTATTTTTTATACACAGAACTGAACACCAGATGGGACTCCGTGAATATTATATTATTCATGGGCATTGAATTAGAGATGCCTTAAAAGAAAAAATGAAATCTAGTCTGTTGTGGTACACAGTCAGCTTTATTCTAGCTGCAGGGTTCTTTTACTTACGTTCATTAAGTAACCCAATGGACTCTGATCAAAATCCTCTTTAAAAGCAGCAAGAGCTCTTCCTGTTGAATTCAGTAGGCTGCTGAATATCATCAGACTGTGATTACCATTCATTCACTGAGCAAAATGATTTTATGATACAGGATCCATAATGAGTCTGAAGAAATCTGGATTCAATTTTTGTCCTTGTTTTGACAATCTTGGGCAAAACATTTGTTCTCTCTCAGCTTTTGTTTCCTAAACTATAAAGTGAGAATAATCTTCCCCCCCTTTTTTTTTCCATATTTTGTTATCTGTTGATTGAGACTTAGGTTTTGGCTAGGGGATTGATTTTTATTGCATGTGGAACAACAGCAAACCCTGCTTATCCCATTGGAAAAGTGGGAAGTGGTTTGTAGCTTCTCATGGTAAGTGGAATACTGTGGTGCTAATTAACTTGGATTCTAGTAATATTTTGATCAATCAGTGACAAGGAAACATAAGCTCCTCAGGCTGGATGGAGAGACACTAGCTGAGGAATTAAAATTATTCTAAGTGAATGCTGCTTGGGCTTTGGAAGATGCTTCTCAATACAGATATGAAAAGGACCCAGAATTGTGGTCAAGCACAGGTTTAAATTATGTAGAGGGTTATTCCACAACGGGGCTGAGCAGGGTTTAAATGAGTTTAAATTGGAGCAGAATAGAACTTGACGAAGTCTTTGCACAAACATCTGTGATTAAGGATGGTGACAAAGGTGTCTGTGCTATTAATCACAGAATCCCATATCATATAGGATTCAAAAAGCATAATCCATTTGTCTGGCAGTATTTTAAATGAGGAATAAAAAAGCTAATTTTGGAGGCTTCTTTACATCACTGTAAATTGAAGTAGAATTTTCTTTAGAAATTAGACTGTGTAAGTGTCATGAGATCCTTTGTATCTTCTCTCTCTCTTTCAATCTCTCTCTCTGCATTTCAGTCCTTATGGCTTCCGACCCTATGATTTAGTTTAGTTCTGTTTGTATTTATAAGGGGGTTTTATCACTAATGTTTTTACACAGTGTAATTAAAAACCAGCTTCCTTACTGAATGTGGGGACTCTGAGTCAGTTCCCTGTATTTGATACACCCCTCACAAAGCAATGTGTTATATCTTACATATGAAAAGAGATCAAGAATCAAGAAAGGATAATTTTACAGTTAGGCTCTGACTTCCATGTTTATTTTCAGTGAAAGTGCTTAAGTTCTCTTAAGCTCTTGGAAGCAACTTAAGTATCTGAGGGTCTGAAATCTCAGTCAACGCATTTATCCCTTTGCTTCATTTAAAGATTCCTCGTATTACAAAATATCAGTTTTCCAATCTGTGTATTTACTCAGTGTGCTTTTTACTACTGTTTTAAACTATTTATTCTTTTTAAAGCCTCTTTCTCTGCAACAGTAAAAACATAGTGTTATAAATAGGCTTCTAAAATGTCCATTTAGCCAATCCATCTTCCTTAGAGTAATGGTCACATTAGTACTTTCATAATTCCCTTTTTGAAAACATTCAAAATAATCTGAAAAATATTTGCCAAGCTGAACTTTTTCAAGAATTTGGTGTAAAATCTTTAGTTGTTGGAAATGCTCTGAAGATTTTGTGCACATGTATTTTTGTGTGACAAAATACTTCTATTAACTTGGTGAGCAGTTATATTTTTTTTTCACTTCTGTGTGCCTACAACAGATTCACAATTATAAAAAATTCTGGGACAATCCTGAGTATGAAGTGTATGTTGTGAATCTGTAATAGGTATAATTTTCAGGATGTGAATCTATTTTTCATTCTTGACTCAAAAAGACTCTACATATGAGATTTAGAAAAGGCAACAGCAATGAGCCAATTTCTGGAAAGGTTTCCATGTGAGAGGAGGCCAAGTAGAATGAGCTTAGAAAAGAGTTGCAGGGTCTGTGTAATTCCTCTTGGTAGAATCTTAAATGGTATGAAAAAGTAATAGGGAATGATTATTCTCTATTTCTCAAAATTGTAACAGTATTTAAACAAATGGAAGTGCTTTTCCACATAAAAAACATTCATAAACTGTGGAACTCTTTGCCACAGGATGCCATAAAAGCCAAAGTATAATTAGATTAAGAAAGCAATTATCTAGACTTGTGAAGGGTATGCTTGTCCTTGCAAATAAAACCCAAAATCCTTACTACTGAAAACAAAGGTTTTGGTACAGTCTCAGCTCAGGAATTCTGGAAAAGCTGAATTACAGGATACATACCAAAGAAAGGAATCCTCTCAGTTATATAATGCCGAAGCATTGTTTTTCCAGAAGCTTTTGGTTTTGTGTTTTTATTGATGGAATGTAGGAAAATCTTCCAGCACTGTTGTGCCATCACAACTGCTTGACTAATCTAAACCTATCACATAGGCACGCTGCATCGACAGCAAATATAGCTTCTTTTATTTCCAAGAATGCCAATAATGCATTCTCTCACTCTGGTACATAGCAACTTTATTTCCTGTCCACTTTTGATACCCTGTGTATTCTATAAAATAAATGTGGAGCATAGAGTGAGTACTGAAAGAAATGGATCTGTTCACATGGGTGAATGGGCAAGATTTTGAACTTGACTCCCAGCAGCATATGCATGTACCTACATGCAAATGTGAAATAAAGCAAGAATGCCTAACCTGAGGCCTACAGACTCACCCCAGAAATACCAGAGTTCAGCCCTGGACTGTATTAATCTTAAAGAGGGACTGTAATCCGCGGTAAGACCTAACATCCCAGAATTCAAGTCATCCATCTTCTGTTGAGAAGCATGTTGTGACCAGTGATGATTTTTTTTCCCCCCAAGACCTAATCTGGCACATAAAGAATGAGAACATTAGGCATTTGCTTCTTTTTATTGCAAACTAGTAGCTGTTTTTTTGACAGGACAGAAGTTGAGTCACTCAGAAGGATTGTGCTACCAATGTATTTTGCTTATTGCTATATATTGTCTCACAAGCAGAGCCTACTGTTACCCATTACTTTCTCTTCTCATCGAGCTGCTCTGGATTAGCCCGGCAAGTCACTGGCTGCCAACTTTACATGCCACCAGCAGCTATAGCTAGTCCAAAAATAGTTGGTCCCTACCAGCAATTCACCTTGGTGGAGTGGATGTGTTTTTTCTAACTGGTGCTTATTAGACTTTGACTGGCCATCCACTGGAAGTGCTGACAGAGCCCATGGCTAAGACTCCCCATGGTTTGGCAGTGTTGCACATTTCAAGAAAGGAGGAAAACTGAGTCTTTTTATTATTATCTATGCATGAAGTTGTACTCTCAGAGTCTGGCCGTGCTTCGTGAACCAACAGACCTCCTTTTTGCCAGGTGTCTGTGAATGGAGTTACTGCATGGCAGAGAATGGTGAATGAAGCCATTAAATGGCATTTGTTTTTATTTTGGGTCTTCTAAAAGTAAAAAAAGCTAAAACTTTTCAGGCTGACTCTCCCTTCTCCAGTCCACACACACAACTGTCCCAGTTAACTCAGCCACTCTATTGAAATATTTCTTTCTACTAGCTACAGCAGTGAGACCACATGAAATGTCTCTGAGTTTATGTGTCGGCAGGGAGAGGAGAGCTCACCCCCAAAAGGCAAGCAGCAGCCAGCTTTGTGCTTCACCTTCAAGTGCCCCTTTACTGTATGCAAGCACCTGTGGAGGCTAAAATCACCTGAAGGTGATTGCCTGGACAACCAGTACTGGTGAGTTTGGGACTTTGAAAGGTGGGGGGGAGGGGGAAAGTTTGGGTGCATAAATAAGCTGAAAAAATCCTCACTGTCAAATGAAATGTTCCTCTGCTTTATCACCATTATTTTTAGTGAGATTTTGCATTATGGTACCTTGAGTTTTAAATTAAATGTCAAATATAATTTGGCACTACAAAGAATGAATTATGTGACTGCCCTTAGAGAAAATCAGAAGGCTTAGCTCTGTGAGTTAAATTGGTATCTGCCTTATACTGAGCTGATGTGGGCTAATTGATTAGGAACTGACAGGATACCATATTGCAAATTCAGCACAATCTCTTCCATTTAAAAAAAAATAGACCTAAGGTACCTTTAGGGAAAAGCAAAAAATCTTCTGTGAAACAGAATGGGGAGAAGCAAAGAGTATCTTCAAGGACTCTCTTTTGCATTGATGGTTTAGATTCCCCAGAAGCCCGCACTTCTTAAGGGTACAGTATGGATGTTAATGTGCCCCAGGTCACTTTGGAAGCAGATTTACAATCAGATTTCAGGTTCTTCTGGCCTAATTTTAAAGAGCAGCAAAATATTTTCTCAGATAGCTGACTAAATCTATCTCCATAAGAACTAAGATGACAAAGTGCCACTTTAGATCATTAAAGGAGGGTAATACATTTTAATCAGCAATTATATGATGAAGGACAAACCGAATGCTATAGCAGTGGGTAATTTTATAAATTCAGTGCTTGTGGCCCTCTCCCTTTCAAAATGCGTGATGCTATTTCCTGGAAACATCAGTCTTTAAAAACTATTGTCAAGTAAACAAGCCTTGTGTTTCTCACAGCCTTCATGTCTGTGTAGTCTGGGTTTAATTTTCTGTTAAGTACGGGTAGTGTTGGGGGGGGGAGGACTAAGTTTGAAGTTCTAATGTAGTCAGGCTGGAATCTGTCACTCAGCTTATTGCATGTTGATGACTCAGTGCAGTTTCAGCTGTAAGCAGACCATGATTTATGGACACCAAGTGAACTCCTGCGGCAAAAACCAGCCATGAGATCAGAGCAGCAATAGGGCCCTTTTTTGGCAGGAGACAGCGCCTGCATTTTTCTCATTCATGCCAAACTGCTTTGCACGGCAATTAGCTCTGTCCTCATTTAGTCTCCAGTCCCAAAGGGTAATGAAAGTCATATATCATCTTCAAGGCTGCTAATTATCCAGCTCAGTTACAGGTAGGCTTTGTAACTGTGAGAAGGGCCTGTCTGCTTGATATTTATTGCTCTTCCAATAAGCAAGCAAAGGAGAAGGGGGGAAAAAACTTTCTTGAAAGCTTGCCCATACCCCTTGCCTCAGATCCTTGACATACCTTCTGCAAATGTGCTAGTCAAAGGGGAAATGTCTTCATTCCACATATCCATTTTTCATGCTGTAACTAAACATTCAGCAAGAACAGAGAGCAAGTGCTTGAAACATGAGAGATCATACATTTGGGGTGAGCCTGTCTCTAGTCGTTTGCTTGTGGAAAGACAACCCTCTGAATACACAGCCATGAAAACAGGAAGGACAACAGGCAGGAATGAGAAACTTTTTTCTCCTCCTGGCTCTTTAGCACACACCACAGCAGCATCTTGGGGAAGCGATGGGGTTTGGAACTGTGATAGTTTGACTGAAGATATAGCAGAGGAAACCCAGGGCCCCATATTTGCACCCTCTCGCCATCAGGCCTGAAATACAGTAAAACTCAAATCTCAGTCTAGAGTTTGGGCCCTGCCTGACTTTCTGTAACAGGCTGAAGCAGATGCTTGATAATTTCAGTTGTTTTGGATGCTGCAAGAGCCAGGTCTTGCAACTAGGAATCTCTGGCTGTTGTCAATATATTGGCTAAATCAAGAGTCTAAGTATCTGAGTCCTTACTCTCCTGAGGAGTGAGCTTCTTTCTAAACTTGGGTGAAATCCTGCTATGTTTTGAAAAGGTTTGGTTTGCTTTTGACCTCTTTCATTTGTATTTTACTTCTTTATTCCATACTTATTTTGATCAGTAGGCCTGAAAACTGCAAGTGTCAGGGTGGAGAAATCTCCAAATCCCATCTGCCAGTGAAGGAGCTGCAGATGTCCTCTGTAACTGCCTGCTAAAATCTCATATCTTTCATATCAAAAGCCAACAGAAAAGTTTTCTCCGTTATTTTGTATCAGCTGGGTGCTTTTTTTTGACACTGGTGGCAGTGGCTGCTAGGAAAAAAAAAAAAGCTACTGCATGTATGCAGGAGAGTAATTTTGCTAGCTCCAGCACAGGACACATCAGTGCAGAGATCATGCAGCTGACTCGTGCGTGCACAGCACGTGTGGAGGGACATCACGTCTCAAGGCACAACATCTTATCTCTCTGGAATTATCAAGGTCCCTTTCACTACAAGGTCCGTGGTCTCAAAAAACCTCAAGGCAACCCTGCTGGGTAGAAAGGCAGCTGTCAAAGTCAGCACATGGAAAGGAGGAGCTGGGGCAGACACAGTCAATAAAGCTCCACACATTAAGGGGCTTTAGCTGGCACTGACCTGCTGCTGGAGGTACAACAGGCAGGAGGAGCAGAGACGCTCATCGTTTGCATGCAACGAGGGCAGTATTTGACTATACTGGTAGAAGGCAGAGAAGATATGGACCTATTGTCATAGTAGACACTTGCTGAGAAGAGGGTTTACTGCTAGGTGTGCAGCTCCTCAGGTGGGGAGCTGAACTGCAGCACGGTGGGAGTTCTGCAGCCTTTCAAGGCTTTGAACTACAGTGTGGCATTGGGAGGGGCCCAGTACTGCTCTGGTGCCTCTGGGTACCTCCACTGGGTTCACACAGACCTGACTTTTCTTTTTTAAGGCTCCTCTTTCTGTCTTTTCTGTTGCTGAGAATGCAGGATCAACTTTCATGATCAAATGTGATTTTATTTTTCTTTGCCCTGAGAATGGCAGAACGTTTTGTGTGGTTTTCACCTTCCTGGCCTGGAGGAAGCACTAGAAAGCTGGAGGAGATCCAGGAGGTTCAGATACTGAGATTTAGAGGAGCATTGCAAAGGAGTGGGTGCTCATGTGTCATGTATTGGCAGGTTCCCTTGAACTGAGCGGTACTCATCTGATTTATACCCGGCACAGAGGTGCCCTACAAACCTTGAGTTATTTGTCTGTGTTGTCTTTGCCAAGTTTCCAAACCTGTTGACTTGAACTTTCAGTCCTTGCATTCCAAGTGCTCTCACCCCCACCCTTCCTGGAAATAGGTATCCATGCAGCTCCTGCTGACGGCCGTGGGAACTGCGGTGGTTTATCCTGCTGCAGAAGAGAGCGCTGGTGTCTGGATCCTGCTGGATATCTGGGAGGATCAAGGTGTGAGGCACCTTGGCACTGGTGGTGATGGGAAGGGCAGCAAGTTGAACTTACTCAGGATCAGAGTGGTGATCTATCCAATCAGAGATCATGGCACTGATAATGGATAGTGCTAACAGCTGTAGAGAAAGCTGGTCCTTTTTCTCCTACTATTTAATTCTCTGTCTAATATGGGCTTAAATTCCTCTTTTTCCTCAATAGTAAGAATTTCTGGTTTAAAAAAAAAAAAAGTTGGTTTTGCACTATTCATTCTGTAGTCTCCCAGATTTATCGTTTTACACCTCTTGAAGTTTTTCTGCGGTTTTCCTTATGAGTTTAGCAGGGAGAGGGAGATGGATAATAGGAAGAAACAAATGTGAAAGGCTTCATCCAAATCTTGCTGAAGCCACTAGTATTTTTTCTGCCTTTTCCACCATTTGGTTTAGATCTGCCTCCTAAGCCAGCTTTTGATGTAGTACTAATTAGCATGACACCGATATTAAATATAGTTTTGGAAGTAATATTCTCTGAGATGAAGATGAGAAAGTAATGAAAAATGAATGTTTAAGCCTTACATTTCTCTGTCCACAAAGCCTTCTCTTAGAATCTTATTTTCACTTGGTTTAATTTTTCCATTTATTGTATTGTCTCTGGAAACAAACATTTGCCAGACTTGTATCTGTTTCCATTTGTAGTAACAATGACCGTGGCACGAGAAAGGCAGGTAGACTAAATGTTTATTCTTTATCAATAGCGTGATTTGATGTTGTGCAGCAAACAATACAGGAATCTGTCATTTCCTTCCGTCACTGAAAAGGGGTGATAGTTGGGTGTAGCTTTGTACCAGCCGTGGCTAATCTCTTTCTAAACTGCTGAAAAGGTGGTGAAAGGGTGAGTGTCTGTCCCCTGTCCTTGCCCGTGCAGCACTCATCCAGCTGCCCAGGCACCTGCACGGGGGAGCAGACCTGGCTGACTGCTGAGGCAGGTAACCAGGCGTGCTGACACAGAGCCTGGAGGAGACACGGGTGAGATGCTGGGAAGGAAAGGTCTGTCCTTTTCAGCAGCATTTTAAAGTTCGACCGGATGAAGCTGACCATGAAATCGCAGCCTTACTGTGGCTGCAATGACACTCCTTCTGGTTAGGCCTCAGTTTGTTAGATGGCTTCTTCAGCAGGTGAGAAAAAAGGAGAAACATGCTGAATGTGTATAGAAACACACAGCATAAAAAGACACATTTTTTACCCCATCCACTGACACAGTTAAAGCCTTCCCTGCACGTACTGGTGCTGTTTTACATCCCCGATATACCAGATTGTTGCTGCTGCTGCAAATGGGGACTAAAAGACTATTGTTGGCATTGTGTGCCATCACATACAGGGATGTTTTGAAAAAATGTGTTGAAGGGGTATTTCTAAGCAGGAGTTTAATTTGAAAAGAGGTGTGGTTGAAAAGCCATGACAGAGAAGCCTGAGAAAGATATAAAACAGGTTTTGATCAAGTTCTACCTCAAACTTCTTGCCTCTCTCCCATCGACCCTACACAAGGTTCAGCTGCTCCCCAAGTATCTAACCACAGCCTAAAAAGGAAGCTGCCATGAAATAATTTTACTCTTCCCTTTCAGATGAAACTGAAAAAAAAAAAGAATGCAGTGAAAACCTTGCTCTGCTCATTCTTTCTGGCAAACTATTGTGATGAGCCTCTGTGTTGGACACTTTGGACTGCATGAGAACTCCAGACAGATCCTGAGGAATTCATTACTCAGCATTGTGTAAAAATTCCATCAGAGAATTCAGGCCTTCAAAAATTTTTGACTAAAATTGCTCTGTGTAAAAAATTGTCAGGAAGGAACAAGCATGGTGGGTATTTTGTCATCCTTTCAATCTTATTTTCATGGAGAAATGAACTAGAGATTAAAGAATGGGCTATATGAAGCATCAATCAATACACGTGATAAGGAAAACCATGAAAAAGAGAGGTCTGAAGTGTGAGATACAGGGCATGAGAGTATTGCTTCCTTCTTATTACAGAATGTTTTTTCTTTTCTAATTCATGTTTCTATGCTCAGCAATAAATGTATTGCTTTCCTTCCTTTTTTAACAGTCAATCATTACAAATTTGACCGGCTCCAACAGGTAAAGCATCAATCAGATCTCATCTGGTAAATGTTAAGCTTGTTGTCAAGACTACCAGATCTTTGGTATGTGTATGTTGGGAAGGGTTGAGGAGGAATGTTGTATCTGATTTCTTCTTACATATTCAGTTCTGCATATGTTCTTCTGTTATGGTCATCTCTCTAATATCATCTACGTGTCATTTTGGTTTATGGCAGAGCAAGCAAGGTCAAAGAGATGCACTACGTGTATGGAGCAAAAGATACTGAGGTTTCTGGTGTTACTTAGCTCTTTTGGAAATCTGTTCTTCGTTTCATGAAGAAGTCTTGAAGTCCCATCTCTCATGCAGATGAACTCTTGCCTTTCTATGGAGTGTCCCATCGAGACAGAGGGCTTTAATTGATAATTATGGTCTTCATTCTAGATGTATATGTAAGTACACTGGAAAATAAATTAAAAAAAATAATTATCTTGGCTTGAAATCTTATAAAAAGTGATTGTAGGTAGCAGAGAAGAGAGGCAGTATGCTGACAGTGCTACTGATGAAACATACTGATGCACCCTTTTCTGGGAACCAACCAGCCTCTTGTGAACTCCCATAAGAAACCAATAAGCAATATACAGTAGCTGGCTAGAATCAGCTAATTAAACATGTGTTTATTCTACACAGATATTTTTTTTACTGATGAGTTTTAAGGGGAATAACAGAAGGCTCTTTCTCAAATTAAATGTGGTGTGTCTCAGCCAGATAGGGTACCTGTTTTTCTCTTTCTTAATTCAAAAAACCATGCCTGGGCTCCTCCACTGCAACACAGACAGTATCCTGGCACCTCTGTGCCTTTCCTGCTTTTGGAATACTGGAAAGATAGAGATGGTGAATAAAGGCCAAATGTGTTCCTGCTGTTTGAGAAATTTGAAAACAAAAATATTGCATATTCAGGAAGCTAAGTAGGGTGTTATTTCGTGATTGCTGTTCTGTTCTGCTCAGACTGGTTTTGAAGCTCTTCTTATCAAGAGTCATAGTGACTCTGTACCTGGTAACACCACAAAAATAAATGTGGCCATGCATAATTCTTACTTAATTGTGTTTCAAGACTGTATCTCTATATGATTAATTAACATGCTTATTAAGCAAGAAGGAAAATGTTTTATTTACTAATAGAGTAAACAAACCACCAGCATACCTACATTTAGTGAACCATCAGTTATAGTAGTTGTTTTCATGTTCAAAAATTAATTATTGCATTGAGTAAGTATATTCAGAAGCAATCCTTTTATTCCTGTCTTGCTTCATAGAGATGGACTCGTGTTTATATGTCTCCATATTTTTTCAGTCTCCATTGGTTTTCAGTCTCCAAGCCAAGGTAAGCATCCAGTTGTCCTCATTCAAACCGAAACAGAATTTTCTTCTAACAAGTTCATTGAAGTATTTGTTCACTCTAGGCTGTTTCAATATTGTTAAGGAACAGACAAGCAAGAGAACACCTCTTCCTCTAGTGGGCCCTGCAAGCAGTGCCATAGTGCTGTATGCCATCAGCTTTGGCCTGGCTGATAGGAAGAGATTGGAGAATCCACTAGTCCCCGTGTCTCTGCAGTACAGTAATTAGCACCTGATTTGGGGCAGGTCTCAATTACCACTTGTGGTAGGTGTCTCTCCAAGAAGAGAGCAAGAATCTCTTGGATTAGGGAGCTCTTTGTCTTTCATGGCTTACTGAGTGCACTCCTACTGCTCTGGTTTCTGCTTTCTCAGCTCCTGATGCCTCATATACGTCTGCATCCCAGTTGAGACTCATTGGCAGAGGAATGCAATCAGAGCTTGCCTTTCAGCTTTCCACAAGGTTCCCAGAGGTCTACGAGCCTTGCGGGCAAAATACCTTTTGCTCTTATTACTGATACAGATATTTTTATCCCCTTTCTGGATACATCAATGCTAAAAGTGCTGAGCCACACAAGCTGACCCAGTGT
Organism: Scolopax mira; assembly: GCA_004320125.1. Taxonomy (NCBI): domain Eukaryota; kingdom Metazoa; phylum Chordata; class Aves; order Charadriiformes; family Scolopacidae; genus Scolopax; species Scolopax mira. The sequence goes on along the minus strand of BJBW01000735.1, from coordinate 384,684 downwards.
GAAGGAAGCCAGGAACTAGGAACGGTGGGGAAGGACAGCGGATGTACTCATGCTCTCTTTGTAGAACATTGCTCCATCTAAGAAATGTTGTGGTTGTGCAAACACAGCCAAACGACCTATAGATCTGAGCTTTTATCCTTCCGCATAATCACACGGGCTCTCTGCTCAGTCTGCATCCTGGAGTGCTCAGTGAGGGAAAGTTCTCAGTAGAGTCTGGAAGAAGGAGCATATGAATTTTGTCCAAAAACACTGAATATGCAGTAGCAGCTGTGGGTTGTCAAATCCAGCATAGGATTATACCCCACATCATATGCTTCAGCACTTTATACAGACTATGTTTAAATTAATTTTTAATTAGCTCATTATACAGATAGAAGATCTGCTCGTCTCAAGTTCCCTAACCACAACTTTGCCTGCAGGTCTCTCTATCAGACAGTTGGATGATGCCAGCACCCAACTTTAGCTGGAAGTGCTCAGAGCCTGCAGCAATGAGACTAATATTAAAAGCCCTGATAATATCAGGCACCACCCTCCATTATATCACAATTGCATTTCCATCTTTGTACCCAACCTTCTTATATACTATAAAGAGTTTGTGGAGGGTTGGGGTTTGTGACTGCTGGAAAACCTACGTGCCACAAAGAGCCAAAGCTATTTGGCTGTGCATAATGGTGCTACCCATAACCTCTGCATAGGTTTTGATGATTAAATGCAAGTTCAGCCCACCCAAAGTGATTCATAATGAATTGTTGGTCCCGAGGTTGCAAACCACAGATCTTCTCTCTTTTCTGGTTTGAGAAGATTTTGCCTAATGAAGTCTGACAGTGACAGTTGCCTGTAATAGTATTACCTGCTTTGGAAATACCTGCTCTCCTCTGTACAAAATCTGTCCCTGGTTGTGAGATACGCTGTAAGTGTAGGTAGCTTGAAGCATGAATAGACATGGCTGAAAAAGTACTGGCTTTACACACCTGGAATTAAGGTGCATATAAAGTTATTTGTCTGGGTTGGTACAGGAAGCACGTGGCATGGCGAGGAACAAACCACACATACCTTAAGTTCCAAGTGTTGTCCTTAACTGGAGATCATGCCTGGTACCTACACATTAACAGTCTCTTCATTAGATGCTTTTAGTCCCATTAATGTCTTCTCCTTGGAGCTTCCAACCTACGTCAGTGTGACAAGCTCATAACAGTTATGATAAGATTATTCAGAACATTGATTTTTTTCTTTATTGTTTCCTTGTATTTGCTATCAGAAATACCCTCAGAAAATGAACTTCCATGAGACCAGGAGGGAATGGATCTTTCAAATATTTTAGTGTGACTTTCTACGGATAGTTGCACTGCAGGACACTACTTTCAAACTGATCACATGGAAGTAAAGGCTGTCACCTTAACTTTACACAAACTGTAAAGTTCACTCAAAAAATCTTGTGAAAAAATGTATGATATGTTCTTTACAGTACAGCAAATCTTTTTGAAAACATATTCAACCTCAATTTAATTTCTATGAAATCTTGTTCTTGGCCTACATGGGACCATACCATGCTTCAGAGATGGGAGATAATCCAGCTGCAAAGAGTTCTTAAGCTATTGTCAAGCCATTCGCACCTCTGGAATTTCATAATAAATTGAATCAACTGAACACATTGAGGGGGGAGCGTTAGACAATGAACAGACCTGAATGAGTGGTGAAACCAATGACTCATCTCAGTCTCTAATTTCATTCCTGTTCTGAATGTTTATCCAGGAAGAACAGGGCAAGGAATGTGTAAGGATATATGTGCTGTTTGTTTAGATCTGTAGTAGGAAGCCAATTCCTAAGCAGCAGTTCTGCTGTGAAGCAGTGACAGACTGATTTGCTACAGGGATATCATTAATTTATTTATTTTAATGACATTTCTTGTCTTTTGTTTTATGTGTAACAAAATATAGTGACTTTCTTCAAAGTCCATCTGTCTGAGATCCTTCATTGTTATTGATTTCTATTCAACTCCTTCCATCTTCTCTATGAGTTTATGGCATTCAAGGGCCAAAGCTTTGTGATATATTTGCTGTGCTTTTATCAACGCCATACAAAGCCCCATCTCTTCTCTAGTTCCTGATTGTAGCAAGCCTGAGGATGGAAAACTAAGCTGCGTTGAAGCATTTCAATATCCTATTTCACTGCAAACTCACATTAAATTTGCTATTCTCTTTGAAGTCAGCAGAAAAACCCTGACTGACATCAACTGAGTGTCTGGTTCTGTGTTTCTGACGACATTCCCGCTTGTCTGGTATAGCAGCCCCTGTGGCTGCTGAGAGTGAAAAGGAGCTGAGGCAGTTTCTCAGAGGTTGGGAATATGAAGAGCCCAGATAATTCACCCTCTAACCAGCCTGGCATCCCCTTCCCCTGTTCTTCACAATTTGTTATAACCCACTGGTACCATTGTGTTGTAGGTCTGTGCTGAACTCTCAGTAAGTGTACGACTAGAGGAATGGAGGGAACTGTTGGGCATGAAAGGGGGGAGGTAAGCAAATATTTTGCTTGCCCAAGAATGGGAATGTGCTCTCAAAGAACCCAGCTATTTCTCTGGATATAGATGTTGCAGAGGATTTTCTGAAAGAGACAGGCATCCTGCCTCCAAAAATAACTTGTGCCTGATCTTTCAAAACCCTTCGTAATGTACCTTGCCAGTTATATGTTGCTGAGCAGGAGGGTTGAGAGGATTATTTCAGCTGTGGCAATCTGTTTACACCTTGAACCACAAGATCGGATTACTTTTGGTATTTAATTTTGAAATATTTCCCCCAGATGTACTGTACCTTTGCATGTTTCCTGGATGAATTTCATTTTGTTATTTCCTGCTCTTATTTCTAAGCTTTTTCAGGTCCTCTGTGTTATTTCTCTGTCTTCGCCTGTGTTTGCAACACTTCCTAATTTAGAATCATCTGCAAATTTAATTACTGTATCAACTGTTTATATCACCTGATCAGTGGTTTTAAAATATTACTGGAATATTAAAAAGTTGAGATTAACATAGTCTCTGCAAATTTCCCTAGGGGCAGTTCCCTCAAATCATTTATTCTTGAGGGGAGGTTGTGCATGGTTAGTGTATATGACACTGCAGATGTGCATAAGACTGCTCAATAGAAATTGGTGACGTCAATTAATGCTTTCTTTGCTCCGAAATACTTAGTCTACAGAAATCTCAAAGGTGTGAAATAGCATAAATAGGGAGCGGGGGCAGGCTTGTGCACTTGAACATGTGAGTTTCCTATGGGAAGGCTCTAGCAAAAATGAATTCAAAGCTGTCACAAACATACTTCATGTCATGGGTGAAAAAATAAAGATTGAAGTAGGAAAAGAAGACTCAGACATTCCCAACAAGCCTCATAGTTCTTTTAAGGAGCAGGAATAGTGAAAGAAGTAGTAAAGAAAGACTTCCAAGGGCAGCATTTTGTGGTGCTCTAAAATGGTGTTTTGAACTTGATTTATAGTAACTGGAAACCAAGGAGCTGAGAAGGAAGAACATGAAAAGAGAAAACATTTGAAATGGCCATTGAAACCAAGGAGCTGAGAAGGAAGAGCATGAAAAGAGAAAATATTTGAAATGGCCTTTGAAACAAAGGGAGTAAGAAAGCTGTGAGACCAAAAAAAAATAATTTATGTTGATGTAACTGAGGCAGTAGATGACTAATGTATGAACTCTGAGCAGGAGAATAAAGAAAAGGCTGCATTTTTAAAGTTTTTAGACACAGTTTTACGTGAGCATCTAAACAAACATAGTTGAAGATTTCAGGTGATTTTCCATTAAATGATTTACTAACTTGTATCATATATTGATTCATTTTGGTTTAAATTTAGCTGTTCAGAAGTTTAGTAAGTTTGTCTGGCAAGTTCCTTATGCAGCCACTGCTGCTGCTTTGTGCAACCTCACAATTCTTGCAGGTTATTTTTTTCCTGTACTACTTTGTCTTGAGTGGAGATTCCTTACATCTTTGAGTTGCCTTCTCTTCCTCACCTTTTATGATTGCCTATGTTCTTATTAGAAAAAATGGAACAGAAAGAGAGATTTTGTTTACTGTTTTTCTTTTTACAAAACTTAAGTAGTCTCTTGCATCCCAGGAGGAATTTTTATTTAGTGGGTTTTGGATTATTATTTAATAGCTATGTTCCCCAGTATAATGAATCATGTCTCACTTACTGACACTTTGTATTTTCAATACTTTATTAGGCCTAATTGTGAACCAGGTGGTAGGTGCTGAGCAAACACAAAGTGAAAGCATGGGCTTTGTCCCAGTGAATTTCCAATTTATTGAGTGTTGTCACGCATTTACCTGTTCTGGTGTTTGGAACTGATAACATTGTATTTAAGCATCATTTATGTTCTAAGTCAGTCCTCACCAAACTGGAGATTTTAATGAATATACTTTGGCAGGGTGATAATGGAAAGGTTGGTTAGGCTTCCTGATTGTGATTTTAAACCAAAGTCTAATTTCTAAAACCACAGGAAAGTGGTGGGGAGATAGAATTTAAACTAAAATGGGCGCTACTTTTAAAAGAGCTTGTCATGATGCCCAAAGCTTTTTGTGCAGAGTATTCAGCACTCACATAGTCAAACTTCAGGCATCGGGCCTGCCTGTGAAAGCTGGGTGTCAAGGTTGTTCATATACTTGATAAAGAGAGAGAGGTACCCATACCATCATTGTCCTCTGGAGGTTCCACGTTCACACAAACCTCCCAGCCTGGATAGCATCAGGAAGACTGTATCCCTACGTGAGGATTGTCCTGCTGTGTAGCCACGCTGCTGTACCAAAGCACAGGTCTGAACAGACAGAGTCTCAGTAGCAAACTGAGAACTGTAGCAAGCTCTTTGGTTTTTTTAAGAGGTATATCATGGAATCCAGAGCAATCGTCCTCGTCTGTAATCACAGGTAGGCTTAAGAATCAGTTTTACTGGAAGGGGGGTAGTGGGGAAAGGAGATCAGCTTGTAGTTCACACAGGAAAAGTCTGTGTTGGAGAGGGTCATTTCTGTAAATGAAAGCCCTTTTTTTTCACTAGGCTACGGTCCAGTGAAAAAAAAAGAAAAAAAAAGAAAAAAAAATGTCTCCGTGCAGTTCTCTGGGAACCTCACTTATTAGGCAATTTTAATATAGCTGTAACAAGCTCCCTTGAAGCCAGATCTTGGGTAAGGCCTTAGAAATGCTCAGCTGTGCCATGTGGCTTGTAACAAATATCACAAAGTATTGATTTATTCCATAACCACTCCCTGCCATGTGTTATGTAAATAACGATGTTTGATAGAGTGTGTGGTTCTCCATGCTGTAATGCCATAGGTCTTGGGGAGGTCTTGAGTCAAAAGATGAAAGGCCAACTGCCTCCAGTTGTCCTCAGGATGTGTGCATGACACTGCAGCTGCACTCACACGCACCAAGCCCCTGCCTTTTGAGTGCATTTTATAATGATGATTTTAATGTTTTATCTGGTTCTGATCTGGGCGGGTATAATCTTCTAATTACATAACTTTGAATTTTCTCAGGTTGTCTCCATCTTTAACACTGTTAGTAATTCCCCACTGGAAAAACTAAATTCACAGTGTTTTCGCTGCATATGCTCATATCTATATGGATTTAACCTAGAAAAAAACATGCAGTCTGAAAACACTACTAATTGTGCTTCAGCTTGTAGGTTGCAGAGCAGCCTCGTTCTGTTTTCCCACAGCCAAGAGAAGGCCTCAAGGCCAAAATGTCACCTCAGATTTCTTTTGATCTCAACTTATATTTTATTAACCCTTTTAACTTCGCTGAGGGTGTGCAAGGAAACATGTATATTCCCTTTCATATAAAACCAGCATTGTCCTTACATCTTGCGTGCAAATGTATGGACAGTTTTTCATACAAAGGATTATTTAGATGTAATCTATATGCCTTGTGAGTTACAGATAAGAAGGGGCGGGCAGCATTTATTCTGCAATGTTTATGATTTATTCCCCTTTTATTTTCTCTCTTTAACTCCATCCAAAATATTTCTGAGAGTCTTAGTGAAATATAATACTAGAAGCCTTTAATGGCACCTTTTCATCTCACAATTGCCGAGTGCTTTTCAGGGCTTAATTAAATTTTACAACACGCCTTTCAGGTGAGCGTAATTCAAATGCATCCATTCCTGTTTGTGAGGAAACTGAGGCAGGGAGTGGTGATTAACTCAAGACTGTGAGCCAAATAAAATGTCAGAGGGAGAGATATGGCTCAGGAGATTTGATTAATATCATATAATTCCAGCACGATTTGCTTCTTAAAGATTTCTTGAAATAGACAACACAAATGAAGGCAGCCTGATCTGGCAGCAAAGCCAAATAGCTTCTCCAGACTCTTCCTTCTCTTAGGCTTTGTGATGACTAGTGGTTTATGCCTCAGTCCAGTTTTGGGGCCTCTCAAACCTTTGGTCGTGCCAGATGTTTGCTCAGCCCTGCAAGAAAATGAGTGGATGGTCACATTCTACCTCCATTGTCTTCTCCGCATATGGCATAGGCCTTTCATCCCTTTCTGCTGTTAGGGTTGGATCTGAATGCGTCCATCAGCACCTAAAGCCGTGGTCTTACACAAGATAAACTCTGTAAGGTTAGTTGTGAAAGACATGGAGCTCCTTGCCTGGTCCTTGCCAGTGGTGAAGGGGGAGCTCCCCACTCTCCTCACTGAAGAATATTGAAAGCAGCCAGTCACCCTCTGCAGGTAGGCAGGTGGAAGGGAAGAAAGCTACTGGGAGACGAGTATCCATTTATTCTGCACATTTATCTTACAAAGATCCTTTAGAGGTTCAGTCTGCAGCAGCTCGTACCCAAACAGGGATACAGATGATGCTGTAGCACAGGCCACAAGCAGCCTACGGGAGTGGGTGAAAGTGGGAAGACACACTTCCTCAGCCCCCAGGGATCATGGGATGGAAATCATACGTGCTTTGCCCAGAACCTGACTGTGAGGGGAACGGAGCTCTGAGAGTGTCTCATGCACATCTGGCTCCCCACTCTGTGCAGAGGGGATGGTGTTATCTTGTCTGTCTTACAGCCCTGGAACTGATGCACACTGATATTTTAAAAGTGGGGTATGGCCATTTCTGTGCAGGTGTGTGAAACAAGAGTGTGAGAGACCTGTAGATACAGCGTGCAGGCTGAGCACCCTTCCCTTTGTACCAGTCACTGTGGTGAGAAAAGGTCTTCTGGATGTGAGACAGTTTTTAATGAGTTAAGGAATCTGTCTTTGGGAAATCAGTGGTGTGAATTAACTTTTCATTCTCGCAGCAGAGAAGCCAAAGATGTCCCTCTGTCACGAGAAGCCAGTCTCAGACGCAGAGGAAAGAGGACTCTCTTGCTGTTGAATGCACAGTTCTTCGCTGCCTGGCTCTGCTGGAGCCTCAGCCCGCTCTGAGCAAGCACCACCACATCTGGGCTTCCCAAAGCTCCCTGTGAGCAGGGCTCAGTGACCACGATGTCTGACTCCAGTCCCTCCAGGTAGAGTCATAACACAGAACATTTTCAGTGTGCTGTAAGAAAGTCAGTCAGTAAGCCACTGGACAGGTAGGTATAGCCCAGGCAGAGAGAAGTTTTCTATTTCCAGCGTTGTCAGCTGCTCTCTTGCCTGACAGTGAAATGGCTCTTCACAGTCCTGAGGACACCAACCTTCCATTGTTGTTTTATGAAACAGACACTGCACGGTTTGTCTTTTTATCGGAATAATATAATCAGTGCACAAATGAGCCCATGCAATTGCTGAACAGTTTTTGCCACTTAGTGTTGATGGTCTTTCTAATACCTTTCTTTTCTCCTTCATGCTGAACCTCTTGTGATAGTGAAGCCAGCAGCTGTGGCCACGTGCACGGGACATACTTTGACAGCAGCAGGACTCAGCTGACAGACTCTGGAATATATTATTTCAGCAGCGTCATCTGGGTCTGTAGCTGGCTCTTCTATAACTGTATTGAAGGTTGAAGGCCTTGGGGTTTTTTTTTCTCCTTTTCATCTTTTTCTCCTTTCCACTTCACCAGCATTGCAGAGGGACCTTAAAGTATGGGTAGGAAAATGGGCCGTGGGGACAGGCTTTACTTCAGGGTTGGAAACGCAGCTTTTTTTAATTTACAAGTGCTCAGTTGTGTGTAAATCTGTTTCACTACCTTCACATCAAAGTATTGGAGCTGTGCTGTACTCGATGAGAGCAAGAGTGCATGTTGGTCATTTCGTAAGCAAAATAGAAATAGCTCCAGGAACAGAGAGACAGAGACCTGAGCACAGCACACCTTAGAGCATTTGCCGCTAATTTCAATGACAGAAGAGGTTTTTTCACATTGTTAGCATTCCTCCAGATGAAAACCTCTGCAACAAACGCCATTTTGAACCTCACTTACGACCGAGGCTATTTTCCAAGGATGCTTTGGCTCCTTCGAAACCTCTGTGTGGGGTTGAATGAGTGACTTGGGAGACTCGAGGACACCAGGAAGGACTGCAGAAAGTGCCCAGGAGCTTAATTCACCTCTCAGAGAGCACAGATCATTCCTGGTGACCTCATTGCTTGGACCCCTCAGCCGCTAGGAGAGCCATGTGTAGAGGGAGGAATCCCTGCCGATCCCACGCTGGGTAAAGCAAGAGGAATTCCTCATGAGTAGGGAGATCTTCCTTGAGATCAGGATGTATCCCAGCAATTCAGTGAGAATGATTCCAGGGCAGTGTTTAAGTGTTTAGTTTTCAGGAAGATTAGCTGCACTTTTCATTTGTCCTTTGAAGATCATTGTTGCTCTGTAAAAGGATTTAAAAAATGGCAAACCGGTGCACAGGCACATACAAAAAAAAGAACAAACCACAAGGTTATGGGAAGAAGCTGAGATTCTATCTATTTTATTGAATGATCCTGGAATACAGTAACAAGGGGACAGTCACATGCTTAATCATTTCACTCTTACAAGTGGAAACGATGTTCGACAACAGAATGCATTGATATGAATGTAACAGTTGGGGAAAGAAAAAAAAACCTAAGGAACAAAATAAGCATAAAATGTAAACAAAATTCTGCTAGGAGTATTTGTAGTGACAGATGCTTTGGTAGATAGGGCAAAAAAAATATTCCTTTCTCCTAAAGGGAAATAGGTGGAAGTCCATCAAATAAACTTTGTCCTGGCATATTTTATTTTTGCATGGAGGAAAAGGAAAAGATCGGTTTTGATGTGGGCTTTTTTTTTTCCTTCTGCTGTTTTTTCCCTTTCTGCCATACCAGAAAAAAAGATCATGAAAGATAAGCCAGGCAAAAGAGAAAAAAAAAAAAAGGGAGGGGGGAAAAGGAGGGGAGGGGGGGGGGAAGGTTACTCTGAGTATCAGAGAGGGGGCTAATTGTCAAGGTTATATCTCCAAAGATGATTGATGTGAGGCTGGGTTTTTCTGTCAGCCTGTCACAAAGCAGGAATGTTTAATGTTCTCATTATTGGTTACGCTGTTGTGTATATTTCTCTGTCAGCACTGCGGACCCATCTGAACTGCCAAGGCACTTCAAAGCCCTGCAGGTCATTTATCATCCTCCTGACGCTGCGAATGTTCAGCCTCAGCTGAGTGCCAGGGATTTGTTATGACTTGAGAGCCAGCTGACAGACAGGTCTGCTGCAAAAAGGATTCCTTTTTGTCACACTGCGAAAACATCAATGTTCCTATAATGGCCTACAACTGTCAAAGGGGACTGCCACCTGACAGTTGTGTGGTCTCACTAATTTGCAGCCCGGTGACTTGTTTCCTTGAGTTTAGATTCAGTTACGGTGTCACATGCAAACAGGTCACCATCTGTCGTCCTGTGCCAGGGGGCACATGGTAGGGGGTGGAGAGAGAGAAAGAGAGAGAGGAGGAAAAGATGAAGTGGCAAACTGGGGGTGGGGGAGATGCACAGGGAAAATAAAAACGGCTATGCAAATCAAAGCCGTGTCTTTATTTCAGATTCCCGTTTCCTGAATGTTTTTAGCCCACCACAATGTGAATCTCTGAAAGTAGCGATGAAAATCCAGGCAGGGAAAGAAAGGACCTTGCAAACAGCCAGAGCTAGTGAGAGAGGAGAGGGGGGGGGGAGAGAGAGAGAGAAATATCAGGGCTTTGTTTCCTTTCCCAGGCCATGACATGATTAATCGTTTTCTTCTGATCTAATTTTGGAACATGAAAAACAGCACATTTGTCTTGAAGAAAAATGATGTGCCGTACTGCGCAGATGGAAATTTCGAGCAATGAAAAAGATTAAAGTGAAATTCCACTCCTTAGACCTAATCATGAGTTGTAGATTATTCTGTCGTTCTAACCAGATGGTAGGCTTGATTCCACAACCCCCTTCTTATATTAATGAATACTAGACTGTTATATTTGACTTAGGTAAGTGAAATGTCTATCAAGCCTAATGGACTGCCAGCCAGCATAACACATGTTGTACCACTGAGGGTCCTTGCTGCATTTTTCATGTTTTATACTAATGTAGAACATTTTGTTTCCTACTGTTTTCCATCATTGTCACTGTTTGCTAAATATTTTCACATGTAGGGGGAAAAAAGTAAAAAACTTGTGTCCAGAGCTAATTTCCTCACGTTGGTCGCAGCTATAATTCTACAAGTAAAACAGTCACCCGAAGCAATGCATACAAGAACTCAATAGTAACTTGATTAAGTTCCCAGTCAACAAGACTGCACTAGGCTGTATGTTAACAAACCTAATTATAGGCAGCATGGTGATAAATTGTGCAGGGTGCGTGTAGCACATCTCTGAGGTCATGTCTAGAAAAGAAGTTTTGCCCCAGGGGACAGGGATGGGGTGTCATTTCTAAATAAAGTAAACACAGGTCTGCTGATGTTTCCCATTGGGTCGCCTTCCGCTTGCTGACAAACGTTTTTCTAGCAGGGGTGTCCCAAGAGACCCTCGCGAGAACGGAAGAGCGGAGGAATGAGCAGCTGGGGGATTCTCTTTTTAACCTTTCCAACTGTGCAGTCCTGTGATTGCCACGTAATTTCTACCACGCCTGGACTTGTCACAGTCACGGGTACTGGTAATCATATGTTAGGATGGATGCCACCACTTGTGCTTAGAAACCATGTTATCATTCTCAGCATTTAGCTGAACAAAATAATACTTGTCGCGTGTGTGCTGAATGTGAGAGCGAGGTGGGATCTCTTCCTTGTACATAAAGGTAAAAACCTCTGTTTTTTTTTAAAAAAAGCAACAGTTGGGCCTTTGTTGCACCCAGCCTGTGCGAGGGCGGCCGCCCCCGGTTCCATCGGGGAGCACGCCATCAGGTAGAGGAAGCCTTGCGTGCACCGCGCTAATTTTAGACATTGAAAGAATCAACAGGATGCATGGATCGAGTTACTCTCTGCCCAGGAGAGAACAAGTCCAGAAACTTGAGTAAGCAGGCAAGGGTTGCCCAATTCTGGACTAACTAAAGTGTGATAGGTAATACAGTAATGTCTTAAATGTTCATTTGGGCTGAACGGATCCTGGTGAAGAAAAGCAAGGCGCCAAAGTGCACCTCCTAATTGAGCAACCAGGATGTTTACATTTGAAGAGGAAAATCTTTTTGATAATGGATTTAAAGCTTTGCCTTAGTGATTGCTGCTTTAGTGATTTTATTCTCTGTTTTTAAAAACTGTTTCTTAAGGTTAAAATCTTGAACTCTGCAGGGCATGCCCTTCTCAGTGAAATGAGGTAACTGATGGTAACTGCTGAATTTTGGACTGCTCCATAGAATAAACTCCAAGTGGCCCTCCAGTGTGAGTACCCTGCGTTTTGAACGGTTTTTGTTGAAAATTTTCCCTTTTTTCATACACATAACACTTATTGAAAGGATAAGGTGAGGAAGTCCCACGCAAAATGCCTGGGTTTCACTCATTGTATCTTGCCCACACCAAAAGCAAACAAATTGGGAAAGCTTAAATCAGTACGTCTCAAAATGTTTTTCTTAGTAATTAATTTTAATTATGAAAAGTATTTTTTTTGTATTTGTACTGATCGGATCTGTCCAAGAACACAAGCTAAAATACCAAGACGCTTTCACCACATTTCTGTTATGGTTGGATTTAGATTCTGTCTTAGCTCTCCGTAAAGCTTGCTCTCGTGGGATTAAAAGTTTCCGTTGATGAGAATTCCTATGCAAAAGGTTACGTGGTAATTTTTTTATATTTTTATTTTTTTTTTTTATATTTTTATATTTTTTTTCTAATTTGCATAGGACAAAACTCCCACTTACCCTGCATTTACTGAGGGCGGTGTAGAGGAGTAAGGTACCCCTGCAAAATGGTCTGTGCAGATTGCCAGGCTGTGCACTTCATACCCTCTGGGGAAAACTGGCTTTTTTGCACTGTTGCTTCTCTTCTGCGCAGGGCGTGTGGAGCTGAGTTGGCAGTGAAAGGAAAGTAATTTGTTCCTGACAAGGGCCAGTAGCAGACTATTTCTTCACTGGAAGAAAGTGACAATCAAGCAGGAAATTGCGACTGCAGTTCCTTATTTGAACTGATCTTTCTTAGGAGCTGGTAGACATATCTTAACTTAGCCTTTAGCTTGTTTTCCTCAGTCTCACGGTTTTACTTTCCGTGAAATGTCAAGGACCTCAAATTCCTGCAGTGTTTACAGTTTGGCCTGTGGAATTCGTGGCCTGCTCTGAGTGTCACAGCTTTACAATTTTTATCGTGAAAGTAACACAGGAAAGGCAGGCATTGATCTTCCCCCAGTAGCATTTTCTGAGAAGGACCGTGGCTTGGGGAGAGGACGTCAACCCGCTGTGGAGGAGGCCAGCATGTGAAAGGGAGAGCAAACTGTCTTTTGCTGTTGAAAAACCAACTTTTTTCCAAATGCAGGGATGGATGGATATGCTATAGCTACATGCAAGCCTCAGAAAGCCCTCATCTTCCTGGAAGAGTGTGTTACAACCTTTTTGTTCTGCAGTGGGTTCCCATCCTGCTGTAACTTCAACCAATGAATGGTGAGGGATGGGACCAAAAAATAAAGGTCCACAATCTGCACTCGGTAACGCCACCCAGGAGGGCAGGACTTTGGCCGCACACAACATCTGTACAGGTTTGGAAGAAGGTTACCTAAAGCAGGGTCAGCAATATGCTTTCCAGTGTCCAAACTCTGCATCAGTGCTCAGAGCTGGGTGCTCATACTCATGTTTAAAATTGGTGTGTCCATGGCTCAGGTCTCATGGCTCTGAATCAACCTGTCGTCAGCCTTCCGAAAACAAGAATCCAAAGCTCCTAGCATTACTTATCATCATTTACCCACATGTGGTAAATGATGGATGCCTTTCTAAAACCCTGGGCCATCCAGAGATGGCTTTTGCACAATGTCCACACACTTTGCCCTTCTTGGTTGCCTGCTTTACTTCTGAGAAATGCATCTGTTCATCCTCCTGGGCACAGTAACCCCTCTCTGGTGGGGCTGGGGACGAGGGAGGAAGGAACACCCTCCTTCCCATCTGGACTACAAAACCATCACTTACGATAGTTCTCATGAGAAGAGTGACAAGTCTCTTCTTTTTTCTTATTTTATTCACAAATGTTTATTTCTGTCTTACACATACTCCTGGCTTCCTGTCCTCTGTGCACTCTTCTCGCTTTTGTACCCTGGAACTTTCATCGGTTTGTTTCTTTCCTTTCAGATGTGCTCAAGGCACAGCGAAAGTTGATACAATCAAATCCAAACTTCCCTGTTTGCTCTATCACAAAATGTAGTGCCTGGTGTGATCATTCCCCTCCTGTCATCAAGTGCCAGCTTCAGCAGTGCTTAGTACCTCCAGGTTCTTCCTGCTGTCATTTTCACTTCCTCCCAAAGACTAAACATTTAAAGGCCGAGAAATCCTAACTGAGATCCTAAGTAACACTTGAACCACGCTGATCTTGGGTAAACAGTTCCCAGAGTGTTACCATTCCTGATGTTGAAAGAGCAGATCAGTGAAAGAAAAGAATGTGCATACAAATTCTCAGTAATCAGACAGCCAGCTAATTTCTAAATATTGAAAGATTCCTTTAGAAGCCCTTAATTTTGTTTATATTTAAACTGACACACAAGCTAATGAGCCTGCCGTTTACTCGTGAAAGACTTTTACCCAATTTTTAATAGGAGCTAATGGTTTAAGGCTTAATTTAGTGTGAGGAACTGAAAAAAAAAATGTAAACCTGGGTGCTTTTTTTTTTGTCTACTTCTTATAAACATATCTATACGTTTAAACTTTTCTACATTAAACTGCTTTTTTCAGTTTACCCAGCAGACAAGTAAGAGGAAAGTCTACCCATCACCCTTTGGGAAGAATTTCTTTGCCCCAGCACATGCCTGTGGGGGGGGAGGTGACATCAGGTGCTGCAGGAACACCTGACGTGTTGTTGGCCAGAAGCCAACAGCCAGAAGCCAGAAGCCTATCAGCATCAGAGTGGGTGCATATTTTTATTGAACAGTAAACCCTAGGTCCTTGGTAAACAGCAGTTCTTCTTGCTTAACTAGGGCTCCAGACTCCTGCCTCCATCCAAAGCATAGGTTGGGTTGTATCAGGGCCCTGATTGGCCTTAATGACTCTGGTGAGGCTCACATGGGGCACCCACCTACAACCTTTGCCTGCAGGTCCAGGAGCCCCATTTTAGCTTGGCCTTAGGCACACAGGTGTCCCCTAAGCCAAGTTGTAGGCTTTCCTGTGCCATCCGTCTCTTACCCAGGCTTGCTGACAGGTTTTCAGGGGTGGACTTCAGAACTGCCCTGTATCTTGAGTGAACCTTAGACCTGTCACAGACCCATCTCCAGCTCCTCTCCTGGCTGGGCTCCTTGGGAGGATCCTGCACTTTGATGTTTACCTCACGTTGTCTGGGACTGTCAATGGACCCCAACCACCAACCCTGTCCCATTCAGACGAGATTGGTCTACATTCAGCCCTCATTTGCCATCTCATTCTCTCCTTGGAGAAGCCCTGATCTTGCAGTTCTCTGATGGATGGACCTTTTTAGGATTCTGGATCAATGAGTCAGCCATGCAGCAGGAGAGCTCCCGGACGGCCTTCCCCTTGTTAGGGTCTGGGCCCTCTGTGGCTCTGTCCCATGTTCCCTGATCAAGAAAATCAGGACCTGCTGGAACATCTCACTGCTACAGGTGGTACAACTCTGCTCAGGGCTCTTGCAGCAAAGTTGAAGTGTTTCTCTCAGGCCCACAAGCATGGGTTTTCCAGGGGCTGGGGACAATTCCATTACTGATTCTATTTGGTTTTGCACCTCTATAAGCAGTTACTGCTTCAACATGTAACCTTTTTGTTTTATTTAGACATAAAACTCTTGAGTTCTTGTGCAGACTCAAAATGGCCTCCCTGTCCCCATTTGTTAGTGGGAGGGGTAGAGTTTCCCTGATGCAGTGCCAAATTTAAATAGAGTTTGAAATGGTCTTCTAGATGAGATGCTGTGTTCTGAAATCCTCAAGGAAAGCATAATTTCTTGGGGGATATTTCTAAATACACTGGTATCTTAAAAAAAACAACAGCAAACAGTATTCCTAAAAGAAACAGTTGAATATCTAATCTTTGTCCCAGTTTCTGTTGTTATTTTTGTTTCTTTAGAAGCATATACTCAAAGTAAGCTTGTACAAAATTTCTCAGAGAATTTGGCAGAAGAGAATTTGAAGAAAGGCTTCAGTGACCAGGTAACATTAGCTGACAATAGAGATGACTGTGGTGAAATATTGGTGTTTCTTTAGTCCTGCCTCTTCCTCTTTCTGAGGTGTTGGTTCTGAGACCGCTTACTAGCCGATGGTTTTACCACATTGCTAAAATTAATCTCCCGATTGATGTAAAATTAATCACAGAATTCTACTTTTATGGAGAATAATAGCCACTGGAAATAAAAAAAGCTCACTCACCTCTATCCTGTGACATGAATGTTAATAAAAGACTAACTCTAACCCAGGTTGGTGTCAGGGGCAAGGAAATACAGGTCAGAACTGTGATTTATATGATCAACTATAGATTTTAAACACCGAGTTCTCGTTAATCTCAATGGCAATTATTTAGCTAAATCCCCATATCCTTTCAAAAATATGCCGGTGTTTTACCACTAATTTTCTCACGTGTATACATAGTGACAGATTTTGTAGAACTACTTTCATAAATGAACAAAACCCTGAAGTACTATACTGATGAATATGAGGAGAAAGTTAGAAGACAACCTGATTAGATTTCCTGTGGTAGAAGTATATTATCAAAAAAATACAGGTTTTGAAATGCAACACCCTGAAAGAAATACAGTAGGCTGAAAATTCCCATAATGAGAAATCCATGAGCCTAAATATTTGGTGTTTCTGATTTGCTCACTTCCTCAGGTTAATGTTTCTTCAACATGTTTCCAATTCTTTTTTTTTCTTTTTTTTTTTTCAGATGAATTGGTAGTTGTACTTCCAAAGGTGATGATTTGCAAATGATGATTTCCAGCCTACTGTATTCTGCGTATGGCAGAATGTCCATCAAGATGCCTGTAGGTGACATTAGTAGTGCAATCATTCAAGATGCAGCCTGACAGCATTTCAATCAATTCACTTTTCAACACTAGACATCAAATATACATTGCAAACCCAGCACCTGCTCTGCTTGCAGTGTGACATCAAATAGGTTAGCCTCGGGTCCTAAGACAGAGGCTGTCTCTTGAACTGCTACGCTAAGAACTGACTTTGGCAATGACACTCTTGGAGATTAACGCTCCACCAAAACTGGCTCTCAACCCACAATACAATCTGATCACTTTACTCCTTATGTTCCTCTCTCTCGGCACAGCCCACAGGAGCTCTGTGTCTGCTGGATGAGTCAGCCAAGAGTCCAGCTCTTAACCCTGTACTGCAGAGATTCGCATTTACAACAAAGGTGTGAGCAGAACGGCAGCCTTACGTTTATAAAAAATTGCCCCAGGCCTGAGCTCCCTGGGGACAGCTTCCTCCCTTCAGTTGCATTTGCATTGCAATACCCCCAGAGGCACCTTGGGGGGCTGGATTTTGCAGCCCTTCACACTGTCTTGGTCGGTGTATCAAGACCTACCTTTTTAAAACAGCAGGGGAAGCACTAGGATAATACCAGCTCTTGAGATGGAGAAGATTAGCTACTGCCATCCCAGGGCTTTTTTGTCTTCTGATGGAGATCAAGAACAGGTCGGTTAGTGGTGCCCTTATATGTTCTCATTTCACTTTTGAACTTTGGGCTGAAGTAAGGTCTACTCCTTGACCCACAACAACCTATATTGTGTCTGATGGTTCTTTTGCTTTTGAGTCAGATCCATAATTCCCTTTAAACGAGAGGACAACTACCTACAGACAAACATCAGGGAGGTGGTTGAGAGAGCAGGCAGGGACTGGATGTGCCCAGGATTTCAAGTTCAGAGGAATAAAAAAGGTTTAGCAGGACTCATAAACCTTAGAAAGAGGGTGTGAATCCTCCACCTTCTGTTCTGTTTGCTATGAGGCTTTGGTGCTGATGGCAAAAGTCACGAGGATGAACAGCTGGGAGATGAATCAGACAACATGCCACCAGAAAGGCATCGTCAGCTGGTCCTAACAGTAGTGTACCCAAGGGCAGGCAGACCACAGTGCAGCACAGGTGCAGTTTGGGCCTTCTGAGGGGACCCAGGAGGAGACAGGAGTGTGGACCCAGGTGTGACAGGTTTATAGGGAGGGAGTTTGGATGTGGCTGATCTACTACCACCCCTGCCAGTGCTGCAGAAGAGGTGATCTTTTATGCCTACAGGGAACACACCTGGTTCAGTCCTGGGCACCAGGCAGGATGGCGATGATCCCATTCACACACTCTTCAGGGGTTTCAAGTTTACGTTTCTTCTAATGGGCAGCGTCCTCCTCACAGCAGGGGCAGTGAAACAGTTAAGAGCTGGTCTCATCATTAGTTTTGAGCCCATGACAGGCAGGAGGTTTGTGTCCCCTCACCCTGCAGGAACAGCCTGCAGTCACGTTCCTGGAGCTCCACAGAGAGCACTGCCCTGGTTGGTTATTGCTGCCCCTCTTGCCGCGAAATGCTCCACATCAGGAATGCAACTGAAGCAGGAGTTATACATCCCACGTGGCACAAAAGAGGTGAATGTAGGGCCCAATAACCTTCACAGATGAATCAAACAGCTGAGTAGTAAAAGTTGTCATAAGTATTTGCAGTCCTAGCAGAGTTAATGGAGGAAGAGGAATGCTGTCTTAGAAGATGATGCAGTAAAAACCGTATATGGACAGACTTCACGAAGGGTAGGAAGCCATATAGCGGTGGGAGAGATTATTCAGAGCTGCTTAACTCAGTATCTTTGGGCTGGAGGGATGTTTTTCTCTCTGAGAAATGACTGAATCTCTTCCTTCTGGACGCGTTGGGCTCTGGAGGTAGCCAGACTGGGTGCTGGTAAGTCCCAGGTTAGGACAAGGTCCCTGCTGGCCTGCTCAGTCTCCTCTTTGGGAGCTCATCTGGCTGGTGCTCTCCCAACACACAGGCTCACAGATGGCAAAAGGACTCCCAAGGCAGCCCGAGTGCTTGCTGGGGACACAGATGTGCTCTGCAGATCGCTTTGGTATTTATGTGAAACAACTGCTTTTTATTAAGGAGTGTTGAAACTAATAATAATTATTTATAAATTACTTCATTGTATTAAATTGTTGACATAACATAAACACATATTTCTTAGGAAAGTGAATAAATATATAAAGCTACATTACTTTGTAAATGAATTCATTAGTATTTATTACAGGAAATTACAATCAATTATTAAGCATTATGATGGCTCGCTTGGAAAATATATATATTATTTTCACTATTATTAATACTTTCAATTACCAACTTTAAGTACTGGTGATTTAGCCCCCACATCCCAGGACGCTAATTTTTATACAGCATCTAAAATACACTTAGTGTATTTGTTTTGGGTAGCTTTGTAGTACACAATAAATATTTCCTAGTTACTAACTGGAACTAGAAGCTCGGAGTGTCCCTTAATCAGCTTGGGAGAGGTCGTTTATATTGTGCAATGAGAAATTTATTTCTCTGAAGTTTTTTTGTGTCATAACCAAAACGTCAAGAGGCCAGGTTTCCCCTGCTACTGATTTTTATGTCCTTTCTGCCATCAAACAAGAGTTTCTATACTCAAAAGCCTGCTGCCCTTACACCTACTGCATTAAATTGGTCTGAAAAAATATATTGCCTCAAAAATGTCTATGTTATGATGGTCTCATTGCTGGACCTGCAATTACCCCTGATGCCCCTACTGCAATCTTGTAGATCTCCAGTAGTTAGACTTATTACACAATATTTAGTCAATCTGTTTTCAGTTATCATATCAAGCAGACACATAAACTGAATGTCCTTTTTTGGCTTGACACTACAGGTTTTCACGACCCCAAATCTGTGCTCTAGTTCTCTTCCCACATGCCATCCTCTGGCATTTCTATGGTCTGATCTGATGGGTTGCTGCTTCTGATTTCTCAGCTACCTGACTCGTGTTGTGCTTGGAACACACAAACTCTTATGTAGAGATGAACGTTTTTGCTTCTCAATTATCACAATTGATTTTGCACCCAGTATCTTGGTAGAAATGGGAGTGCCTGACTGACCATACCTGACCTGACTGACCAACCACCCCACCCTCTCCTATGGTACTTGCAGTGTCCCCTGAATTCTGGTTGTCCTTACAGTCTTCCATGGGACCCTGCTGATGGAAGCAATGGCAGCTAGTTGTTGTTGACATCCCTTCAGTTCCCAAGCAATTAGCATACAACCCATAGACAAAGTGAGTGGAGGCACTAACGAGGGCACCTGAACTGATTTAGTGGTGATATTCAGTTGTTGAACCAATCACCAGCCCATAAAAGCAGTAAAGTGGCTTAACAGAGTATTTTGCTTAACACTGAGGGGCAAAGGCATCGTCTGCCTGTGGTAGGGTTGCTTTATGGTACCTCGTAAAGTTCTTTATGCTACAGCAAAGCACAGTTATTCTAGTTTTACTAGTAGTGGGATTTAAAAATACATTTAATTAAGTTTTTACATGTTCTTCTCTGAGTTGCTAAGTAACTTCAGTGCTACCAAATGAATAGATTGTGGGTGATTATGGACATTGTGCGTAGGTTTGGTTATCTGGACAGGTACTAGGGGAGGATATTTTAGTAGAGTTCTTTTTAGCCTCCTCATATTTTTATTTATTTTTTTATTTCAGCACAGAGAAATTAATGGATTCTTCATGAAAGTTGCTAGATGGACAACTTCTGTTTGTCTTCACAACGCCTGGAGGAACAGCAATGGATTCCCTTGCTTTGCTTCACCTCCTGAGCTGGTCTTATCTACATGTGTCACACACGAGGAGCTCTGTTTCACCACTAACCTACTTTGCTGCTGGGATTGTCCAAGGCAAGTGTTGGCTTCATAGGGTTTTTTTTTTTTTTGGTTTTCCTCTCAAGAGGAGTGGTCAGCCATTGAGTAGGTATGACCGAGTCAGCTGATATGGATTGAAAAATGCTGATCTGATGCTAATAGCTTGTATTAGCAATAACTGTGCAATTTTACTAAGGCTACCTTAACAATCATTTCGCTTTGAAGTATTTTCTAAGCAAAAATATAAAAAAAGTTTCCTGGAATTTTCTATGCTTATTCAGCAGAACTTTTATTTTATGAAATCAGTTATTGTCATGCTTTTAGAGTAATGTTTTCCTTCTAGCGGGACTTGATTGAGATGGGATCCTTTGCCTTCCATTGTAACAATTAAATATTTATTTTGATTTTTTTCCACATTTTAAACAGTAATTTCTTGTTGCAAAGCACTTTGATATGCTCTGCTCAGATGGAAGGCATTATAGAAGAATTCTGTTGCTGTCAAAACTGAGTGAATGCTAAAAAACATAAGTAATAATTCAAATTTAGAAATAATTTAACTTAAGCTGGATTTGTGCTGTTGTTGCTCAATGCGGTAGCGTTTGAAAGACTTGGTCACAAATTGGAACCCTGCTGTGCTAGAAGCTCTACTGACACTGGACAAAAAGGTAGCCACCTCTCTGAAGTGCTTTCAGTTTTCCCACAAATGCTTCAGCAATTAAGTTGGAGGTTCAGTTTGTTTGCATGTTTTGGCACTTCTCTGTCTCTTTTGTATTTTTTCCTCTCCTGAATGGTAATGAAAACTCGCATTGAATGCACGTGTTGTCTTAATTGCCTAGAATGCATCTAGGTGTTGTTAACTGAAGGTCATCCACTGAAGTTAAGGAAATCCCTTCCCTCTACTTCTCTGCTCTGCAATGAGCTCTCTGTACTTTGACTATCTTCCCTCGTGTTCTTAAACATATGTACGAACCCCATGGTAAATCTGAACGTGGGCAAGTGCCAGTGACTAGAAGTATATTTTTAAAGGGTCATAGCAATCCTCAACCTCTTCTAGGCAATCCTTACCTGACCTATAAAATCAGAACAAGTGAATGTAGCGTTTTCAAATAAGGTTAAAAAGTTGTAGCTGTTTCACTACTAAAGCTTACCTTTTGTGTATAATTGCTCTGTGACATTGGAGACAAAATTAGAAAACCAAAGTCATCGGTGGTATTCCAGAAGGGACGACACCCACTCTGCTGGGGCTGTTCAACTTCACAAAAATATTGTATTTCCAACATTCAGCTGCTAAACCTGATCTGAAGGTCATTTAAGGTCTGGAGCCGACAGAAGTTTTTCTATTTGCCTTGGGGGCGGAATTGGGTTTTAAATGATCTAAGACCTTCCTTTCCCCAGAAAGGGGCCTACGTTCACTTGCACAATTATTTGGTGTGAATTAAATTTAAGATCTGTAGCCAGCTAATAAATTTAAAACAGTTTAATTTGTTTTTCCTAGCAACAGCATTTTAGCCAAGGCCTCTGAGATTCAGAAAGGGAAATGTGTGTGTTCCTACACACCTGTGCGTGTGATATGTGCCTGTGTGTATATACATACAGTAATAAATCTTAAATTGTAGCTTTGAGTACTTTTGATATTAATTTGATTAGTGTATAGATAAATACACTGATCTGTAGATAAATACACTGTAAATAACTCCATAGGGTTTTTCCATAATGCATAAATGAGAGAAATATCTATTTGCAGACATATTTTGTGAAATGAAAAAGATTAAATCTAAACAATTTAAGACTTCTGAGGTTGTTTTTTCTACTTTTTCAGGGTATGAACAGCAAAAGTCAAAGGTGTTAGATGTGTGCTTTTGCTCATCTCATTATAATGTTAAATACTGACAAAGTAACTGAATGAATTATTTAAGTATATACTTAGCACTAATTACTCTATGTTATGGTTCAGTGAATTCAGAAAATGAATTCCACTGAGCAGATATCTGCTTGAAAAAGGTAAACGTTTCACTGGGTGATGCTGTATTTCCTTTATGGTCTGAAAATTACCCAGAGTTAGATAATGTTTCAATCCCCTAATAAGTATTTTGCAGTAACTTTTCTATTTGGTTAAATGCTTTTCCGTTAGTATAGTAAAGCTTTTATCTGCTCTGTTAGCCACCAAGGTACATCTATATAGTTATAAAAGCATCTAGTAGCCCCACAATCTTTTGTAATTAAAATGGTTGGGGTTTAGTGTCTTGTAAGTGGTTGTAAAGGGCCCTAAGCGTGTAAAGAAGGCGTAGAAAATGAAGCATCAGAGTGGGAGCTCAGGGGGAGGGGGAATGAAATAATCAAATGGATTAGAGAAGATGGATGGGGAAGCTTAATATTGGTAGCATTGGCTGTATTACAGTTGTATGTGTAGTTGATTCTAGTTCATTGGCTATCTGGCTCAGTGTCTCATCTGCAGGTGGAATCGTAGAGGCAAATGTGATATTGTGCAGAGCACATAGTATGTGCTCTGCCCTGAAGAACTTGCACAACAAAATCTGCATGTGATGGCCAAGGGAAAAAAAAAGGAGCTGATGCTACTTCTGCTGCCGCTTGACAATTCACTCCTCCCTTAATTGTATGTGTCTGTGGGAGCAGCTTTGATAAGCACTGGGCTGAAAAATAGCAGAGGATGTTTGAGGGTGCCTACAGACTAGGGAAAAAAAAAAAGCGGCAATTGTGATTTCCACTTGTATGAAAAAAGTGGTGCCATCTTTTATAAAGGGCTATATAAAAGGTAAAAGGGCCAAACTAAGGCAGAAGTTTCAGTTGCACAGCTGGAGTAAGCTGGCATGGATCTTTGACTTTAATGGAATTGAGTTTCTTGCTACCATCTAGGGCCTCAAATGTACTCGGGTATTAGGACAATGTGTTTGATGTGCCCTTTGATCATGTAAGTCAAATTGCATGAGTCGTTACTCACAGTGCAGAAGAAAATTGGTTGTTTCTCCATGAAAATTCCCTGAAATGTTTGCCCTAACAGTCCTGGAACAAAGTTAAGAAAGCATCAGAAGCCAGAGAACTCTCCCTGAGGAAATTTATAGGAGGGAGCTGACACACAAGGGTGAAGCATATTCATGATGTTAGGGTCAATCTCATTCACTTTGTCTTGGCCCAAGCTATGTTTCCACCTGTTGTTTTCTGTGCCTGTAGATTCTCTGAAACTGCCATAAGCATAAACCAATTCCGCTTTGGTCTGCAAGCAATATTTTAGGCTTGGGGATACTTGTTCTGCTTAGTAATTTTGTGCTTTAGGTGAATTCATACAGATGGTGAAATAGGGCAAGAAGATTTACGTTTAGATTTATCGGGGGAGCCTATTTTTCCCCTCCTGGCTGACATCAATAGGGTTGCGTGGTCTATTCACTCCACCAGAAAGTGCACCCTGAGAAAGTACAGAGAGGGCCCTGATTGCAACCCTGCCTTCGAACAGGTCACAACTCCATTGTTCTGGAACAATAAAGGTTTTATAAACAAAGGCTGACTAGAAAGATTGTGAGTTATGACACTACAAAGAGCCTTGCTGAAAGCAAAACAAGGCAAAAAAGAAACAGAGTAAGGCATAAAAAACGCTTATAAACATTAAGTCGAATCCCAGGTCTTGAGTGAGACATTGATCCATTGATGTCGGAGGAACTGTGTTACCTTCCAGCACTGCTGAAGTTGGTCTATTAGTGTTTACACCACACAGTGTATATGCCGTATAGTTGAAGTGAAAATAAATGTGTAGGCACAGAAGTACTTGAAAACTTGATTACTACTGACTTCAAAGGCATTGCTTGCGTGCTTCGAGATAGGCATATGCTTTGGTTTCTCGTTGGGGACTTGAAAGAGGCTGGGGATGATGCCCTTCTACTTGCATTGCCAATAGCAGTCATCTCACGTTACCTTAAGTTACTATTTCTAATGACCATCTGTTGCCTTTCATCATAAATTTAGCACCGCCCCAACGAACTCTCCCACCAGCAAGGCCTGCTATGGTTACTGGTAGCAGTAACTTATGGGGGAGTATTTATGTACTACTGGAACTTGCTCCTGTGAGGTAGGACAGTCCTTTCACTACATGATGTGCAGTACCTCGTGTAACAGGTGCCTTGGGGGTGTTAATCAGTGCAAGCAAGTAATTGCTGCTGCTCTTGGTTGGGGTGGCACAAGTGAAGGATGCTCTGGGAAATACAGAGCACAAAAGGAAGCCTCCTGAATTCAAACAGCTGATGTGCTGAAGGCACTCAGACTTGTATACGCTTGAAATTAAAAATAATTCCACTACGGTTATCTGGTTAATTTATCCTTTGAGTGCAGACATTTAAATGGCCTCTTTACCTAAGTTCAGCATTTCAATTTATTCCACCAAGACCAAGAAACTTTCACTCTTCAGAACTGTTCTGTAAATGTAAATTTTTTTTTTCCTTCCTCTTGGAACTATGGGTCTGTGAAAAAGCAAGCTCAAATTACTTTGTTATATGAGCTGCTAAACTTTTTAATTTTGGTTGCTGGTGCCCAGAGGACGAGTAATCAGTTATTAAGCTAATCAGCCTTATGTTGGAGTGCATCAGTTTGATGAGGTTAGTGTTAAAAATCTGGCATAAGTATTTGCAACCTTCCTGTGTTAGTGGAATGTAATGCTTTTCCATGCAAAGATCAACTTAACAAGCAGATTTAATCCGACACTGGGGGGAAAGGAGGAGGGGGGTCAGGGTAGAAGGGATTGAAACCCTCTGTGTAGTAGACTTCAACGTCTATAGCTATGGCAAGCAATTTTTACCAAATGAAAGGTTCAGGGTGTACTTCAGTAAAGCAGGTGGTCAAAATGCTAGGCAATAACAATTTAGAAGTTACTCCTTTTCTGATTTCTCTCTCTCTTCTTTTTTTTTTTAATGTGTCTATAAAGAGCACCCAAAAAGACTATATGCAACTATTTAGAAACGTTACAATTAACTAGCTCTCATCTGCTAATAAGTGGATGACAAATTAAAAATATCCAGTTGCTATTTTGTTTTGCTTTTTAACTAAATTTTAAATGGGTCTTGAATGAGAGTTGTTTGTGATGTCTGCTTACCAAAGGTGCCAAGCAAGTTTTTAGACAAAAAGCAGGGACCTTGAATAGGACTGAAAAATAATTATTGTACTGTACAGAAAAATACTACAGTTCAATCTAACTAGGTGAAGCCTAGAGTCACTTGGGAGTATATTAGCTCCTAGTGAGAATGTGTTCATTGTGGTCATGGTGGTTTTGTGTTTTTTTTTTTTAAAACATCTTGTTTTGTTTTGTTTTTTAATCAAGAAACTAAGCATCAGAGTTTCTACATAGGTTTGTTTGGGGTGGGGAGTGGGGGCCGTCCAGGTTTATTGAGCTGAATTTTGCATTCTGCAGCCTTAATCAGCCTGACGCTAATTAGCAGCCTCTACACAATAAGGCCACAAGTCATTAATCATAGGAGATGAGAGCAGTCAGCCCCCCATCCTCGACATTTCAAGAAAAGTTTTCTCTCGTGCTTTTTTTTTGTGTGATAGGGCTTCAAAAGTCGCAAGATTGCTTTTCATGGTCAATAGTGTGTGAAGTATAAGCCATGTCTTGATGTGACAGACAAGGGACCACTGTTCAAGGACCCATTGGACTCTTTTTTTTTTTTTTTTTTTTAATGCTGTCTCTAATAGAATGGAGTCAACTGATGACTTTATTTGCTTTGAGTTGAAGCATAGTTCAGCTGGGAATGAAAAAAAAAAGTTTTAACAAGTATGATTTTTGTTAAATGGAAGTTCGAATTTTTTACAAAGCTGCTTAGTTCTTTTTAAAAGTTACAATCCTTTCTTATGCGCAGCTAATGAGGAATGAAAGTCCTTTCACATGCCTAATACAGTTTAGTACAGTGTGTCTTGAAATCTAATGGTAACAGCCACAGACTAAGCATTAGGAAACTCTTGTAGGAAAGAAACAAAATTTCTTGAGCCTATTGGTCAAAATTCTTCCAAATTATTTGGAGTAGTAAATTTAAATAAAAAAAGGTTGCTCTCTTAAGTGACACTGAGAATTGATTATGTGTTATACTTTATTCTGGTTTGTTTTCTATGTGGGGTATCTGCATTATTCCCACAATAAAGGGATAAACATCTAAAATAACTAAATGTATTTGTGGAAAAAGTCTGTGGAGGAAATCCTGCTTCCTGTATCTTCCTTACTCCAATTTTTCTTTTTTGGGGTGATATCTGCATGCCTGATGCACGTCTCTAGCAGATTTTACTCCTTTATGGTCCATAGCTTGTCCCTACACCTATTGATAGCATCACTGCTTCAGGCTGACAAACTTATTATCTTACAGCAGTTTAGAGCTCCTGGCTTGGACAGTCTGGGAGAGGAAGTGATTTTATAAGTAACAAAGGTGTTCATACAGTCTCCTCTTATTAACCATTGAATTTCCAGTATAAACAAAACTGTTTCTTTGTAGGACAGGTTTTAGAAAGATTTCCTGTGGACCAAAGTGTATCTTCCAAGGCTCCTTGGTTATTATATTGGCTTCCATGGACTTTGTTATTTTACTTCAAGAATTACAGTAACACTGGGAGGAGCTAATGGGCTTCTCTCTGTTCAAGTGTCCAGGAGTTCCTTGTTCTAGCAGACGCTATGCCAAACTCTGCATCTGTCCCTCTGCCTGGAGTCATCCCCTGCAGACTGGGGGTGGCTTCCAGCAGGCATTAGCTCCAGCAACGAAGCTCTACGGTACCACGGTACTGCCAGTAGCCGAGGCATGTTGAGATCTATTGCTCCTCTAGTTGTCTTGTATTTGCTTATTTCCCTTCTTTGCAGAGTCAAAATAATGTTGAAAGCATTTTTGGTTTGGTCTTTTTTGTCGTTTTGTTTTCTTTTCCCTGTTATCAGTCTTTGAGATAAAACCAGTGAAAGTAAGGGGGGAAAAAAATCATAATTAGGAGGCTCAAACAAATGAAGTCTGAGTTCTGTCTCCAGAAGCTCAGCAAGCAGATATTTATACCTGTAACACGTCTGTATGATGTGTTTTATTTGTCTGGATAGCCAATGGATTTTGTCCTTGGACCACTGTTCTGATTCGCTAAGAGTGATGTTTCCAAGGTGTTTCCTATCTCATGCTTATTCTGGGATCCAGGAGTTTGTGGGGATCATTGGATGATCACTTTGGGTGATGTCAGGGAGGAGGTTACTCCAGTCATAAGACTATGGTTGAAAAGATAACACTAGATAAAGCCTTCAGAGTGAGAAGACCTGTGTTTTGGTGCCTGAGTAGTGTGCCTTTATTTTGATATGTTGTTTCCTCCTGGGAGAAGGGTCAGGAAGCCCTGTTAAGAGCCACCTTTTCATTGTATTTTTGAATCCTGCCATCACACACACACTTATATACTCCCACACTCACTCCTTGCTTTCCCATTCTCCATTTCTGAAATATGAGCCAGTGATGTTCCAGTTCACACCAAGCTTTCTGTGGTGGCCTGTGTAGACCTGGCAATTAGGCAAAATGTGTTCACGCATCCCTAACAATAATGGCCCCTTGCAGAAACTCCAGCAAAAAAATATAGGAGCACTGAAAGAGCCATTACCTTCCTCCCCCTGTCGTATCAGTGTAATGGTACACATTTTGAAAAATTCCCCTAATATATCTTTAAACCATAGACCATAGCACTGGTTATGGTCTATTGTATCAACTCATACATTTCAATGAGAGGGCATTTTCTTTCTTCTCCTTTCTTTGTAGCACTTGGGGGGGGGAAAATATGACATGCATCCACACAAAAAAAAATTTGTAATGAAATCACATTAAGGATTTGACTAAGCCCACACAAGCAGAGAGTTAAGACTAATATACTGTCATTACCTCAGCTCATTACATCTTGGGTTTTTGTTACCCATGCAGTCCGTAAGATCACCTGCTGTCTGGAGAATCCTCTAGTACCTGGAAACAAAGGAAAGAGCTATTGCTGTAGCTTTACCTCTGAAATTTCCTTGCTTTGCCAACTTTCCTCAGTGTTACCATAAAACAGTTTTTGGTGAGTTATATGTATTAATGGCATTAATTAAACTATCAGCACAGCTGAATGGGAGAAAATGTGTCTTCTGAACTTGTTTCTTGAATAGGAGTAAATGCCTCATTAATCTTAAGCATCAACCCAAGAACACTGTGTTTGTTAGATAGAATAATAAATGACTTTACAGGAAATACACAATAGCAGATGCTGGAATGCATCCATTCATTAGTCACTGTGCATAAATATCCCCTTATTTCCATGAAGAGACATTTAATGGAGGGCCAGTCTGACAAACATGCGCAAGCTTTCACTCACTGGGAAAACGGAAGGGAGAAAATGTCACACAAATTTGCCTGCTGAACACAAAGCATCACATACCTTATCACCTGTGTGTTTTCTGCTCCTTGGCTATCTCTCATCAGATTGAATTGTGTATTAGCAAAGGCAAAATTGTCAGACGGGTTTTGGAAGCCCATGAGGCATTATAGTTATTTCTGCCTCTTGGTTACAAGGTCTGTCTCACTGGTGTGTCTTCTTGGAGACAATCAGCAGCTTCGCTCACATTAAAGTGGACTCAAAGACCAGTTCAGTGTCTGATAAAATCAAAGGAAGGCTTTTTACCCTGGAACCTCGGAGAAAAATAGTGTTGGGTGGGGTTTTTAAAGGGGTGTTTTGTTTATGTTTTTTTTTTTTTTTTTTTTTTAAATCAGTGTCTCATAAGAAACAAGCTTATTTCAGTGAATAATACTGTGTTGAAAAAATAAGAGCTGTTCCCCACCCTACCATTCCTGCTTTCTCTCAACTTTGGTAAACTTGTATTTATTTTTTTGGCTTGTAACATAACTGAGCCAATGAAGCACCTCTGGCAAACAGGTACATCTACAACTGTTTATAAAAAAGTAAAACCCGTACTGTAATTGTGTGGACAGAAAGCAAAGCAATCAGTCAAAGCTCCTGTTTTTCTTGGACTGTTGATTCAACACACAAGAATCTTAGATGTATTACAGGAGCACTTGAATAATTTCTGTGGTATGTTCCCTTGTTTCTCAATGCATGCCTTCATGAAATTTGACTAAAGGGTTGTATTTTAGTATAATAGTTTGTAGAAAATTTTAACAGAGTGTTTAGATGTGCTTTTATTTTTGAGGTTTATCTTGATTTCTAAAGCTAAATTGACCAAAAAGACAAGAAAACTTTTGATTTATGAAACAAATTCTTAACTTGGTGATTGCATTGTGTACCAAAGGGATCTGTGTGCTTCTACCAGCACTCATCCCACTCAAGAAATCAAAAATCTTCCATCTAAACATGCAGGTGCCTTCTGTCCATGTATTCTTTACTGGTGTTTTATGGTTTCACTCTAGAATACTAATCAAGTGGTTGGCTTTTAGCCTGCACAGGCTCAGTCACGTAACATAAGGGAGAGCAAAGTTTAATTTCTTGTACTGGAACTTTCTGAATAAATATGGATTTGAAAAACTGCTATGCATGATTTGCTGAATCCTCTCATCTGAATTGAGAGCTTGGCAACAATTTGAAGTATTGTCAAATCAAACATTTTGGAGCAAAAAAGGGAAGCTGGGTACTGTGGTAACTTCGGAGGTAATGCTGATTTTTCCTACTGGCCTAAATTTGCAGTCTCTGCTCCGGAGTCCCACTTGCATGAACGAGCATCAGTTTGCTCACAGAATTAGAGCCACAGGTCAGCAGTTAGTTAACAAAGTCAAGGGAGGGAAAGTTTTGTTTAAAAGGAATATTTAATGATGGTAGCAGCCTAAATTCTCAAAGGTGCCCAGTGAAAATACCAAAGAGGTGTTCCTGTGCATCTGTCCTCTGAGAACCAGGCCCACCTCAGTTGGTCACAGCAATTAGCGCTAGGCTAATAGTTCCCTAATAACGACCAAAAATATTAGTAGTTTACGAAGTGAGAGGCAAATTTAAGTTTCTAACCAATTTTTCACCATTAAAGATCCCAAGGAAATGTCAGCAGAGAACTGAAGTGTTTTCCCTTTTTGTCAGATTTGCTTTTGGGGTAGCTTACTGGAGTGTAATGCAGGAAAAATGTATGGTTTCGTGTGGGTCAGTATGACAGTACTGGGATTTAAGTGTCCTTCAAAACTCTGTCCCACTGGTGTACTATAATTACATTTCTATCCCAGGAGTGGCTACAGGCCTGTGGCTAGCCAAAACTCTTTCAATACATACAACACTAAACTGAATTACACCAAACGTAACCATCTTACCATTGATTACATAGGTATGCAGCTAATTAAACACAGCACTACCCTTTTCTCCCAAGGGGTCGCACTGCGCAATGGTGGTGGGTCATTTCCATTGTTGGTCCCAACAGGTCAACCATAGCTGGAGCCAGAAAGCTCCTTTTGGAAGAGAAGGGCAGAGTCACTCTTTACAACTGGAATGCCGGGTGGGAATCCTCCGGACTCCATCTGGAACAGCTTTGACCAAACAAAGGCCCCAGATCCGCTTGCACTGCAGTCGATGGGAATACTGCCACGGCATTCCTTGGGAGCAACATTAGGCTTCGATTATGGTCACAGCAAGAGAGTAGTATATGTACAACTGCCAAAAAATATTAGCAAATAATTCTAGAAATGTTTGCCTCTGCTTTCTTTTCTCTTAGTTTTTGTTTAAGGCAACTAACAGAAGACACTTTCCCCTGTCAAGAATGAGAATCAAAAGTTTAAGGCCCAGGTTCCTTCTGCTCCTCAGGAGGGAGAGACCAGGAAAGCCAAGCCTTTCAAAGTGCTCTGAGCCACTGTCCCCTTCTCCAAACACAGGGTTGTGTGAGGCACTTGACGGCCGCTGGTGTTGCCCCCAGCTCTCCTGGAGAAGGAGAACGTTGCTGAGCACAGCTGGGCTGGCCACAGGGGTCTACATTGGGACTGCTCGAGTTCTTCCTCTTAGGGACAGTTATGCCATTGAAGGGAACTCCTAAAAATAATGGCTTCACAATCTGTGAAGAGCAGGGGCCAGACTATGGCCTTGACTCTCCTATGGGCCAGGGAGCAGGGGCACTTTTCAGCCAGGCCTTTCCCACCAAGGGCATTCTCGTCGTGCACTTGATGTGTTCTGTGCGCTGGCTCTGCCTGTGCCTTTTTTATTAGTGTTTCACAGCATGTGTGCTCAGAACAGCTTTCTTATGTTATAGTCTTGATGAACTAGCTTTGTAAATCAGAATAACCCGAACCGGGAGGAGAGGATAAAGCAAACTTTGCGGGTGCTGAATTCTTTCTTGTCTGAAACAATTAAATGTTTGGGCAGATCCTAGACCTCTTTGGCTGCTGATTAGAGTAAAAACTAAACAAAATATAGTACAATGGGAAGATCCAAGTGCAGAAGAGTTTTCCTGAACACACAATATGGACAGATTTAATACCATGAGATTAATTTTAAAGGAAAAATGGCATCAGTTATGCTGTATAACTTCCTACAGTTATGTGTTGTTTACAAACATTGAAGTCTTATGCTCTTGAGGTCAACAGGTTTTTTTATCATTAACTTCAATGGAAGTACTGTAGGATTTTGAAAATGTTTTGTCTAGAGACCTCCATAATTACTCCTTTCCTGTGAGGCCTTTTAGAAAGGGCTATAAGATAGATTTTTCTTTCTTAATAAGAAACAATTCAAGACAGTCAGAAATGCCTCTTTGTAAATTTTCTAGTGGTATAATCCAGGCTTTAATGCTAACCACACTCTGAGAGCTGAAGCCCAGAGTCTGGAGTGCTTTGTATTTTGTCCCATGAGGTTTCTTCCATAAGCTACAAAGGAAGGAAAGGCCTTTCCCAAAGTGAAAAAATGTGGGTATTGTCCTACTGGTCCAAAGGCAGGTCAGGATAGTCAGTAAGGTATGAGAAAAAGAAAGCCAAAGTCCAAAGTGAATGCTGTCTGTTCTGCCTACAAATGAAAACGTTTTGTGTAGATGGTGGTGAAAATGTAAGCATAAAAATAGCAGCTGACACCAAAGAACTCATTGTAACTCGATTAAATTACTTTTGTTTCTAATTCTATAAAAACTATTGAGAAGCATATAAAAATTAGTGAGTAATTCTAGAGTGCTCAGTAACTCTACGGCGTATCAGCCTAGGGAAGCAAATGTAAAACAGAATCATTCTGGCTTGCTGGATTTTAGATCCACTTTGTCTTCACTTTGCAGTTGTAAAATGTGGCACGAACTTGAGAGCAATTCAGAATGTACCTATGGCTTCCTTACAGTTTAGATCACCCACTTCAGCTACTCGGAGTCATCAAGAGATTGCTTTGGATGTAGAAATTAGTGAATTTCATTTCTTGTGGTTTGGAAATACCTTTTCCACCCCACAGAGTTGAGAAGAGTACGCGTTTCCTCATTCTCTCTTCAGTGCTTACAGAGGCAAGTACTTCCTGTCTCTTAACTGATCTGTCAATTGTCTTTGATGCAAACGACAGGGCGCTATGAAACATGGTACCACAGAAATATGCTTGTGGGGTAATGAAGGGAGAAGATCTGCAACTGAGCTATTTGGTCTAGTCTAGCTTCCAAGGATGCCGTAGGATGCAAGGACTGTCTGCGGTGTCTGAGGACATCAAAGTGAACACAGATGAGCAATCCCTACTTGCTCAGCTTCATATCAAGTAGATGAGAGAGATTGTGGTGAGGGTATATGTGGATGCACTTGAAGGAGGACTCCTGCCCTGTACTCATGGCTTTTCAGTGACTCATGTGGCGTCATGTAATTTTTTCAAGCCACATCTTTGATCTTGCCTATATGCAAATATGCATTTCACTTTGGCAACTGGCATGTCGTCTTAGCTGTTGCAAGCTCTTACTAAGCAATGCACAAAGAACTGCAGCTGTGCATGGTGTGGCATCAGTTGCAGTCACTGGGTATGTGTTTGCATGCAGAGTGCTGAGGCTGATCTCAGGGTGCCACGATTTATGTCTTGATCCCAGCTCCGCTTTTAAGTGTGTGGCTGTTGGTCCAGCTCAGCTGGGGGTCAAACAGCGGGTGAGACATGGTCTTGCTCATGGTATCTGTCCACATTCTAGAGCTAAATCGTCCAAATTCTGCTCTAGGAGTCCAAGGACTGATACAATTCACATGCCTAGTATGGAGTTATAAAAGATGGGACACTCTGGTTCCATATCTTTCCCCTACCCCCAGCAGCGATGCACAAACGGAGCCTGTGACTAAGCTCCATTTTGACTTGAATTCAGCAAAGTGTTCGGGCTTGATCTTAAGCATATGGATAATCCATTGCCATTGAGCAACTTAATTACACCATCTTTAGGGGGGGACTAAGCATGTGCTTGGATGCTGAAATGAGATCTTTGGGTTTTTTAAATAAATTCATGCCTAGCTCTAAGTACAAACAAATGCTAACGTACATGGTTAATGATGCTCTAGCCAGAATTGCTCATCCTTGCAGCTGTACATCAGAGTGTACTTTTAATTAGAGTTTAATTATTTTTTCATTTATTTTGTTCAGCAAGTAAATTTATACCTTGCTGTAAGTTTTCTTGGGAATATAAATTAAAGTAACATTAATAACGTTATATTTGTCCTAATTTGTGTATCTACACTTATTTATCTGGGTTTTTTATTAGTCACAATGATGCATGTTTGGAGGAATCGGGCAACTAATCTATGTATAGAAGAAAATAATGCTAGGCAATATCATTATAATAATAAGAGGCTGTTTCTGATTTACTGAATAGAAATAATAATATCATAAATTTGCGATTAGAGGTTTTTAAAATATTCAAAATTTGAGGGAAAGTTGTCTACATAGCAAGAGTTTGAATAGGAAAAAAGTCTGCATTTGACACTGGAGATAAAATTGTCCAAAAATGAACTTGAGATTTTTTTGCTTCAAAAGTCACCTATTAACAGAACTTGACTTCAACTGAATTTACAATTATTTGATACCTCGCTATGGAATTTAATCTCTTCTGGAAGATATTTGTTGGAAAAAGTTTGATTGAAGCATTTCTACCAAGTTAGGGAAGTTCATTGTCCAAATCTTCCTATTGGAGTGAGTTCCTCCTTAGATGTAATGCCACATATTTGAGAATTTGTATTTCTGCTGACACATCTCCTCCTGTCCAAATAGGTGTTTAAAATCATTCATCAACTTATGAGTGGAAAGCTACTATGAGCCTCACTGTATTCGTCAGAAACCTCAGGCACAGGGAAACAAGGTACACTGACTTTAGATAAAGTGACTGATAATTTGAACAATCAAATTTTTGTGCACTTTACTTAAAACCTCTTAGGAAGTCAGGTTGTCTGTACTAGACATGTATAAACTTTTTCTGCATCTTATTTTGTCTTTCCTACAGTCTGTGGATTATTTCAAGGCATTGCTTTGCCAGCATCCAGATTCGGGATGGGCAGATCTATTGTGTTATTTCTGGTTTGTAGTTGTGAGTTACTTCTCCCTGCATGCCTGAGTCAGATGGCCTCACTTCTCTGAGGCATCTAAAAGTTCACAAGACATTTTATCCTTTTCTTCTTTCCTCAAATTTTATAGATTTTTGGATGGCTGGTAATGTAGGAGAGCCGAGAATCTTCTCAGATGCACATCATTCAGAGAATGATAAATAAACTGTCTGCTCCCTTCCCTCCCCTTTAGTTTCCATATTATGAAAAATAATCTCTGCAGGTTTTTTTTTTCCTCTTCCCCCCATTAATTCTGGGATGGTGTCTTTCTAGACTCTCCAAAGCAGTAAGACTTGCCGTGGAGCTAGTAACTGGTTTTCTGTTACTGTACTTCCCATATGGTAAAGTCCTTGCACTGGGACACAATACCTAGTCATAGATTGCCTCTTGCAGAAGGCACAAGATCCTTGTTGTGGATATCTAATGGTGGGCATGGTACTGGAGGGGCTACTTGGTGCCAGGGACCAAGGCTAATTGTTACAAGTTCATTTCTGCAGTCTGTTCTGAGCCTGGAGGATGTCACTTAGTAACGTGGTTAGGAATAGCAAAAGCATGGTTCAGGAAGGTAAGGGCCAGCCCAGCAAGGCTCGTAGCTCGTATTTACCAGGCTTGTGTTGTCTGTTCTGCATGGCCAGAAAATGATGGTAGGATGGGTGATAAACCTCTGCCTTGTAACTTTAGAGCTCTAACAGAGTCCTCCTGTGACTAAATTCCATGTTATATTCCTCCAGGCAGTCACGAAGCTGACTATGAAATAAATGTGTTGCAATGATAACCTTAGACTTAACAACAGCCTGGGTGTCCTGTGAGTGACAGGGTATTCTTTCTATTTCCCAACCTGA
Organism: Scolopax mira; assembly: GCA_004320125.1. Taxonomy (NCBI): domain Eukaryota; kingdom Metazoa; phylum Chordata; class Aves; order Charadriiformes; family Scolopacidae; genus Scolopax; species Scolopax mira. Next base: position 349,025 of record BJBW01000735.1, on the reverse strand, counting down.
CGGAGCCATTAAGCTTTGAGTCTCTTCAGAGTAGCGTAACACGGAGAGCAGAAACGGGGTAAACCAGGTTTACAGAACTTTTGCAAATGTTTTAAACATTTTCCTTTCTAAGCCACACAAGTCTTGCCTGAGGCACCATTCCTAAAATAAAATTGGGCTTCTGAAAGATTTATTGGCTGCTTTTGGAATTTAGCGTAGTCGTCTTTTTGCTCACTCGCATAATGAGGCGAGGTGAAACCCTGACTCAGGGGTGAACTGAGCCCTCTTCAAACTGGGGACAAATGGGAATGTGTGGTCACACGCATGCAATTTCACCACAGAGTTGGGGCTCTGTGTGCAGCATGAACTCTGCTAGAGAAGGGCTATTACAGCACCCCTGGCCCCCTGCTACATCCTCTGGTCGCTACGAGGACTGGTACAGGCCGCAGGTATCTGGGAAACAACTGGTGCTCTATATGGAAGAAGGAGTTGCAAAGGCACGTGGAAGCAGATCTGTGTGGTCCCCGGTGATGACTACCCTGTCCCTTGACACAGCTTGTTCTTGCCTATAGTGACATTCTGATCTTTCTTATTTAATTGCCCCTGTGCTGGCTCTGGTTCATAACAGGGGGTGATTAGAGAACCACCTCTCCCTGCTGTGTTTAACAGTCTTAAGCGGAGTGTACCAAGGACATTATGTTTAGTGTTGTGTGCTTCACAGAGGGAAAGGCTGCAGCAGCATTTGAAGCTGTTGCAGTTGATTGGAGCTAAAAAGACCAGAACTTCCTGCTGGTACTGCCACTCCCAACCCCATGCAATTTCAATGGTCTGTTTTGCTGAAATCAGCCCCCCTCCGGGTTGTTTACTCATCAAAACTGGTTTTGCGATATAGAGGACATCAAATGCATTTCAAAACATGAAATAACCTCCAGACTAGATACAGGAAAGGGTGTGCATTTGTGCCCACAGCTTCTGTGCCTAAGATGCTTTTTCATGGAAATCTTTCAATAAACGCTCTGAAAAGTGTTGGTTTTTTCCCCAGCCGTACTTGCCGTAAGATTGATTAGATTCAGATGGTTTAAAGGAAGTAAAACTGTTTCTACTGTGCACCTAACTCCTTCCCTTTTGTCTTCCTGTGCAAATACAAATAACTAATGCAGACAAACAGTAAATCGCAGTGAGCAGTGGAAGTGCTAAATGGTAGCAACACTTAAAACATTGCTGAAATTCAAAAGAGCAGCTGTTAGACATTTAAACCTATCATTCTCTTCTGAACATACATCAAATTTACTTCATAGCACTGTCATAAAAATGTATGAGAATGTAAATGCTTGAGTGACCCATTAATCTTTTGAGTAGTAAACATAAAATCTTCTTAACCCCAGTGATGATATAACCATACTTTATTTTGAATGAAGGCTTTATCGTAGAAGTGAAGATGTTCTGTGTCTTTCTGTGGTGTATAAATAAGAACAAATTAATATTAAAGTCTGGTGTCTATGAAAAGTGTACCATTATATTGATTGCAATATGAAGATATATGTAGTGAACAAAGCTACACTCAATTTCTGATGAGCACAGAAAATCTAATAATAAATACACAAAGAGCATAAGCTCGTTACTCATTGACAGCAATCACCAGTCTGATGCTGTTATCATTATTATTTACTAACTAACTCAATAATGAGTGTTTGTGCTTACAGAATTGTCCATAAAACCTTCTTTTTTTATGTGTGTCAAATGATAAACCTGGTTTCTAAGCTGTTTTTGCAGTGAAAATACACCCTTAAATATTGGAACTGTTGATTGTTCCTTTCCATGCATAGGGCAGTTAGCTTGTCTCTAACCAAGAAAACCTATCGAGGTGAATTTTGCTTCAATAAGGACTAGAAAAATTTATCTTTTGCCTCCAATTTTGGAACATTGCTATTCTTTCATTTATTCCAATTCTTTCATATATCTTCTGTTGCCTTTTGAAGCCTGGTTTGAAAGACATCTTGACTGTGCTTTAAAAGCAAAAGGTATTGCCTGTGAACAACAAACTGCTTTCTTGTTGCAGAGCTAGATTTAGCCTTGATATGAATAGGAGAAATTCCATTAAAGTTCTGAAGTTGTCCAGTTCAAAGCATTGTACCCATAGGGTAAAAAAAACTTGGAGAGTTGGAAAACTTCTATTAAATAATCAGTTTCATCCTCCCATCCAGCCAGGGTTGTTTCCAGCAGTACACTGAGATTTCTGAAGCAATGGGTCTTCACTTGTGAGGAACTTAATTTATTCATAAAACATCTGAAACATGTCCAAGTAAGGATAGGAAAATTTAGTCTGTCAATTTCAATGATATTTAGAAGTGGAGGTAATTCCAATGAAGAAAAAAAAAAGTAGTAAAAAATTATAAACCAAGTAATTTAGCAGATTGAGATGAGCTGTACTTGTTTTACTATAGATGCAGACTACCTACCAGGCTGCATACTCCATGACGGGCAAGTGTCCCTAATAAATATAAAAGTTTCCACTATATTCAGCATCTTGCTCTCTTCTCATTATTCTTTGAAACGGTCTTTGAAGGGTATCATACTATATTAACTCTCACATTCAGACAAAGTGTGTCTTGGTGAACAACAAACTACAAGCTGTAGTGGCCTTGGTGATAAGTCAAAAAGATTATCTGAACCTGAAAAGCTTTTATTAACTTGAAAGGCAGGTTGCAAAGATCAAGCCGTGGAACAGAAGTGATATGTTAGAAAGTAGTCATCCCAGATCTCCCTGTATTTTGAGAGCTCCCTCCAAAAATGGCATAGAAGTCAACCCAAAATGTCATTGACATGATTAATGTACCTGGTAGTCTGTCTTGTCATCTTTCTTCAGTATTTATATTAAAAATACCCCATTACTGCTGTATAGTTTTGCAACAAAGGGCTGGCTTTAACCAGCTTCCTAGAATGGAGGAAAATCTCAGGGGAGAGTTGGGGTTGAGAGCAGCAGGTTGGGGGAGCAACCAGACATCCTTCACCAACCAGACCAGAGCCATCAGAGCCCAGGCCAGCACGACGTGCCCTTGTGCCGCAGCAAAGTCCTACAGAATCTGGTCCCAGCAAACTGGAATGAGGTCGCGTGGGTAATAAGCTGTTTAGGGAAGTGTAAGGGAGGAAAGGAGTTTTTCTACTAGGTTTCCCAAATGTTCCCACATCCTCGACTTCCACTTGTGTTTCACAGTTGGAGAGAAAGGGGGGGGGGGGAACCTTCCCATACAACCCACTCTTCCTTTGCCGCAGCATGGAATGTTGTTGCTCCAAGCAACGAGGTCAAAACAAATAATACTGCTCTTTATCTGTGGGCAGCAGAATCAGGTTTGCCTACAGAACTCTAACAAAACAGAATTTCATTGTTCAATATTACACTTACTACTTGTATAAAACATGACTTAAGATATTTGAGTTCACTCACACTTTCCCAAGTGACCTTCCTTTTATTCTACTGCTTTGGCACCACAAAGTCAGTCTGGGTAAGAAATCAAGAAAAAATGGTTACATGTTACACTGAGTGTACATATAAAAGTATATGGACTGTTGGGCAGATGGCATTGTTGTAAGACAAATTTTATAGAAAAACAGCTGCTCATTGTGACTTTCAGTCTTCCACAAAACGTTCAAGTGTATTTGATAGGATTGCAATGTTCCTGGTGAATCTAACTACATTCCTAAGGAAATTCCCACAGATCTTTCACTTTTTGAATAAACTCCCATGACTCGTAGTGCCTGCAGCTGAGAGATGTTAGAACACCTGCCAGTGAGGTTAGGAATAACTTGAACATCCTTGATAAGGTGCTGTGAGGTTTAAGATAGAATTCTGAAAAGATGTCTCTGTGATTAAGACCACAGTACATGAAGGAAATGAAAAAAAAAAAAAAGGGATTTAAGACAGGACAAGCTCTAGAGGTAGCAACGTGATACAGACATTTAAAAGGTGCAGTTTTGCCCTATTATCAACTTTTTACTTTGATTAAAGAAAGGTTTCTCACTCTGGCTGAGAGTGCTATTGCAGTCCTTGAGAGCTCAAGTAAAAGGATTGCTCTTGCTGGAAAGACACTTGTGAGTTCAACAGTATAGTCCTTAACCAAAAGAAAAGAACTGCAGATAACAAAATAGATCTGAGCCAACAAGCCCTTAGTAAGATCTCAATAAGTGACAAAGCTGTCTGAATTTTGATACCAATCTTTCACACACACTGTAATTGAGACTGAGGTTTGATATCCAATGTATTTATGAGCCTCCACCTGGGCATGTCAGAGCTTGCATGATCTTTTGTGTAGACTTCTGTGCTCTGTATTTATTGAAGGCATGCACAGTGTTCTGTTGCCCATCAAAAGGAGATCTCTAATTTTAAAGTGTGCGGCTCTTGAGATAAATGCTTTCAGTGGAGAAGGCTACTGTGTCATGCAGGAAAGAGTTCCCTCTGGGTGGCATTGCAAGGATGTATAGAGATGTATGGCTGGCACTTAGAGCTGGACCAGGCTGATGTCACCGCATGTTACTTCCTCAAGCAGTGCCTGAGCTCCGCTGGAAGATGGCTCTGTGGCTCTTTCCTTCAACTTACTTCACAAGGAAAGAGCTTCATTAGAGAGGTAAAAATTGCCTTCTCTTTCCATTGTGAAATCAAACAATTCTCTCACACTTACGCATATGTGAGTGCAGCATCGGTTAAACAGTTCAGGAGTCCGAGTACACATACACAGCTCTCAAAATGTCATGGCAGTTGTGCATAAAGTTATCCTTCTCTCACGTGCTTTCCCCAAAGTGCCACAAACTGAGGGCCCAGTCATGGCATCTTGTTCCTTGCAGAAGCTTCAGAGTCAGCTTTGCAAAAGGGTTTCTACGGCAATGCACGTATCTGAAGTGTCGCTCTAGGGCACCCTGCCTCATAATTCTGTGGGTGAATAAGACAAATTAATAGGGCAGAGATTTTGATTCTTTATCTTTTTTTTCAATCAAAATTGAGTTTGCATTAATCCAGAAAATATTGGACCTCCTTCACTTAAAGGTATGAACATTTACGTTCTCATTTGACATTCAAGTCTCCATAGAAATACTGACGTTTCTCTCAGCTGTGCATTTCCGTTATCGTTCTGATTTTCTGTTATTTTTTGATTACCCCAAGTAAGCCACATCAGTGCAGAAAAAAAACCAGATGTTCCATAATAGTAGAAAGAAGAAAACAAAAGCTAACCTTCCCACTTGTGCATATGGGTTTTTTCACTCATACATGGGAGGAAGGAACAGTCTTTTTTTTGCCTATCTCTTTTACCAGCTAATGTAGAAAGTTATTGAATGCATTGACTTCAGTCTGTCGTAGCTCTTGATAAATGCTACTCCATTACATACTTAAAGGCTGCTGTGACTCATTGTTGGATATCAATCCAATTATTTTTTTTCAGATGCTTTCATTTTGCTTGTGGTTTTCTGCTACTTTTCTAGTCACCTTCTAGAGTTACTTTCTAGCAGGACAGCTTGGAGCAGCAGAATATTTCAATTAGGTATTGGGAATGTTTCTTGAAAGTAAAGAAGCCTGTAAATGTGAGAATTTAGATCAGAAAACTGAATCATAAAAGTTACACCTATCTAGTCAGGGGACAAACAATTAGCTAAAGTTTGCAATCAAAATTGCTCTAAACCCAGCTCTTATCTTTTACTATGGAATACTTTGCAACAAACTATCCAAGACCAATAACTCTTTGCAGAAAGTACTTAGTTGGAAAATGTGAATTACGAGTAAATTAGAGAAAATCACTATCTGCTGGTGTGCAATTTGCTAGAATAAAAAAAAGGATGAAATGTATTGAATATGTTACTTGTTATGAATTATTTGCCCATTACAAATTGATGCCCTGCTATTCTCATGGATCTGAGCCATATAATATTTCTCATTTTCTTTTCCTGTGCAGTTTATTAATATTCATTTTTTCCAGTTTCTCCTTACTTGCAAATCTTTCTTTTCCAAATGAAAAAACATCTGCAGCTAGCTATAAATATTTATCACTTGAGAACAGTCATGACATAAAGACATCTGAAGAGTGAGATTGGAGGACAATTGATGATTGTGGGTCACTGATGCTGCAAAATTTAGAAATGCTAAATCTGACGTATAAAATGATCAGAACACCTATTGTAAGGCACATAATAGCTCATTAAAATAGTAAAGCTTCTCAGATCTACCATTCACCTGAAGAAATAACTTCCTATTTATAATTAGGAAAACATTTTTAAATTAACCTTTCCTCTTGTTTGTAAGCAATGTGATGGGCTATTGTGGCATGTGAGGATGACTATATCCTTCTTTGAAATTCAAGTTTACTCTGTAGGGGAAAAAATATGTTTGCGTGGGATAGAGAGTAAATAAGCTTAGAGACAAATCAGTGCTATAGGTTTGTTCTGGTCAATAAAATCTACAAAGTGGGAGAGTGACCCTCACCCAAATATATCCTGCAATGGTTAATAATTAAAGTCGAGCCTTTCAAAAGTCCTTTTTGGAATGAGAGGATATTATAGCTAATTTGACCAGTCACTGAAAAATTTACTCAGAGCTTGAAGGTGAAAGGTGCTTTTCGGTCACTGCAAAGAATGATGACAAACATATGCTTGGGGGAGGAACCCCCCCCAAAAAAACCCAAAACCAAATGAGAGGGGTTAGCACTATGCATTTTTTTCTACCCAGGTGGCCTTCTCTTGTTGAGCCATTGTGTCAGAGTTACAGTTTGGTAGGTTGTTTACAGATTCACCTGACTGGCCTCTCCTGAAGAAATTGAAGCCTTTGTAGTGAGAACTTTACAATGTTCTTTCCAGATCAAGGCTCCTTCACTTAGTGAACTCAGTCACCTTTTATAAAATGGATTTAATCCCTGTTCAGAAGTTCAGTACAAAGTTTATGGGCTGCTGCTCCTGAGCTCAGAAGTGAATCTAATTCCATATATGAAAGTGGAGTTTCCACAAAGTCAGGATCAACCTTAATAGTACAGGTATGGACAGAGGTCTTGGGAGAGAGGTCAGAGGTGTGGACTGACAATTCAGATACAGCAGTGGGTAAAGTCTGTAGGTCAGAATGCTCCTAGAGGATGCTGAGGCACCAGTTTTCATGACAGTTGCATACTAAGATTAAACGGTTATTATGCTAGTAAAAAGCCCTTTGTCCTTTTTACTCCCTCTAGTTTTCTGTGTGTGGGTATTAATGGAAAGCAGATGATGGGATCACCCTGCAGAATAAAGATGTTTGAAAGTGTTGTTCCACTGACAACAACAGCTTCAAACCATGCAGCCACTCTTCTCATTGCTGGTGCCCCCTGAGTGCTTAGTCACTCGCTGCCTGTGAAGGCACTGAACAGTCTCACTGCATTCAGGGAGAATGATAAAAGTGCTAAATGCCTATTTCATCTATTGTATACTAGCATCCTCTAGAAATTCTGGAAAATCATTTGCAAGGTAGGACCTGAGTCACCAGCTGACTCCACTGGGACATGGCTCCTTAACTTTTTGATGTATGCACAGATAAAAGTCCCTCCATGAACAACTGTTCCCTTGGACAAGGGTGTACGAGTGAATCCTTTCTCCCAATAATGACAAAATGCAGTCCCTAGGGAGTTAATTAGCCCTTAAACGCTCACTATATAAAATAATTTTATTTTCAGCTAAAACTTAATGGGGAATTTGGGGTACGTGCATTTTAAGTCCTCAGACTGGAATTTGCTCAGGGCTTCTTGCAAGAGCACAATGGAATTTACAGTTGTTACATTTGTCAAGATGTCAGATGTACAAGACAGCATCTCTCTAACAGGTGGTTGCTTTATTAGTGGGCACATTTATTATTGGTTTATTAGTGATTCAGAAGGGAAACCTGCTGCTAAATTAATAGCTTTAATCACTTCTTGTTAGGCCTGCACTTTCCTTAGAAACTCCCCAATCAAACATATTGACCCAATTCTCTCTAGGTGTAACTTCTCCAGACACAGGGAAATAGCTCAGAGGGAGCTATTGGTTGTGATTTGACCTGTATTTGTCAATGCAGTGTCTCAGTGCATCAGGGCTAGAATAGAAAGGTAATGAATGAATACAAATATTCTGGTATCAGAAAGCAGCCTGCCTGTCCTTCTCTTTCTTTGGAGACACATATATCATGAGAAGATGTGATGATGGGTGACAGATGTCTTTTATCTGTGGTCAAGTCACAGTCTTCCCATTACTGTGTTGATGACTTTTAAAACTACTAGCTGAAAGCGTGCCCCTCTTCTGGAGGGAATGGCAACAAAAATGAGGGTTTGTTGGTTGTTTTTTTTACTTTATAGAGAAATATGCACCAAAATTTGTATTTTCTTAGGCTATTTATATTTTCTTAAACTCTTAAAGGACTTTTCTCCCCATCCCCATCCTCACCCACTCATATTGCACAGAACTAAATGAGGCTTTTGGAGGTTAAAGTACTTGGGATTGTAAATCTGGAATAAATTCAAAAATATTGCACAATTGTCAAATTAATGGAGTTCTGCGATCTGTGGAATCTGGTGATCTCAGCCAAATTGGTGAACCAATATTGTATTACTAAGGCTACTGGAACAACTCATTTACCATTTGTAGCCAAATGTCGACTTACCTGTCTACCTCAAAGTTGTTTTTTCTTTTTGCCCATCCTCACTGTAATGGATGGTTGATGATTTATTATATTCATAGAAAAACCTGTTTCATAAGTCAGGAAACTGGTGCTATCCTTAACAGCTAACAAAATTAATCTGTGTTGTCCTACAGTTTCGTTTCCTTTGTCTCTTTATTTGTTTCCTTCTTGCAGACCTAAGTCAAATCATTCAATTATTGCTTAAAGATACAAGAGTAGCTCTTCTCTGGGATGGTACACTTAATTGGTTTGAAAAACAAATCTTAACTTTCTTACTTGCAGTGACAGGAGTGGCAGGTGAGTTACCACTGTCCACATCACACTGTTCTACCAGATTTTAAATTGTAATTGTAATTTCTGGTTTAGTCTTTTCCAGAATAGTTGAAGATGATGATAAAAAAAAAATTTAAAAAGTATCCCAAGACTGTGAATGAGTCAAAAAAACTCCATCCCTTACCTGCCAAGAGAAAGGCAGAGAGAGATCTTCTGGGAAATTAAAAAAAAAAAAAATTAATTTAAAATGTCTAGAACTACTTGAGCTTCTTTATCTTATAGAGGGAATGAAGCAGCATGCAGGAAATGTGCTGAATCACTCACTGTCCCTTAATATACCACTATATAAAAGGTCTTTGCCCAGACTCAGTGGTGTCTTCATTTTACAGCAAGCCATTAGCTGAAAGGAAAACTGTAAAGCATGTCTTTCCCATTCCACCTTTGTACAGTACTATATATTCAGGCTAATAGAAAGAACCTGACTCAGAATAATTCATTAGCATTTTAGGGGTAATATAGCATATTCATACTGTTAACAATTGAGCAAATCAATGCAAGGAGAAATGTTAAACAGTCTAGTCTTTTTTTTTTTTTTTGTATGGTGATTTGCTAGAAGATTCTAGTACATGGTTTTTAAGATCCTAACTCCAACAAACCCTGCCAACTTACACTACTTCACTGTAAATAGAAGTTTGGTTTTTTTTCTTTAATAAGCCCATAAGAATAAGAACCACATCCCACTGATTTGCCACTTCCAATAGTGTGGTTCCTTAGCAGGGTGTCATTTCACCTTTCTACGTTACCTCCTCATCATCATCTGTGCTGGCTCATGAGTTTTGCTCAGAGGAGTGCAGGGAAAATGGAAAAGAAGCAGTACATGGAAAAGCAATGTTGATTGTTATTCCCTCTAGTTTCAGCAGCTCATATAAGTAAAGGCTATGCACCTAATTAATTGCAAATTACGGTGGTAAATAAGGGCAGCTGCAGATCAAATAAGCTGGGATCCACCTTCCTGAACTAATTTTTTGGGGACTAGGGTGAAGGATACCAGAGAGTCTTCTTTCAAATAAAAACAGCAAGAGGATCTTTACTATTTATTTTTTTGGCAGGGGGTTTGAAATTACAACAAGTACCTCTGATTTTTAATAATTACTTAGTGATTCTGGATGGTCAACTGGAGACAACTTAAAGCAGAAATTGTTGAGCTGCTTTTCTCTCAGCCAGGAACACCCAAATTCACTGTTGTTTTTTTCAAACCTTAACCTAGGTCTTGCTGTAAGAATTTGGGATTAGTCTATATGTACACAGTTGTGCTACTTCAAGACATTTGTGTTGTAGGCTGTTTATAACTATCCTGACTTTTTTTTTTTTTTCCTAAAATCCACACTACCAGTAAAGGAAAGAATCTAAACTAAAATTGGAACTATTTGCATTAATGATGTAGAGAAGTTAATTAGCCTCTATAGCTTTCAAGCAGAAGATGGAATAAACCTCTTGTGGTCTTGAGAAATGCATAAACTTCTGTGCATTTTTCCTTCCTTCCTTTGCCTTTTAAGCTCTTTAATATCTGCTTAAGCATTAAGCATTAACTTGAACAAGTTCACCTTAATCATTCATAAGGAAATAGAAAATGAAAGAGCTCTCTTTTCCAGAATAAAAGGGAGGGGAGCACACCGATAAGTGAACTTCATTTTAGATTTGACACTTGGAAAACTGCAAGTTTAGCATATCACTTAGCAGAGGTTAATACTAACTGTCACTGGAATGAGCTGATGAAGTAATGATTAATGCAGTCAGTGTTTGCAAATGAAATTCCCTCGTAAAATACAAATAAACTAAAGGAATTATAAAGATGGTCACATTTGAATTTCTCTTGGTGGGAAAAAAAATCAGGGTAAGTTGGGAGTGGGGTTCTTGCTATTTTTTAGTGTTGTCCAAGCTTTCTTCACTCTTTTCCTTTTTTTATTACAAGTCCAAGAAAAATTAGTCCAATAGAATTTATCTCGATTTGCTTCATATTTTTTAAGCAAAAGAGTATGTTCAAAAGTTTATATAAAACCAAACTTTTCTTCATCAATATACCAATGAGGTTCCACTCCTTAGTTAATTTATATGGTAGACAGGTTTATAACTGCTAAGTTAGCATCTTTTTTACCGCAATTATTTTTTAAAAATCTTATAAAAAGTGGGCAGTAAATTTAAGTGTTTCCTGATAGCTGTCTTCAAAGGCGATCACCCCATATCACATGTGCAATATACCTTGTGTTGTGATAGTGAGTGCTTACATCATTCCTAAAACTGCTTTGATTGTTCAATTTATATATCAAATGCCAGGTCAATATTGTTTGATTATTTATTTATTAATTTGTTAGAGTTTTTGTCCTCCTTCTTACTGAAGTTATTATTTAATTTACTAGCCAAATACAGATTACTAATACTCACAAACTATGTCTGAGCCTGGTGGTTCTGGTCCTGTTCTTAGGGAAAATAAAGGAGTTGCTCAGTTTCATAAAATACAGCATCTGTGCCAGCATTTGTAGATTCAGAATATTAGGCAGTTACTCCGCATAATTTTATGATTCTTATGAGTAAAATATAAGGAGGAATTAAAATCATGCCAAGTCATAGAGGACACTGCAGCTAAAAATTTCCAGTAGCCCTTGATGCTTGATGAAAGGTCCATGGTGCAGTACTATTAGACCCAACATGCTGCTCTCCTTCTACTTTACCAGAGGGTCTCTGAATCCCAAAAGCACAGAGAGCAAGGACTGTTGTCAGGTATTCCAGGTAATCTTGTAGCTCATCAACCCTGAGCTTTCTGCATGGGAGATAGGGCACAAACATCATCTTAAGTGGGCTTCTACACTTACTGAACTGGTGAAGAAACTAATACTGGGATATTTCAGAGGTTCTTATGGCAGTTGGCAACTAGTGGGTCCAGTATCTCCATCTCTTCCTTCTTACACTTCACAAAATTAAAAACAACTGCATTTCTTCTCCTGGGCATTTATTTGTCACAATTAGGTAAGAGATATGCACTAGAGCATATGCCTTTTCTTCCTCATTTTGGCTTCTTTCGCTATTGCAGAGTAATAGGTCTGACTGCCTAGTGTGCTAAAAGAGTCATATTTCAGCAACACCCCAGGCTGTGTGTCTGAACAGCAGGTTTTTCCTCTGTTGTTCTATTGAAATTAAGTGCGATGGTTTGCTTTGTTCAGGATATTTTCTGTCTGGTTTTGCCTGTCTTTGTTTTCATCACTCCCTGCTAGAACTTCTGGGCCATGAAGCCCCCATAAGGGCGCTACCACCTCCGTGAGATTCTGCCAACCACAGCAGGAACCACAGCACAGCAACTAATTCTGCTTTCTCCATCAGAATCGGTGTTACTCAGGGATCCCTTTGAACTGATGTTCTCTTTCTTTCCTTTTGGCAGAAGACGTTTCCCCTCACCTGGAAATACTCAGTCACTACAGAAATAGGGCTTGCATGTCCTACCCCTCAGGAACACTGGGATGTAAAGGGACTGCTTCCATACACAGAATGAGGCTCCCAGGTGCCAGATGTAGTTATGGGTAACTCCAGTGATGCTAGGGATGAGCTTGTCCCATTGAGTTATTCTCCTCTAAATTTACGCTCAAGAAAAGGAAACACAAGCCGGGACATATTAAATGCTGTATATATAAAAGGCCTGATCCAAAGACCAGTGGAGTCAGTGGGAATCTTTCCTATAATTCCTATATGCTTTGGATTCTTTCATTTAGGAATGTGACTCGGAACCAGATCCTACACATGATCCAAGGTCATTGAGACAGTTCCCCTCAGTGAAAAATGATGTGAATGGCTAGAACGCTTTGATGTCCTTGTCGTTAACTTTTATGCTGCATAGACAGACCTTTTGCCTTGTGAATGACATGAGAAAGATATGACCCTGAGGTGTACAGATTGAGAGAACCAAAGTCAACCAGCTTTGTTTTCCTGCTGTGGGTTACTGTATTCTTCTGGTTGTGCATGATCCAGACTTTGATGTGCTGCAGTTTCTGAGAACCTTTCCCTGTCCATTCTCCTTAGTTAGTTATGAGGCTTTTTATAGTCTTAGAACTTACTTATCAGTCCTGAGTGTGTACTTGGGCTATACTCTGTAATACAATTTACTCTCGCAGTTACTGTATTTCTATCTGAGAAACACAGCAATGAATGAACACGAAACTGTCTATTAGGTAGGATCAAAAGCATTGTGCACCATCAGGAAATAATGTAAGAATGAAATGAAAACATTTCTTAGGGGCAGTTAAAATGGCTTACAGAGGCTTCACACAACTAATCCAGTCAAAAAGCACTGTGTTTACCGGAACCTTTACAGTGTAGCTTGATATGTTTAAAGTATCAAGAACACTGGCTTATATTTATATTATTATTTAGGTTGCTTTAACTGCTGTACCTCAGGAATAATTCTTAATCCATCAGAATTTGAATACAATATAATAAAGCATAACTTAAGTTCTGCTGGGAAAATGCTTTCCCTGATACTTATAAAATCTCATGCATTAATGTTCCCATATATTTCTAAGGCAAATATAAGCAAAATAATCCATTAGTATTCAAAGAGGGAAATGTAATTAGAAATAAAAATGTAAGATAACCACATCCACCTTCCCAAAAAGAGATTTACATTAAAGAATAAGATGTAAGTGTTTGCTCTTAGAGCCTTTTTTACTGGGTCATTTCTAACAAATAGCCCTCTTTTTCCTTGTGTTTCACATAGCTGTCCCAAACCAAGTAGGGGCTATATTTATCTTCAGTTCTGAATTTCTGAACTTGTGCTGTCGTTCAGCAGCTCTTCTTGGATAAAATACATCATCATTTACTCTATTAGAAAATAAATGTATGGATGTATTATGGAATTTGCATTCCATTACCTTGGTTTGCATGCCATAAAACATTTATTACACCCTTGGGCTACAGTCTTAATAATGACTGGGTGAAATGCACTAATGTGGTCTTGGCCTTGCTATAGAACAAAAGATTAATGCTCTTTGATGTCACCCAGCTAATAGTTGTGCTCGCCAATTTGTCCCTTCAAAAGACATTACAGTCACAGAGACAATCCCTGTAAGACTCAAGTGAGCAAAAAATGTTTAAACCAAACCACAAGCTGAAGCTCAGTTAACCAAATAAGCATTACAGTAGATTTTCATCTGTAAAAATAAAGGTATGTAAGTTCCCTTCAGCAAGGGAAGAAAGATCTTCCATGTTTTATTTCATCCTCTCCTTTTCTGATTATACCCTGCTGACATTAAGTTTAAAAAAAGCCATCAATATTTTCTTATATTTTATAGCAGATACAAAATAACGTTTTAGTTAAGCTCCTGGAAGGCATATATCAATACCGTCTACAATCCCAAGCCTCTCAGGCCCTTCTCATGTAATAAATTTCACTTGCCTCTGATAAAACTATTGAATTTTTTGTCTACCCGCCTCTCTTTACAGAGAGGAAGAAGAAGTTGTCCCTTTAACCTTAAGAGACAACTTTGAGATTTTTAAAACTTTTACAACAGCATAGCTAATGTTGTGTGTGGCGTATAAAAAGAAACTATTGGAATTAAACCACCCTGTCATACCATCCTGCAATCTTGTCAGTGAATTGAGCAGTGGATCGATATTTGGATGACAAACATGAGGGGAAAACCGGTCAGGAGGAGCACTGTGGTGCAGGAGGGGGACATCTCGCTCAGCTGGTGTCCCAGTAGTACAAAGACACATCCAGGTGTCTGTGCTGCTGGATGTGCTGGTTTTCTAATGGTCCTAAACTGAGAAAGAGGGCCCAGTTCACCATATGATGTAAATCAGTGCTGCTGCTCTGAAAGCAGTGGCGTGACAGTGACTTACACCAGCTGAGTATTTTGACAAGACCGTGTTATTTGTCACCCTGGGCTGTGTCCCGGGCGGGAGACAGGGCACTGCGCCCACTCGAATTTTCCAAATACTTTCAACAGGGGATTTTCCTGCTGCTGCAATTTCATATTTTGACCAAAATGGGTTTGCAGTGTCCTTTCTCGTTCAAAACCAGCTGCTGGTATTTCCCACTAGTCGTCGTTTTGCTTTGGGGATGAAGGAAGCCCATATCTGTTTGAAGCAAAGCTGTTTATAATTATGTAATGTAAAGCGCCAGATACATAATCAGCATGTACTAGATTAAAATCCTTTCAAAGCTCTAGTGAATTGACTGACAGGTTGTCCAAAAACATGCTTATGTAGCATAAAAAAATGTTATAAGGCTTTCAAAAACACTAAAGGAGTGGTCATAAGGCAATACTTTGCAAGCAGTTGTGATTAATGTAGCAGTTGAGCCAAAGTGAACATCTTTTTTTTTTTTCTTTTTTCTTTCATATTGCAAGAGAAAGCATTGTCTGTTTTAAGATGGAATGTGGCATGAACATGGAATATAGCAACACAGAGAAGAAACTCAGTATCTATGATACCTTTTAATAAATAGATTATAAAAATGAGTGAGAAATGGATGTTTGTTGAATGGTAGACGGAAAATATCTTTTTATTAGTAAAGTATAGCCCCGTAAACAAGTAGCAAATACAGTGTGCCTAACACTGGTCCTGCAAATGAGATGACAAGGAAATAATCAGATGATGTTATTTTTCCAAGTCTTATTTTGAAGTAAATATGTTTAACACTTCTCTAACTACATGGCAGGCCTTATATTGCTGTTTGTGTATATATCAGACATACAACATACGAAACATCAAGCCTTAACAGCAGGGATAGATATCAGTAAATTTATTTAGATTAGCAGTTTTAAAGGGAAGTCTTTACAAACCTCTAAAAGCCTGTGCAGAACTTTAATCATTATGTGTGCATGAGCATAAAGACATTTTTGTTATAAACACTTTTGCATTACAAAGGTAATACCTTTACTTCAAACCCCAAAGCCTGAAGTAAAATGCAACAGGACCAGCCATGCAGATTTGGGGACCTAATATGGGGAATAATATAATGTTTAATTAATCAGCAGGGTAATTAACTATCTAGATGCCAGAGCGTTTTAGTTGGCTGTGTATAGTCATTTTTCTTTCTCCTTTTCAAAATGCTGGATTGCCTATAATGATCACAAGATGGCTAGACTGCAGCCTTGGGGAAAAAAAAGAAAACCTCTACCAACACTGGTGCATGGGTCTGTGCAGTATCACAAGACATTTATTTCAAAACCAATTTCAAGCAAATTGCAAGTGCCACTTCCTCTGCCTGGTTGGATTTGTGATTTAAGTCTCTCATCTAAGTCCCAGTTAAACCTGCCTCTCCTCAACTTGAGTTCTGGTGAACTCAGGGTCTGGTGTCTTTGTGCTTGGAAGCTGCTGAACTGTCTCTGTCTGCCTGCCAGACAACTGTTACAGGGAAGAATAAAGATATTCCACTTCTAGGTATAAAGTAGGCTGATCTCTTCATATTTCTCCTCCTCGATGAACAGCACAACTCTTGGCAACAGTGTTCTGCTGGCTTCTGCCTGTGTTTCTGTTTTCCCTTTGGCTGCCTGGTGGGTCAGAAATTCTGCTGGTTTGCAGTTTGACTAGCAATACCTGATTGCAGAGCTCAAAACAGAGAGGCCAGGCCTGTTCTGCTCCTCTCCACAACCCTTCTCAACATAGTAGCCAGATGTGACTACTGTTTGTGTGAGCTTGCCATATTGCACTGTGATACTACAGTTCACAAGATATCTGCCCCACGAGAAGCTGATTGTTGCTTTTATCCCAGAGCTTGGTGGGTAACACACGTTATCACTGTCAGTCTTGATTTCCCCTCTCTCCTTATGCAGATACCTTCCACAAACAATGAAATATCCTTGCAAGACCAAGTTTAACTATTAACTGACTATTACACCAGCTTAAGGTCTTGAATCAAAAAGTGTCATGATAGAATAGAGAAGGTTGGTTGGGAGCTCCTTCCTCCATAGAACCTGTGTGTTTTTTTAGAGGTGGTCTTGTTAAGATTTGTTTCTCTAAATCAACTACTTTTCAGGAAACAGAGCATCTAAAATGCTTTTTTCTCCTCTCCCAACAACCCAAAACTATGTGTTATTGTTATTTCTTACTGTAATCCCACATTATTTCCATCAGACTCCTGCTACTCAGCAAGAGAAGCTTTTGTTTACCTCGGTTACAATTTCACATTCACTGTATGGCCACAGACTTTATTTCATAGAATGGGTTGGGTTGGGAGGGACCTTAAAGACCATCTAGTTCTAACCCCCTGCCATGGGCAGGGACACCTCCCACCAGACCAGGTTGCTCCCAAGCCCCATCAAACCCCATCCAGCCTCGCCTTGAACCCCTGCAGGGATGGGGCATCCACAGCTTCTCTGGGCAATCTGTGTCAACGCCTCACCACCTTCTTAGTGAAAAATTTCTTCCTGATATCTAATCACTGAATTATCTCTTTCGCCTTTCTCATTTTTTTTTCTTATTTTATACACAGAGTTCTATCAGGGCCAAAAAAAAAAAAAAAAAAAAAAAAAAGTGGAGTTGTCCAAGGTGTTCATGTTAAGACATCTACAGCTTTGATTTCCCTCAGTATTTCTCCTTTTAATCTAGAGTTCAAAATGAAGCTCCAGTCAATAGCAAGCACAGTTTGAATTGGCCAGTGTTTCATGTTGATCACTTGAAGCTTAAGGAATAACACAGCTGGTGACTCCCTCTAAAGTCTTAAAGTGGCTTGTTCAGCATCGTATAAAAATTCTTTGGCAGAAGAAAGATAAGGTCCATTTATTCACAGTGGTGTTCAGTGGGTTTAGCCATAACTGCTTTTTTGCACGTGTTTTAACGGAAGAGATGAGGCAAGAATCCTGCCTCACATGGCAGATTCATTGACTGCACTGTCCTGGGCACAGCATCCAACCTGTGCCCTGAATAGGGCAGTAGTTTTATGGAATAAATAGGATGCTTCGTGGTGTATGTGGCAAAGGAACTAATATAATAAGGCTCTGGGGCTGGTTTGGTTCTCATTACCTAAATTTTGATTGAGAGACTTAGCACTTCTATAAGATGGCTTTGTCTATTGTTCCGCATTTAAAACTGACAACCCTTACAGCATAACTGCTAGTTTATCTTCAGGGGGATTTAGATCATTAGGTCAATACACTAACTTTTAGCATCTAAATTACCAAGTGGTTACCAAAGAGGAGTTGTTATCCTCTCTAAATATTAGTCTTTGGAAAGGAATAGACACAAATTTTACTGAAGCTCAAGCTGCTGACAGGGGAAGAGCTGAGACCCAACATTAGTCTCAGTTTCCCAGATATGGACTGCAGCTACGAGCTCCTCTGCCCCTGAGAGAATGGCCTCTTGGCTATAGCTCTATACCCTTGCTCCTCCCACAACTCAGTCTCCTCCTCCAAGCCCGTGGCAACTGCAGAAAAAGCATTGCTTAGTCTTTGTGCCCCGGCCAGAAGCTGCGTGGCCCGTGTGACCCTCTGGCTCGAAGGGGATGGTGGGGTGTAGGTTACACACTGCACAGGGAGCAGAAACCCAACTGAGCCCTGTTCTTGAAGCATGAGCTTCATCATAAAGTGTGTGTCCCAAGGGTGAAAACCAGTATGTTTTCTGCTATTGTGGGGTCTAATATGATGTGCAAGGATGGCACAGTAAAGCTTTCAGAATTAAATTCATTCCTGTTTCTCACATACAGAGCCTACCGCTATTTCCTAGTCAGCTTTTAAGTGCCTGGTCTTAAAATCCACTCTCTTCTACTTTCCCCCCTCCATGTGGTGCCACCAAACTGTAGGATTTTAAATCTCTTCCTTCAGCCTTGCCAACTACAATGACTTTGGTACATAATGGTTTAAAAAAATCTTACATTTAATGAAAAATCATTTTACTTCACTTACATACTGCCATTATTAGTACGTGAAATGCCATTCGTTCATTGTGCTGTTGATGAGCTACTTCTCTTTTCTGCCATGTGTTATAATGCCTTCCAGGTTACCAACATAAATCAGTTACTCAAATTTTAAAAATCACATTTGTATTACAGAATTCATTGTATCCTAAAACGGGGACTTGCTTTGCATGAGAAAACATCTGTCCAACATTCATTCATAGCTTGCAAACAGGAAATCCTAACAGAAGGGTGGCTTACTAAACTTGTTCTGCTTAGGCTATCTCAAAGAGAGTACTACAGCTCTTATGGCATAGCTCAATCTAAGAATAGTAAACTGTTACCTATTCATAGCCAGTAATGATCATCTGTGAGCACTAACCTGGTTTTTCAGTACAAGTGCTGACTTGGCCACAGCCCAGTACGTTAATAGTACCATCCCTGTTTAAACTGGGGGGGAAAAAGCAATCTGTTCATGGAGCGCCTGTGTTTGACATGGCCTTTGCTTTAGTGGCCCTTGAATTCAAGGAGCTTCTGTGTGTTGAAAAAGTTGGAAAGTGGTAAATAAAGCCATTTGCTACACGGCTGTCTTCTGCTAATAAGTTTCTGGTGGGTCGGTGTGCATCTTGCTTGCAGATACGAAGATGCGGTAGGTAAATTTCAATGTGCTTTGCAGATCATCTCATTAAGAGTCTGAGAAAGTGGAAGTGTTTTTTAGGGGAGACATACATATCAAAGTTGTTGGGTGCTTTTTAATTCTTATATACAGAATTTGAAGGTACTTATCAGTTGGGTTTTTTTTTTACAGATAGAAAGATAGTGGTTGCCTAGTGTGGCTGAAAAAAAGGCAGTGGTTCACTGGCTGAGTTTTCAGCACTTTTTTGTAGACAGGTAAGACGTGGGTTACCTTTAGCAGGTCACTGGGATGTATTTCAAAAATCCATCTCCTACAGTGAGTAACAGCTGGTACAGCTGCCTCCTATCAGTCTTGTGCTAAGCCTGACAGAGCTTACTCGGAAATAGAGGAAGAAGGGCTTTTGCTGCAAGGCACAAGTGCATGCAGTTCATTTAATTATTTCAGGAAGTCATGTAGACTTTGCTCATTTTGGACCAAAACGCATAATGGTTGTATCTTTCTATTGCTTTTTGTACGATTAATTACAAGATGTTCTTGGCTTGCCTCGGTATCTGGTAGGAATGGTATGGTTGATCTTTGCTGAGTCAAATCTTTTCCTTCCAATAAATCTTAAAGAATGCTATGGGATGATTTTTTTAGTAGGCTCTTTGTTATGGGAAACTCTACAGGATGGCGTTCTGTGCAGCTCTTTTATTTGATATGTATGTGAGAACATTTGAGAGCATAAGTGGACTTATTAATGTGCAGATGGCACTCAGCTGTCTCTCTCTCTCTCTCTCTCTCTGTCTTATCACTCCGGAAGGTTTAATCTCTCTCTTCTTGTAGAACCAGTTCACTTGGGAAGCTAAAAGGCAAGTTGGACCAACCTCAATTCAAATAAAATGGAATTTGGATGGATGGGGAGATGTTCCTGAAAATGATTGCTGACAGGGCAAATGTTCTGTCTATTCTAAAGAAGTATGAAGTATTTATTTTCCTCTGGCAAAACCAGTATGTTCTTGTGAATTTCTGTACCTTTTCCAGTATTATCAGCTTTCCTGCACATTGAAAGAAAAACAGAGCACTGGCTCCTCAACCTGCAAGCTGTGGTGGCCAACTCGTGGTAGGAATAAACATCATACTCTCTGCTGTTTATTCTGTTATAAATTTTGTGCAGAAGAGAGCACCTAGAGAAACTGAAAGTTGTTATAGTGGCCATGATTTTCTCAGTCTGTCCTAAAGGCCTGTTTCACCTAAATGAAAAGTGAAATAATTGAATGTATAAGACCTTAGTAAGTCCCATTGGTATTGCAGTGAGGAAGGCTGAAAACTGCTGGAAGCATGGCAAAACATTGTTGAGTATACCTTAGTTCTCAAACTGATTCTCGTTGGGATACCTGGTCAATTTGGAGCAAGTAAAACTTAGGCTTAAGATTTAACTATATGACTCAGTGAACTTCATTGTTGTCTGTAAAAAGCCAGTGGTTCAGAAAGGCTGGCTCACCCCTATGCTTTTATTGATGCAAGTGTACACAGAGCCATAAGCAATGTGTTTATATCTATTAAAAAATCAAGAAAGGAATGAATAGAGTTAAAGGAAAAGCATGACAGAACAGGAAGCCCTTTTCCTACCTGGCATATTCCTCCATTGCAAATAATCGGTTGATGATATGTGCAGTGAACAAAGAATCACTGCATGAAAAACTGCAGCCTCCCACAGTTATTGCTTTCCTCACGCTTCCTGCCAGAACGAGGGAATAGAAAGCTTTCAATTTGATGTTGACGTTATTTCCTTGAATGGTTTTGTTAAAGTGCTGAACGTACAGTTTGTTTGCTAGCAACCTTTGGATTTACGAGTTGCCAGTCCCAGAGACGTTACTGTTTGTCATGCATTTTCCTTCTGATTTCCCTTCTTTATTCTCCTGCCTTCAAACCTTTTTAAAGTCTTCCCGTGGCTGATACTTGCTCTGATGCTAACTGGTAGTAATAGAGCGCTGCGCAGCTGCGGCGCTGTAGCTTCCCTCTGGATAATGCTGACCGCAGACTTAGCAGCATGTGCCAGCTCAGCACATCTTGATAACTCATAATCCCTACCATAGGTTTTTATAGTTTGTCTGGTCTACTGTAAATCTCTAACTCACTGTCATCGACAGAGCTCTTGACCTGATTCATAGGCACCGGGAATTAAGCTCTTGTCACACCCTGTTAAAAGGCGACACCACTTAGGCAGTGATCTTTTACAAACAAAAATAGATGCTCTTGGATATAGTGAATCACAGAACAGCATCAAAGGTCATGTTATTATTTTGAATCTTGTTAATTAAGCCAAGTAACTAAAATGAAGGAGGAAAAAAAAAAAAAGAAACCCTCAAAAACCCCTAAAACCTTGCACTAGCCAGCCCTTAGAAGTACAGGCAGGCTGTTATCTTTTCTACTAACACAGCTGTAACTTGGGGCAATCTACAGTGTAACAAGAAAATCCTGTCCATGTATATTACTAAAAAGAAATAGTTCTGTATTTTTTTCCCCTCTGTCTTGCTGTGAATGTACAAGTTGTATTCTAGTGATAGATAGTCTGCAGCCCTATTGCAGTTTGCATCGGTCCTCAGCTATAGATAGATTCTGTCCCTCTGAGGAAAAAAGGACCTCAAAAATATTAAAAGAAAGAAAGAAATTAAATCATTTTTGACATTTTGATGCAGCAGAAATTAGATCGGTTGTGCAGTAAAAAGAAGCCTAGTCCAATTCTGTCTAGTTTCTCATTAAAGATCAATTTGTTCAGTAATGAGGACCCTGGATAAGGGTACCAAAATACCAGGATGTTATTCCGGATCAGACCCTGACTTTTGTGGGACTTCTGTACTGAGGCTTCGCTTCACTGTGCTTTTGATTTTTACTGTATCATTTGTAAATCTTGCCCAGCTCTAGCCTAAGGTCCCAGGAGACTGTTTCTTGACACGTGTGCTCACTGCAGCTGGCCTAGTGGAAGCTCTGATTGCAGGTGGAGGAGCAGGATGCTATAATAAAATAAACTTGATCTTCAGGGGCTCTAATATAAGACAGAGCCATCGAGTTGTTTTGAGTAAATCATATTTTAAAATGCCTGAGTTAACTTATTCAATCATTCCAAATATTTTGCCTTTGTTACATAAACAAATACATTCATTTTCAGCTGAGAAGGTAAAGTGGTTTAGATAGAAACAGGATATATGAAGTTTGGCTTCATGGAAGTCTTTTTGTATTTTTGTATTTTTAGTTATTGTATTTTCTGGCATGAAGTCATTTAATAATTAGTATATTTCTTGTCTTCATAAGGCTAATTAAACGTTCTTGGTATCCAAACACGATTCAGTAACAGAGGCCTTGTTTGAAGGAGTACAACTTCCTTTCTGAGAATCACACAGGTTCCTATTTTGCATTTTTTGGCAAAGGATAGTGGAACTAGAACTGCTTCTCTGGCTGCGTTTTCCTGAAAAAAATATGGCTGACATAGACCCACCCACCACACGTAAGGCTCAGAAAAGCATTCTTATAATCTCAGATCGTTCCAAATCCTGCTAACCACATCATTTTCATAATCAAATTCCTAAATTGTAAAAATCTGATGAGTAAAAATACATGAAATGGCAAAGGAATCACAGAAACAGAATCATGCGGTGCTCAGAAGAGAGGAGACTACCCAAAGATCCCAGTACACCACCTCTCTGCCCTATGTAACTGGTTGGACTACATCAGTAGGTGTTATCTGAGAACTAGTTTGTGAAGCCAGCTAGTTATTTTAGTTCACAGGCCGATGAGCTGGCAGAAAAGGGAACAAGAACCTCACGGTACTGCTTTGGGCAAGATCAGTGCTGTTAGTAAAGACTGACTGAACACACACCAACTTCTTGGAGGACTTTTCCCCTTTTAGCTGTGCTGGAAGGACACTGGCACACAGAATAGTGAGCACTGTGTCTTCCCCTGTCTATTGTGTTGTCAGTCTAGGATTTCAGAGTCTGCAGACAATGATTTAGCTTCTTTCATTCATTTAAGTTCACTTGAGAACGTCTGTTTTGCACTGAGAATTGTAGAGGTATATCTTGTCATTAAAATAACTTTATTGAAAATTTGGCCCCATTTAACCTCACAGACATATTTTTCCTCTAGTGGTGTCAAGATTAGATGATGTAGCATTTTAATTTGTCATAGATATGGCCTGACAATATCTACAAAATCGAAACACTTAACTGCATAATTCAGTATTCTAAATTCCGTGACCTATCCTTGGTGTGATACGTATGATCTATAGCACCTCTGTCTATATCTCTAAGGCACGTTGGTGCCAATTGATAGTGCTAAGGAGACACAGAAGGAAAGACAGCCACTTCTCTGGTATGTATTTCTTCTAGCCTTAGGAAACAGCAAACCTCTGCGTGAACTCTCTAATGCTCTGACTGCACTGATCAGAAAGGAGAAGATTCAGCAGTTCCTCACCCTCAAGCCACGCTGAATTGGGTACAGGTTACTCATACCAGGGCGGTCGGGGATAGGGAAACTGCTGCAAGGCTGGTGTTGCCTGGGGACTTGTGTGGCCATAGGTTCTGTTTCATGTCTCGGTAGCAAAAATCCCTCTTTTTGGATGCCTCTGGCACTGACAAGTGCAGGATTTATTACATACCTTCACAGAGTGGTAAATCTCAGTTTCTCTTGAATTCTACCAATAAGGATTGTGTCTCAGCTGGGGTCTTTTGAGTCTCCTTTAGGAATAGCCAAGCCATTGAGACAAGATGGGAGAAAAATGTAGCTTATTTCTAGTCTGTTATCTCCATAATACTGAGCCGTTTTAGCCGTAACAGAGACAACTGTTAGAATTGATAGATACTAATCTCTCCAATAGAAAAAGGGTATGGGCTGCTTGTTAGCCTGATGCATGTCAGGTGGTTAAGTGCTAAAGCAAAGTTCTGTCACTATCTTAGCAACATCAGTGAAGGTCTCATCTTTATTATAGAAACAAATTAATGAAAAATTATATAGATTAAGGCAGGTAATATTCAGATCCAGTTCTCTTCTGTAATAGAAAAGCTATCTAACAGTGATAATTTCCAAATTCCGGCATGTTTTTCTGTCCTTTCTGATTTGATATTTCAGTGTGCTGTCACTTGAAATTAATTGCAGCTAATTAAAAGTGATCCAGTTAGGACAATTGGACAATAGTGCTCTGGAGATTGCTTCATTCCCAGAGGTTTTAGTGGCTTGCTGCTGCACTGGTTCAAGTCTTCAGAAGGGTGCTATACATCATAATGTCATTTTACATTGTTATTTCTCTGAAAGCAGCAATTTAAAAGACTCTCCAGTGAACCTTGAGCAACTTTGCACTAAAAAGAAAAATGTTACTGTTCAAGATCTGTAAAATATAAAATATAGATTCAAAGAAATCACTTGACATGAATAGTAGCATTAAATTTGTGCCATTATTTGCATGTAATATATAATGTTGTAGTAAAAGGCTAACAAAGCATTTAGGCTGCTCCGGGGCTCATTGATTTTCTGCACCTTTGTTCAAACTAGGTCAAAAACAATGTTGGTCTTATTTTATCACACACGTTTTTCTCACATTTGAGACTTATATCTTAAAGTGATATAACACAGTTTAAGCCCACAACATATTGTGGCCTACAGCACCTATTTAAGGAAAAGCACTAGTCTTGTTTTGGTTTAAATTACCCTAACCAAGCAGCTGGGTAATGTGAACTGAACTTCAGAATATACAGAGGGACCATTTTTTAGTAAGTTGGGTGAACTGAGGGCTTAATGGAATAAGGCTTGTTTTCATGTTAGGGTGAAGGCTGGTCATTTAAAGAATTATGAAAATGAACCTTGTAACCAGTGCAAATGTGTGGTTATAACACAGCTAAACAGCTCATTTGATATTCTGCCTCACCACTATAAGCAGAAGCATAGAGTCTACTAAAATTAGATTTTGTCCCAAGTCCCAAAGCAACAAATCTTACTGCCTGTACAACCCATATTTAGCAAACTTTATTCTGTGAAGAGAGAGAGACACAGAATCAAAGATCAGTATAGTTCTCAAAGAGGAAAAACACAAGCTAGGGGCTATTTTTAGACAATGATGAGGCTTTTAAATAAATCGTGTACCGTCCTGACATTTCACATCATTTCTGCACTGTGAAACATGTGTTTTATCATTGAAACCAGCTTATTTGTTATAGTGTGTGATCCTTCCTCCCACTATAGCACAGCTGGAACATCACCTCCTCTCAACATATTTTGCTTTGCTTAATTCATCTGATTTCTGAACAGGACCATCACTCAGTCTTTGAATAAGTTTGATTCAACACTGTGTTATTTCATTTTTACGCTGCCATAATAGCACAAAAATCAATGGAGTTTCACTGACATACAAATGGAATAACACATTGGCAGATCAGACCTATTGAGTCTGTTTTACTTGCAAGACCATTAAAAATGGTTTTTAAAAAAAAGCTTCAGTGATGAGGTTAGCAGTATTTTATTTTTGTACATATTATCTATTCTGTGTTCTAATACTCGTGCTTATTAATGGAGAATGAGTGAGAGATTCTTGACTTTCTTGCAAAGAAATTTTCGAGGAAAGTTATACTAAAAATTTTATGTATTTCTTTGTACAACAATAATCTCCGTGTCTCTTAGGCAGATGGAGAACTGATCACATACAGAGATGCTAATGGATAAACTACAGAAGCAAAATGCTGGTCCCACTACAGTCAGTTGCAGTTTTACCTCTGACTTTGCTGGAATTAGGAATTTATCCTAGGGATCTCCTTTCTTTATGTATCCCAACTCAACCACACTAACCAGTGTGTACACAAGTACATGCTTCCACATAAGCAGGGCATTATTATCGTCTTCATTAGATCAACAGAAATCTCTCAGCGTTTTGCTGGGACTATCCCAATATCCTCTTGCTAAATGCAAAGTGAGATTAAGCAGACTTTACTTGCAGTGTGTTTTGTGCACACTGAAGCTCAGGCTTTGGCAGACTGAGAGAGAGAGAGTTCCAGAGAGAGGCAGTGGGAATGTTTTGTCCATCAAGATGTTTGAACCAGACAATAAAAGCACTCCAGGCAGTTGTAAGTTATAACCACTAGAAGATACAGAGAAAAAGGCAGTCTCAGAGATAACTGAATCCTAGACAATGTGCTTTGGTTGGAAGATAACTCATGTCACCGCTGCTGCAGTTGGTTTTTAAAAAGTAATCTTTTTCTATTCAAGGCAGGGAAGAAAATCACTAAAACAAATAAATGACTGGGTGAAACTTAGAGAAGGCTCACATGCATTAGCCTTTATTTTGTTGGTAGACAGATATGTTTTGCTCAGAGGGCTGGTAACAGATCATAGAGTTAAAGAGGGAAAGAGTAGTCTCTCTCTGCTTCTCTCTCCCATTGTTTTTCTCTCTCCCCCCATCCTCCTTGTCTCTCCTCTCCCCCTCCTCCCCATCCCTGCAAGTTTTGAACCTGGTTCGGGCTGTGGTCTGACAGTCACTGCAGAAACTGCTTTACTAGCTCAAGACAAAACTCCTGCTGGCTTTACCTCTTCCCTTGCCAAAGTTTATTGCCCCCACAGCAGTGCAAAGCTAAGTGGATTACTTCAAACAGCCTTCTATGGTGGGTTAAACTGCCTTGGCTGACTTGCAATGAAGTGGGTGAGGATTGCTCATCTGCCCCACTCTCCTGGCCCCGTAGAAAACTGTGGAGAGCAGCACTAACAGGTAGTGGCCAACAGAAAGTTCAGCCCAGGCACCTCTGCAGTGAATGCCTGAACACATCTCGGTGTGTTCATAAGCAAGTTAACAATTTTAAGTATCATTTGTGCTGGATCCTCCTTGCTGAGGTCTCCTTGTGGCACTGGGGCTGTGTACTTCCATACCCATTTTGAAAGAACAGCTCAGCATCTTCTTGGCTTTAACACTCTGTCTAGCCACCTCTGATGAGGAGATGTGGGGGGGAAACATTATATCTCTCAGACCCCGCTCCCATGTACTGAATGTAAGGGTAGTTTAGTTGAATAAAGATAGCATGGTTTGATCTGTATTAAGGAACTGCCCTACGGTATTTCAGAATCACTAGGATAATCATTAAAGTAATTTTACATAATTACATATACTACAGATTCCACCATAGAGACAGACACAAAGGGACTGGATAGTCACTGTTAGTACATTTGTGACATTTCAGTAACTTTAATTAATAAAAATGATAGGAAAATAGTAGCACAGAGTCCCATTCTTTCAACTTCTCGGTGTAAACCTTCTGGTTTTGTATTCTGGCAAGCCAGTAAACAGAAATCTGGTTTTTGCAAACATTTTAAGGGCTCTACTCCACGGTCTACAACACCTGGTGTATCTCAGCTCTTGGCATAATTTAAACAAACAGGCCATGTAACACATCTCTCTCTCAGTCAAATAAAGCAGACTTGGTGTGCTGCCAATTCTGCTCTCATTTATTTGCTAACCCCGGGTTTTATTTATTCCCTGAATCATCAAACACATTGCAGAGAGTGACAGGAGCAGACAATGTTACAGCTAATAGCTATATAATAATGTAAATAAAATACGGTAAATCATCAAGTATGTTACTTACCTGTTTTTAACTACCCTACTTCATTTTGTGCACTTCAACCAAAAATATAGTAAATTAATAAGCTTTTTGCACAGAGTTAGAAAGAATATACCCATTGGAAACTGAGGCCCTGTCACTTATATTAAGTAAAAAATAAAAAATACACCTGGATGTAATACAAAATTTATTGCTTGGGCTTCATCCTATGCTCATTATCATCTGTGGCAAAATCTCTTCTAACTTTAAGGGCTCAGAGATCAACCCAGAACTACCCAACTGTGGTACAGTCCTGGAAATGGTAACGGCTATGAGGATCTCTGACACACTGAACCCCTGGAATACCTTACAGCATTGAGTAAGAGCCATTGAGGGGATTTCTACGATCAGAGGGAGAGAGAAATTAAGGGGAAGAGAAGGGATTGTTTTGAAGTTAAGAAGTGTGAAGGAGATCACTCTGGGTTCCCACAGGAGAGAAGAGCTCAGGTCAGCAGACCGTTGCGTGCATTAGATAGGCAAAACAAGCGTGTAAGTGACAATAAAGCCTTGCTTTTGTTTAAAGTTTGTGCTTTAATGAGATTTGTCTAGCTAAAGTCCAGCTCAACTTTACATCAGATTGTTTTCCACTAGAGAGTTGATTTAAAGCCTCACCAGATGAAGAATAGGAGCTGACAGCTCAGTTACATGTCATTTCTAACGTTAACTATTGAAGAGAGGAATTACAATTTTTATATCTGTAGTATTGCTGTTGAAATACATTTCTGAAAACTGATTCCGTGAAGAGGCTTCAAGAGCAGCACGCAAATAATGAAGGGAAATTGACTGCCTGAAGACTTTTGTGTACAGTTTCTGACTATAAAGTTCACCAAACACTTACTTTCTTCTGTTTATTACTTGGCCATTCCTGCTAGGTTAATATGGGAAGAGAAGACTCTGCAGTACTTGGGGTTGTGCCTTGACCACGTAATTGGAAAAGTAAATGGTTTCCCTATGATCAGAGTTGGAATCTGTGCCAAAATGACTGAGCTCCATTGAAAAACCCCTTCTCATGAGTCATTTTGTGGCAATGCATATTAAAAGAGATGGCAAAATACCAGGAGTAAAATAATCAGCACACCTCAGGCTGTTAATAATAACAAAATAAGCTTTTTGTACTGTGAAGCTGGCTCCTTTGTAGAGTCTTCAGACTTATATGAGCTTCCTATGCAAGAGTCTAAGTCAGAATCAGGCCACTATTTTTTTTTCTTTAAACCAGGATCCTGATGTATGTTTTTATCTCCTGCCCTAAAATGTAAAGAATCAGTGCTTAAATTTCCAGCTTGTAAGCTATTCCCAATGTCCTTTACCATGTCTCCTTTAGAGAAAGAATGTCTGCAATATTTTGCATCTGAAAAAGAATGAATGGCAAGGCATAGATGCAGAGGCTGGAATTCAAGAATCATTGGCCTCACTACTGAAAGCCATGAATCACTGGCTTGACTGTTCCAGGTCCAACTCTGGACACCCTTCTGTCCCCTAAACCCATCGCAATATATTAATTTGTACTGAAGCTACTCATGCGTTGTGCAATACATTCATTTTTACTCTCTTCTACTCATGCATTGTGCTCGGAAGACAGCAGATTTTTTTTTCCTGCTATTCTAAAGCAGCAGAGGGCTGCGAGTCCTCACAGATTTGAATGGGGTACACGCTAGAGAAAACAACTATTTCTCATCTTTAGCTTATCTGTTAGTTCTCCAAGATTTCAATAGCCATACTGAGGGGGAAAGTATACCCCTTTATTTCTGAGGATTTAGCTCCTTCCTCTATTATGTGGGCTGGGCAAAGAGCACGGCCCTAAGTATTCTTCATGTGATTTATTCTACATTGACAACCACTTAAGTGGAGGCAAAGTTAGACCCAAAAGGCACAAAGTGATGAAAGCTGGAACTGAAAAATAGCATGACAGTCAAAATTGCTGAGTTTCACACAGCCCCTGCTCTGACAGTGTTAGAAAACTCTTGGTTTAAAGAATCCCAAAGAGCCCTCTGGAAACCCAATCCCATGGCTCATATGCTCTCCTTGAAGGCTTTTTTCTTTCTCTCTACCAAATGACACTGAAAAAAAAGTGCCTTGTGGAATTCCCTACTTGCTGCCATTTGACAGCTTTTAGTCAGAATGTTTTCCATTTACCAGAGAAGGACTTCTCTATATCCCCACCGAAGTTAAATGCCCTAGCATCTGCAAGTCAGACTGGGTGGCTTCTGGTTGGGTTATAGGTTGGAAGGTCCCAGAGAAGTGCAGTGCCCCCTTGGCAGGGAATGGGAAGGGATGCAGAGGAGTTGTGCTGCCTCAGAACTTTAGGAAGAATTAACTCTGGTGGCTCAGGCACTGTTTTGCAAGGACTCCCAAGAGCTCAGAAGTCACTTAATGAATCATCACTTTTGTGTTTGCCTACTTCACTAGACTGGTTGAAAGACTGACAGGCGTGTGCCACTGTATTACCTGCTGCAGGTGAAGCCTGGGAGGAATTCATTCTGGTCACATGTTATAATTGTTCTTTTGCAAAAGTAAATGGGAACAAAGGACTACCCTTTCCTTCCCAGCAGCTACCCTATGTTGATTCATAAAGGCCAGATGCTATCTGATCTTCCCACTGGGATTCAGTTAAGAATGCAGTCATGATCTCAGAGCCTGAATACTCAAGGTCCCTCTGAGTATTACCCAGAACGGAAAGTTAACTGAGCTTCTAAAAGGACACACATAAATAAAACTTATTTGAAGACAGAGGCGTTGCTTTGATGATTGCTTTTCAGAGTAGTATTTCACATTCAAATCAAGAGCTGGGGAATTGTCTATATAAGCTCGGAAGTGTGTTTAAGATAGCTATGGTTAATCCGTTGGAGCCACACAGTCTTTTCAAGTTTGTGTGTTCAAGACCCTTTTATAAATCAAACAGTATAAAAAAAAAAAAAAATAAGTGTTTCTAGTGTTTTCCAACTCCACTGTCAACAGCTAAGAAGTGGGTCACCATGTGTGTGCTTTGGCCATCTTCAGTACGTATGAAGATGCAATAAGAAACTGAGGGGTTTTTGCCTCGAGCATAAGAAATGGCATTCAAAAGGAAGGAAAAAAGAGGAAGATAACAAGGGATCGTAGGTAGAGACTTTTTTAAAATAAAAATTCAAAATTAACTAATTCACCCTTTGGCAAAAGTTGGCTAAAACTATAAAGAAAAATGGGTTTTGTTTTAGTTTGTGTTGTCTTCTTTGTGCCTTAAATTAACTGCAAGGATTCATGCGCTTGCAGGGTGCATCTCTGACTACTTTGGAGCAGAAAGAAAACTTTGAAAAGAAACTTACAAGCTAAGAGTACAATAACAAATTTTTGTGTAGTTTTAGATGATTTTACAATACACATTTAACAAAGGGTTTATTTTCTCTTCAGTCTGGATTTCTCTCTTTTTCAATGTGAGAAAATTAAAGCTGAAAGATTCTATGTTGAAGTTCATGCTTATGTCACTTTTAAGTTTGCAGATGAGAAAAATGAGAGGCGAATTTTGCTCACTGATGATCTACATTAATTTTGCATGTTTATACAGAGTCAGTATTAAAAAATTGTTTTCTCATTTCCCTAGATTTGAATTTGCAGATTTGCTACTGCTCCCCTTGCTACTATGCATAATGAACTTTTGTCTCTCTAAATTAGAAGCTCTACAGTCAGCTGAGATGAAAATGAAGGTGTCATCTACAATATTAGGGTTTTCTTCTACATGACCCAAGCAGTGGCAATGTAGATTACTCAGCAGGAAAAGCTGGTTTGAAGAAGTGGTGTTTGTCATAAAGCAGGCACCAATTTGTCACTGCATAGGTGCATAAACCTATGCATAAACCTTCACATGCCAAATGTCCAAAAGGAAAAATCAGTTGTCAGAAGTTTTTTGCTATGTTCATAAGGTCTCTGTTGCCTCAATGCCTTTATTGAACTAATGCTGCCATGCCACTAAATATGTTTGACACCTATTCCACTGTTTTTTCAGTGTTATTGATGTTACAGATTGAACTCTGCGTGTCTAGCTTATGTTATGTTAAATCCCACAGCTTCTTAGTGCTTTCTTATAATATAGAAACTCTTCATGTGTTCTAATTATTGCTTCAACCTGCATCCTTCACATTGACTTTCAAAAGCATTCAAGATTTCAAGTACAACCCTACAGCTATGATGCAATAACCGACAACTTATTCCTTGCTGGTTAACAAGTGAGAACGTAATGATTTTTTTACTAGTTATTGTAAACCTGAGACAAATTCAATTTGACAACATACTGGAGAGAAATTTAGGGCCTGAATGTCCAGAACTGCATATTCCACCATCAGTTCCACGACTGTATCATGGCACTAAAATGATAACTCTACGGTAAGTTGCTTTGAATATCCTTCAGCATACATTTACACACAGGAGAATCCAGCTTTGTAGACCAGTGTTGGGTACCCCGCATCTTCCAGTTGACTTTATTATTGTCAACTATTTAATGGTCATTTCTTCAGTGTTCACTTGTGCATTTCTTCAGATAATATTATTAGTTTGTAACTAATAATGTTACAAGCATCAAAACTTTGTTTTGCGGTTATGTTGCTTAGTAGATTGATTTATTAAGTTGCAATAAACGTAAAACAGTAAATCACATATATGCATAGAAATCAAGATGCTTTATATTCTTAAACTTTTTCAACAGGTTTTTAAAGCAGGTTTTCAGCTGGTCTCCTTTCAAATAGCTCCTAAATTATATAGGGGTTTTTTGATGATTGATTATAGGACTCTTGTGCATGTAACCAAAGCACAGTACTTTAAATCATCTCTTCTTTTCATTTTTAAGGAATGAAATGCTCTTTATATCTTGACATGTTTTATCATTTTGAGACTGAACCAGTTATCTGTATGTGTTCAATGTGTAGTTCTTTAAACTGATAAAATATTATCAGGACTTAGCAAAAACAAGCACAGCTTCCTATTACAGCTGTATTTCAAAAATGAAACAAATGGATTAACAAGTTCTCTGTGATGATATCATTCATTAGTGGTACTTTTAATCAGTCTTTTGCTAAAAAAAGTTAAGATGATGTGGTATTTTAGTACATAGTGGCTTTTATGTGAGTCATACTGCTAAATACCTTATACAAAATTCTCAAAGAGTTTTTTTTTTATCATATATTTATTAAAACTTGTTCTCTGAGAGGACCAAATAATAGGAATAAAACTAATACATCATTTTACTCTTAATTATCAATTAGTCCCTTATCCTTAATTGCCCTTATCATTTTAATGTCTTTGTCTTAATCCATACCGCTAACAGGCATGAAAGTGAGCTATTAGAGCACTCCTGCTGTCTTTTGCCCACTGTGTGGTTTTGTTCCTTCATTTCTTGCAGGTAAAAGTGAGACAATCCATCCTTTGTCTTTTTAGATTATTTTTACCCAACGGCAGCGTCTTACTAGGACTTGGTCTATATGGGAAAATTTTGGTAGCACAGCTATATCAGAGACTGTTTTTTCCCTTTACTTCATTTCACCACAGCTGTGCTGGCAAGAAATTCTGCTCTGTATGCACTGATACCACCAAAAAGTCCTGTTGCTTGAGAAACAGGTTTGGTTTTACCTGCCCAAACCATATCCCTTCAAGGACAGATTACTTTCATCTTGGCTTTACTCGTAAACCTTTGTAAGATCAGATGTATACGAGGTACTAAGACACAGATTTGGAGGAGGACTAGCTCAATGACACCATGATCTCACTAAGATGTTATGCAACAGCACTAAATCCTATGAGAAAGATTGGTTTTTTGTTCTTCCTCGTCAGTGATTCTTTTAGGCCTCTAACCATCATTACTGATGAGCTTCCCAGATGTCTGCAGCCTGTCAAAGATTGAGTAACTTATTATGTAGGGCTTCAAATATGGGAGTACTGAGAGTAAAAAGGACAGTGACAGAAAAGGGAAAGCCTTCATGACCCCAAAACTAAAACCACACCATAGATAGAAAAAACAGATTCTTAAGGATTCTTGGTTAGTAATGTGACAATCTAAGTCATAAAATCTTTAAAAGCTCTTTAAAGGTCAGTGGATTCCAGTAAATTTGACACTTGTGCTTTGAGGTTTTGAAATTAATGCACTTATTGAAACATTTTATTAGCATTTTTTATTCTAGTCAATAGATATGATTTTTACAAAAAGTAGATCTTTGTGGTCTACTTCTTCAAGCTGCCATTATGTCAATCAAAAATAAGTCCAGCTAATAAATTATTTTGACAGATAAATTAAATGCTTTTGCGGTTAGTTTAGTGTTTTCCTACAGTCCCAGCACAGCCCAGGAAGTATTCTGCCTTCTCTCTTAACCAAACTTACTGATTGTTATGCGTCAGCCACAGGCAGTCTCTAACATTGTTTTTGTCTTGCCCTTACAATCTTTCTAAGATGCATCTTAACCCACACTGGCTTAAAAAACAAATGCAGGAGGCAGTGGTTGCTCTTAAAATTATTACCCCAAACATTTCCCTAGTGAAACGTAAACACATATTAAATAACATGACATTAATAATTGTATAAAAGGCACGTTAAAAAAAGAGTTTCAGGAGAGTGAATAAACTATTAATGAATTACTACATTAGTGAAGTAGTTTGGGTAATAGTTGAGATGTTTGTACTAAGTTGATAAATGCTGCGCTAGTAAATCACTTGCATATATCTTCCATTCCAGCCTTAGTTCAGAGTCCTTTAGATCTACAAAGGTTGTAGATAATTTTTGCACCCACTCAGTCAATGACTGGCAATGCGGCATGTAGCCGCAGTCATTCATTCTGTCAGTCAGCAGCCCTTGATAATGTGCCTGTCAATATAATTCAGTGCCTGTTCAAGGAAAGTGACACTTTGAATAGTGGACACTTTTCAAAAGCATTCATACAGGGTCAGTTCCATGATAAATAAATATATTTTGTGTTTGGAACAAATAGGCAACGCGCAGGAGCCGGAGACTGAGCAGAAATACACAACCAGTCTGCAGGACACAATAAACTGCAATGAAGAGGGAATATCATAAATGCAACTTTGTTTTTTATTTTGTATTAATTATGGGATAATGGATAATAAAGTCTTCAGGATCCTATTTGGCTCAATGGAGCCCTGATCCATGACCAGGGGCACTATGCACTACCACGCTACAAATGAGATATTAGAATAATACTATCAATAATTCTTTAAACCCTATAAAAAAGGGCACATATTTTCATTGCTGAATGAAAAACACAGGCAGAAATCTTTAATTACCACTAGCGGCATGTTAAAGAAAGTATTTATATGACATACAGCGTTTAGCTTCTAGTTTCTATTAATACAGGCTGAGAATGTGAGGAAGAAATATGTGATAGTGACAGGATTTTTAATGGTACCTCACCTTAAATGCATTTTAAAATATGTAAATCAATAAAAAAATTATTTGTAATAGCAGACTAAGAGTGCTGGTTAGCCTTACTGCTGAATGAAATGTATGCTACAAGCCCTATTACCATACATCGTGGGAGCTGTAGTTAGGATTAATCTGTCAAAAGGGATGGTTTAGTGTTGATGAATATGACATGTGACCATTAATGATGTTGATTTTATCTCCTGAGATTAGCATGATTTACTTCGAATGGATAATAATGTCATTTGCTTGATGCAGTAGATCTGTTTACGAGCTGATTAAATTGTAAGGCCTTGCTTCATTTCATGCTATTTGGTTTACAGCTTCATTACTGCAATCACAAAAGCTGTGGAAATGTCCCACATCCCATGTCACAATAAATCATTGTTTAAGATTGCAGCTATGTATTTTAGCATTTCAGTTTTGCATGGACCATGCATTCCTTAACAAATATGTGATTGGGAATACATTAACAAGATATTCTGGAACATACTGCTGCAGAAATGTAGAAAATCAGCCTGAATCTTTTAATTGAGATTAAGGAAGCACTTGAGTAATTAGCTGTAACAAATTACCTTATTATTTAGACAGTGAAGTAAACGTTTTTGTTGCAAGAATGATTATCATAAATCTGCAGAAAAGTGACAGTCAAACAACCATAAAGGAAACTTGCAAGCAAACTACATTTTCTGCCTATTACCTTTTACGTTTAAATAAAATTTATCAGAGATGTACTGTAAAAGGAATGTATTTGTTGTTTAGGGATAGTATATGTTACAAGCTATACCATCTGTAACTAATGCGCTGGGAAGAATATATGCATGTAAATCACAAAGAAAAAAAAAGAATCTGTTAATTATAATGGTAAATGCTAATGTTGCCATAGTTAAGGCTGTGTCAACGTTTTCATTATAAACCCACTTATAAAGGAAAAAGGAGAGAGGGAGGGTGGTAATCAGCCATCAGAGACTGCTGTGGGCTAAAATTTTGTATACAAAAGGGCACACTGAGCTCTCACACCATGTAAATCAGAGGTATCTGTGAAACCATGCTTGCGGTCCCAGAGAGAGGAGGACCAGGGCCAAGCTCTCAGCTCGGGACTGAAGGTGATTTTTTGTTGCAATGATTTTTTTCACGTTTCACATAAAATGGTATTGCTACTTTTATTGCACAAATGAAAAAAAAAAAAATTATCAGTGAAATGGGGCCTTTCAGAGCTTGTGGCTTACCACTGGCTGAATTTGATAACTATAGTTGACTAAGTCCTTGTTTATGTACTTAATTTTAATGAAAGTTTTTATAAATTTGAAGAGCTTAATTTGAAGAATGCTTAAATAATTAGCTTAAGCAGCATGTTTTATTGTAATACAGTGGAATTTCTTTTAGTTTTTCTTTTATTTTTTAAAACCTCCCAAGCTGACTCCCAGTAGATTTCATGGAAACGTCTCCAGTTTCTTTACATGTGAATTTTGCTGGGTTATAATATGTTAAAATGTGAACTTTATAGTGGATTTGTGAACTTTTTTTCAGTTGGCAGATGAAGTGGAAACTCCAAGAGGAACTATACTCATGTATAGTCATATATATGTACTAGAATGGTATTCTTGGTCAGGCCTAGAGTATCCAAGGATTTCCAAATGTGTTGCAGCAAAGACCACGGTCAAGATGTTTTACAAATGATTCACGACTTGGCTATTCTGGTCACCCAGCCTGACACATTTTCAAAAGCCTGGGGTTTTTTCTTGTTTGTTTGTTTTCAATGACTGATGTATGAAACATTCTGGAAGGTGGATTCTTTCAGGAGAGTTCATGCTGGGGATTTGGAAAGATGGAACAATTCTAATGCTTGCAACTCAATTCTGTCTGGTGGTTTGGGGACAGATTTACCGAGTTGATTTAGTTCTCCAATGTATTGTGGCTGCTGGGTGTAGATATACCACCTTTGACTTTTTGCAGAGCCGTTCCCTGTTGACATTGGTAAAGTTAATGAAAATGTTTCACATGTTGAAATATTGATATTTCTAACAACATTTCAACTAATCAAACAAAAACAGCAATAAACATTTTCTCCTGTTTTCCAAATAGTTTATGATCTGAATTAATGAAAAAATGTCCTTGAATATAAATGGATTAATAAATTTATTTTTTGCCCCAAAAATGTAACTGCTGGGTCAAAAAGGAAAGGCAAAAAGAGGAAACCACACTTTGAATCTTCATTCCTTCAGGAAACATTTGGTAATATATTGCACCCCTGCCTAAGTTGGCTGAAATGTTATTACCACTGTTTCACAGTTCTATGTTGTATAACTTTGAAATTAAACAAAACAAGGGCTTCCTCTCTTGATGAGCTGCACCTTTTGACAGCAGTTTGGTTACTGGCCAAAAAGAAAATGCAAAAGGCACAATTTTTCTGGGTTCTTTCACTGATTCTCCTGTTGAAACTAAAAGAATGCCCTTGAAAATCCCAACTACAGGCTTCACTAAAAACATGTAATTTCACCACCCACCTGCCAGTGATGGTTAATTTAATGTAATTTATGCATAGAAGAATATCCCTTCCTAGCACTGTGAGGTGGGGAGGCTATCAGCCAGGTTGATGGAGTAATAGATTATGGAGAGACCTTTAACCTGGATAGTTGAAGCCATCTCCATGGACTTTAGTAACCACTATTCATATTAACAAGGATGAAAGTACTAAGAACTTAGCACTTCTTAGTTCCCTTATAAGCTGTTCCCAGTCTGCTCTCTACTATTCCTTTGATGCCATGATGCTTGGGGAATCTATTTAAATACAACTAATGAATTCTGGATGATTCTTTGAGCTTGTTTTTCTGAAAATGGTGGCACAGTGTAATGCCTTGCTGATAAAGCTGCTACCACAATGGAAGTGAAGAGACTATTTGATCTTTGTGACTGAACCCTGAATAAACAACTTATACATTCAGAAAGTTGATGGTTTCTGGAAGATGCTTCATCAGTCTTCTCTGCAGGTGACTTTGAGTATGGCAATTATTGAAATAGGACAGAAATAAGTAAAAGAGGGGTTTAAAATTGTTCAGATGGATGCAATTAAAGGACAGAAGTTGATTCTCTGAGTGGAAGAAGGGAAAACCAGTGGAATGTTTTGCAACAGGAGAATTGGTTTAGCTTGCAGGTCTGTTCACTAGTACAAGAAGCAAGCTAAACTGAAAATAATAATTAAAAAAATAAAATTGTGGTCCATAGAAGGATCCTGGTAAGTTTTAGGCCAAAGAATTTTCCAGACTGGTGTTGAAACTCAGGCAGGAGAATACACTTTTTTTTTGTCTGGCTTTGGCTCTTATACTTTTAAATAGAATATTCTAAAACTTAAGGCAAGATCTGCAGATGTTACACCCACTGCATTTGATGATCTAAATTTTATATTCCAGGTCATCTACACAGCTTGAGCTCTTGGGTGCCAAGAAAACCGTGGTATTTTGGAAGACAGCACTGCTCATATGAACTTGGAACAACTGGATTGCAGAATTCGAGTTAGAAAGCTGAATCCAGCAATGTGGTGCACTGTTTTCTGCTTGAACACTAATCCTAATAGGGATATGTTCCCAAATCAAGAGAAAATACTGAATTTGCCTCCAGCAAACAATGTACGTTCTTTGACAAACTTGCTGATGTCAGCAGGGTTGGGACAGCATTTACTGGAACCAAATTTTCTTTAAGCTGTTCTTAAGGAATTGGCACATCCAAAATCCTTGGCTGTTCCAGAAGGCATACAAATGGTCACTGAGGAGGGTCAAAGTTGTAAGCAAATTAAAACTACAAGGCATATACTTATATTGTGTCCATTGTGAGCCTGGTTGTAATATTTAGAGGCTGCTTGATGGCACTTACAACGGTGAGTTCTGAGCAGCTTTAGGAATCAGAACCGTGTGTGTTCTGAAGAAAGATAGATACTTAAAAAAATATCTTGTTAGATTTTAGGATGAGAAAAATCTCTATGATGACACAGTCTGATTTTCTGTATTACCAGGGCCACAGAATTTCATTGAGGAGCTCCTGCATTAAGTGCAGCCATGGTTGATTGAGCTAGGTAAAGAATATGAAGAGAAATTGGGGCAGACAATTTGTTATTTTCTCCCTTCATAGAGTTCAAAAATAGGTTTTGCAAAAAGCAATTGTTCCTCCTTCAATTAATCCATTACCTCTAACACAGACTGCTGTAGTGGAGCCTTTTAATGAACAAATTTTGTAGAATTTAGGGTCTCTGAAGTGCAAAGCCACAACAGAGTGTAGCTCTTAATGTGCCATATGAGCATTATGTGTCTTGCTTTCTCTGTCAAAGCTGGCACGTATCAGAATGCAATAAAGGAAAAACTATTTCATTCAAAATTAAATGGCAACATCCAATTAAAGAAAAGACTCAAGTCTAAAACCTAAAATCTATTGAAAGTTTCTTTCTGTTTTAGAGGAAATGTACTAATGGAAGAGTTACTCTAAACGATTGGCTACTAGTTAACTATTATGTGTTCTAGCAGGATTTGTGGTTGGATTTTTTTTGTCATTCCTCCTCCTCAGAAGATTTGGAGAAAAGAACAGAAAACTGTTGAAAAGATTTGCTTAGTCTTTTATCTTTTGAATCAGTGTCATACTAACAAAAAGATGTTTTGAAGTCTTTAACCATTAATTGACTAATTGGTTTTCTTTGGGCATAAAACTTGTCAAGGCCTTGATTGTTGTGAATCCATGGTGATAGATTCTGGCTGACTGCCTAAGTACAAGGTCTCTGAACACTAGGATAACATTTTCTTAAATAATTTGGGCTTATCCCCCATAATGTCATTTAAACAAACTTAATTGCCTAAAACTTTCATTTTTGTGCATTCTGTATGAGGTACTATTTGAGAGAAGAGGCCTTTTACAAACTGACCCTAAATGACAAACTCTGACCTCTACCTAGTCTTAGATTTCTCAATTCTTGTTTATTTACACAAAATAAGCCAATATTAACTGCATTAAAAATTCACTATAAGTAGAAAGCGTGTTATGTACTCTCACTTTCTTTTAGTGAATAACTTTTAGAATGGGTCCAAACAGATACTCTGTGAATAGCATAAAAATTCACACACTTCTGCAGAAAGACTAATCATTATCTTCAGATAATTGCCCATGCATGTCAGTCAGTAAGCTTGTTCTATATGAAAGGAATAAAAAGTTTCAGACTGAAAGTTAGGACTTGACATTTCTTTGCTGTAGTGAAACTTTACTGAAGAGATGTCCCTGGGATATTTTCTTAAATTTAGGGTTCTGGACATACTCAGAGTCACACATCCATCTTTACAGAATAGCAATTTGCATTTTCCACTTCTCTTTCACTGATGAAATGACTTGGTTTTGAGTGGTAGCATGTCAGATTTAAATAATATACAGGAGCAATAAAACTGTACTCTAACTCCTTTTTCCAGGGAACATGACAACTATAGAATGACTGTTTCATCTCTAGGAAGTCTTCAAACATCAGAAGGTAAAGTCCTTAACATGGTATGAGTTTTAAATGTCCCACATGACATGTGTTGGTGATAGTACTCTGTAGTTGTAACGTACTGTTTATTTACTGTTGGGTTTTTTAGCATTATAAAATGGTTTCAACACTATGAAAGTTTTCAGATATGGCTTCATGACCCCTCATTTTTCCCCAAGCACTTACACCTTAGAATATTTAACAATTAAACCAATTTATTAACAAATAAAAAAGTATTGAAATACCAAATACTGTAATGAAAACCATTACAAGAATCCCTTCTGCCTGTAGTAAATAACAAAATTGAAAAGGTATGTGTTAAAGGAACATTAGTATCAGGCAACACAGTCTCAGTGGTGGAGCTGAGTGGTTGCACAGAAATGAGTGAGAACCAGGAACAGCTGTTCACTGCACAAGTTCATGGACTTGTTCCTCATCTGCCAGTCACTACACGGCTGTGAGTGTGAAGGACTCTCCACAGGTACCCGCGTCTGTTACAGCAGGGCTCACCACTTTAAGTCAGTGGGACAGTTGGGTAACCCTCCAACTGCCATCAGTTCTGTTCCTTCATCTCTGGGTCAGAGAACAAAGGGGCCACAGTTTCATCCTTGTTTTCTCACTTCTCTCTCTCTCTCTCTCTTTTACTTTCCAGTTCCTCGCTGGATGAAAGATGCTGATTCAATCTGTGCTACAAGTCTTCATACATTTCTTGCCATAGGTCATCCAAAAAGAATTTCTCTGTTGGTTCCCTATCTGCTCTCCAGTTGTCTGTGTGTTTGTCTCAGACCTATCTAAGGTAGAAAGTTTTATCAAAACAAGG
This sequence comes from Scolopax mira, assembly GCA_004320125.1. Taxonomy (NCBI): domain Eukaryota; kingdom Metazoa; phylum Chordata; class Aves; order Charadriiformes; family Scolopacidae; genus Scolopax; species Scolopax mira. The sequence goes on along the minus strand of BJBW01000735.1, from coordinate 307,281 downwards.
AAAGAAAAAATACTTTTTTGTCATTGGAAAGATAGAAGAAAAGCCACTTCTACACTAAGCAGCTCTCAAGGGCAAAAGTCAATAATTGTACATAATTCATACGTCTTTATTTCATCTCTGATCATTCACTTGTTCAAAAGCTGGTTTAGGCCAGTTTACTAACTCACAGACAGACCAGTAATTATTGTAGTTTTAAGACACCTAAAACCAAAAAAAACTGTCGGGCCTGACTATTGCACAAGGGGATTAGATTAAAAGGCTGACACATTACTACTTTTTCAGATTAGTGAAGCATTGGATGCAGGCTTCCCTCCATCATTCCTAAAATGATGCTAATCCCTAGACCGAAGGTTTTGCAATTCTATAGCTGGACAGCACCTACACTAAAAGGATTTTCCATTGCTGCTGTCTGCTTAGCAGATTAGTTATAGGAGGGGACTCTACTGAACAGGCCATGCTTGACCTGCACAAAATCTCAAGCTCTCTTGAGTATTTCCTATTTAGAAAAACTCAAGGATTAACAATTAGCAATGGAGAAACATTAAAATTATGTCTATATTTTACTAACCACAACATCTCCATTTTTCTCCTTTGAAAAAGGAAAGACTCATGGCCCAAAACAGTTGTGACTAAAGCACCTCTTAATTTAATCTTTAATTCAATCCATTGTGACACTGTGAATCCATATGGACAATGCCATAAAGCTAGCACCAGTAAAAATATATTTAACAGTATTGCAGTAAGACAAAGCTATACAGTGAAAGTGCATGAAGAACTGTGTACTCATATCTCTTATAATTCCAGATTGTTATTTTTTTCCTTTTTTTTTTTTTTTTTAGTAATCAACTCTAGTATAGCTAATAATTAGCTATAATAATTTGTAATTAGCAAATTACAAAAAAAAAACCCAAACCCAACACATCACTGAAGACATCTGGGCCAACTTTAACTTGGTGGGCTAGAAATTATAATGGAAGAGTGGTGCTGAGGAAGTAGCATGCCTTCTCCCCTCAGTGAAGTTAAGGGATTTCATAGTGTGATACACAATAAACAATGACTCTGTAAGTCACAATATGGAAAATCCTCCAATGTATAGAACAATTGGTGTAGAACAATAGTAAAGATCACAACTTCTCACCAACTAAAGCTCTTTGTGGCTTTTTCTCTATCTCTTACCTAAGCAGACCCTTGGTACCTGGTGCCAGATCTTCTGATTCGATCAATATTCTGAGTCCTGTAACTTCCTCTTGTTCCCATTTCTCCCTCTGCAACTTATTATTCCCTAGTTCTGCTTCAAACCATTCATTTTATGTCATAAAACTCACACTGTGCTATTAAAGACTTTGGTTGTGAGACCTCAGTATCCATGCTGGTTGAGCAAGGGTGAGCAAGAAGAAGGTAGGGCATTCTTAGTCCTTTCAACAGAGTATGGAAATAGATAATTTTTGAAACTTTTCTGGTTTCTTTATTGTGCAGGATTTGATGCTGAAATTTTTAGTTCTCTTAAGCCAAAGGTTAATCATTTACTATAACATGTCCTTTCCCTCTTTCTTGCGCAAGCAAGTATAATTGTCCTTCCTGAAATGTCCTTCCTGAAATGACACTTTCTGCTTTATTCACACCAGAAGGCAATCAGAACTCACACGTGAGTCTCCATCCTCCTAGCAGTTCATAGAGACATCAGACCAGACTAGAGACTGCTGATGCACACACAGCTGGAAGATGCAGTGCCTTGTACAGAGAAGGAATGTGAGAATAAGTAGACAGAAGGGCCAGAAATCCTCACCCTGGGGAACTGTGGAACCAACACTGGAAGACTGTCAAGTCAGTATGTCCCCAGAAAGAGAGGAGATGGCTTCAAGCCACACATAAATCCAGATTTCAGAGGCTTGAGCTCAGGTAAGACTCATGCATTACATGAAATTTGTAAGGAAAGTACAGGAAATCTACAATGATTTCATTTGTGTTTAAAATCTGTTCTCAATCAAACTAAGACAAATTCATTTCAACAGGGAAAAAAAAATTCTTGAAGGAATTCCCAGAATTCTGAATGAAGAGATTTTTAAGTTTAAGTTTTAAGTTTTTTCAAGTTTAAAATATTACTGTACTTAAAAATTATTTCAGGCTAAAGCAGAATGTGAATTTAATGGTAACAGCCCAATAAAAATATTCCCTATATAGAAGCTTATCACATAACATGATTACCTTATTCTAGTTTGCATTCTAGAACAAGCATGTCTGCACAAGAAGCTATTCAGTAAGAATGCTGCTTTTATTCTTGAATAATTCCATGTGCAGCCAAGCCTTTAGTCAAATCAGCACAACTCTGTATGTTGATAAATCATCAGTCTATCCCTGCTTGCATTTACAGGAAATCTGTATCTCTGTTACTAAAGGCATCTGACAAATCTGAAAATGCCACATTTGTTTGCAGAATGAGCATAGATCTTCCAAGCCCCCACCCTTATTAACCTAATATTTCTTGTGTCCTTTGGAAGTTTTATGAACTGCATATCCTTCATATTTTCAGTGTTCAGTGTCATTAGCAAACTATTAGGTGCTATGGAGAGAAGGAAATCCTTTTTCTTCCCTTGTTTGCTGAATAGCCAAAAGGAAGAGCTTTTGAGTGTGACACTGCTTTATATAAAAGTCCAGGAGAAGAAAGCAAACTTGCTATTCTTTTGGGGGGAAGAAAAAAAATTAAAAATCTTTCTTCTAGTTCAGATTAAAAAAAAAAAAAAAAGAAAATGACAACAAAACCCAAACCCAACAATTTAGACCATAAAGGCTTTCCTTTCTTCACACGGTCTATTTGTGTTTGTCACCTGCTTTTGCTTAGTTCTGTCATAAGTTCTGTCTCAAAGACCTAATAAAACATTAATGTCCAAGTCCCAGAACTTCCACTGTTACATTTCTATCATTTGTCTCTGTTACCAATTTTAGCTCGTTACTTTTTAGAAAAGTAAAATAGCAAGCTATACATTTCAAAGAAGACACAAGATTAATGAATGTATACAACTGGGACTTGCTGCTCATGATTTAAAATATCAGTAGGAATTCTTAATATATAGCCAAAATCGTGTTGTGGGTTTTTTTTCTACTTTGTGTAGTTTTTATATTCCCACTTTAGTAGTATTCTCTAACATGGGGCTTAACAACTCAAGTGCAGACTGGGTGCCCTTATTAGTGTGTTTCTCTGAATAAACAAGTGTATCTTTTAATTCAATTGCACCTAAAAGTTGACACCAAAAGTTGGCTACTTTCTAGTCCATAATGGCTTTTCAGGCATGTTTAACATGAACTTGCCCCAGCTGTATTCTCAGCAGAGAGAGACTTGTGAAGAGCCCATGGAGACTGCTCTGCTTTTTTTCCTACTACAATTACATCTCCAGTCTCGGTGCTTCCCCCAGCAGACTGGAATTGAGAAGTCAGTACTATTATCACATTTACAGTTTACGTGCTATGGGCAGGAGTCCACATCCCTGTTTAATGTCACAGCAGACTATAGATATCAGGCACTACACAAACATTCAGTGATAACATTTTTCAGAAGCATGCAAGCCCAAGACCAATTGGTTTTCTTGCCAGGAAGGTCATTCTAGATTTCTGAAACAGGATGAGTGAGTAAGATAATTCCTCCATTTCAGATATGTTTTTGTTCTTTTAAGTATGTATCATCAGCCTTACCTATTATTGGCTAATCTGATCTATGATGCAATAAAATAAAGATATATTTAGGAATGATGCAACCCGTACTTGCGTCACTCTGCTTGCACAAGCTCAGTATTAATTTCGGAGAGCGTCAGCTCCACAGTATTTAGGTTAAAAAAACTGCCTGGGAAAATAGTAATTACTAAGGCCTGGTTGTCCCTCGTTTGTACACACGGGATGCTCAGCACAGGTGCAAGCCAAAGTACCCTTCCTTCACTGCCATAAACACAGGCTTCCTCAGCTGGCTGGAGCCAGGGACTAGCCAGCACGGGGGATATTTAGACCTGGAGTTTTCCTCAGGGCTGTCGTGTCGGCAGCACCTCTTTCATGACATAAAATGCCTGTTCCTCCATGCATTGGCTGTAAACGCAAAGCTAAATAACGCCTGCAGCCACATGCATCTCCTGAGGCAGCCTGCACTGCTCAGGGCTGACAGACACTACAGGCGGCTGGGGCCTAGCAGGCCCGGGCAGCCATTTCACACCAGGGCCTGCAACCCCCCAACCCACCGGCAGCATTTCCTCCCACCCAGGGGCTTCTAGGAAGTTCCCTGATGCCTCCCCTCAGGAGGAGCTGCACCACTGCCTCAGCTCTTCACCCCTGAAGGCCCAAAGGCACTTGTGAAGTCAGGCATGGCTGCTGAAGAGAGGGAGGATTTGCTTGTCCCCCTCCCTGATTACTCGTGAGAGGAAACCCAGTCCCAGGTGTAAAATGCCCAGGCACAATCACTGCTGGTGTCTCCTAGACTTCACAGCCACCTCACGGAAACCTGCCCCATCATGGGGCACTGAGTAATGCTAATTGGGCAAATTGGGAGTAACTGTGTGATTCAACTTGGTCACCTGGGAAAAATCAACCTCTGTCACATTGGTCTCCTTTGTACAAGGGAAAGAATGGCTTCTGGGAGGCTTCAGTGCAGGTATCCTACCATTTGGCTGCCTGGAAGATGGCAGCAGGAGCCATTTTTGGCCACCAGAAAGATGGCGAGTCTAGAGCCGGTGCTGAGCTGTGGCTGGGCCGGTGTGGGCCTGAAGGTCTGCTCTCCATGGAACATCGATGAGGGCTGCAAGCAGGTCAGTGACTTCTTAAGTCATCTTTATTTCAGATGTTATTCCCTTTGCTGTTGAAAGTAAACTTTCCCTATAAAGAGCTATTTTCCTTTAAAATAGAGGATTTTATGTTTGATATCAAAGTAGTGCTTAGATTGTTTGCTAGTTATGTATCTTGTAGTACGGTATTTCATTTTAAGGAGGAATTATTTCTGGTAGGATTATTTTCTTAAAAAATATAAAAGGTGATTTGTTCAATTTAAGATTTTATGGATTTTGCTAAGAACTCAGTTTCCACAGGAGAAAGTAAGAGTTGATTAGGATGTCTTTCCTCTTCAGAAAGAAGTTCTGTTGTGTTTTTATGTAACATGGTTGGCTTTGACTGGTTGTTTCGTGATTTACTTCTGCTAAAAAAGCATTGAAAGGAAAAACACACAGGTTTTAGACATTAGTATCAAGCACTTCCTTCTATTGGAAAAATGTTATTTAATCATTTTATCATAGTGGATTTAGTCCTGTCTCCAACTTCTGTGATGCAAGGCTTTAGAAAAGGAAGGTACTCAATGGGCTACTGAGTCCTCCTCTCCCTTTAGCAGCTGTCATATCAGGTAATTCTTTTTCTAAGTGTGTTGTACTCTGTGTTAGCACAGTTGTGTGGTTTATTCCCACTATTCCCAGAGGATGGCTGTTGCAGAATGTGATTGCTTTACAGCATTGCTGGTGAGCCATTTGCCATTGTCACTGACTTAGGACAGAGTCAAAACAATGAGCTACCATCATACACTTTAAAACAATCAACAACAAAACAAAAAAAGCCCCACATAACAACAACAACAACAAACCCTGTACCAGCTATCAGAAAGATTTATCGCCGGTGCTTTGTTGGTTAAGACCCATCTTCTAATTTCAAACTTAGTTTATTCATGGACAGCTAAAATCCATTTGGTCTTGTGCCAAAATTCTCTTTAAATTAAATAGTCCTTTTTTTTTCCCCTCTCAGCTTTTTAACTAACACGGTTAGACAGCAATTCTATCCTCTCTCAGCTTTTGTTATAGTAGACTAAACAAATCAAGCTTGTTTAATCTCATTTCATAAAATAGGCTTTCTATTGCCCTGATGTTCCTAGCAGTCCTTCCCTTTTACCTGCTCTAGTTCCAGTTAATTTGTCAAATGCAGGTGACTGGACTATATACAGTATTTCAGGTGGGCTCTTTCCAGAGCTTTACACAATCCTATTACTTTTCCTTGTCTCTTGGAAGTTACACCAGCTGCCCTACCCTGGTGATACATAGTTGTCATATTTTAGCAAAGCTGCCTTATTAGTGTTGAGAAATTAAACCTCTGATGCTTTTTTTAGCATAGAATGATAGAATTTGGATTTGGTTTTGATTTTGGTTTTGGTTTCTTTGTTGGTTGTTGTGTTTGTTTTTTTTTTTTTTTAAATCAGAGAAAATCATTTAGTGTGTTGTGATTTACGTTGAATACTCCCAGGCTATATCTTCTAAATATTTTTTTAGTTATTTATCTTCTGTACCGTGTTACTTTCAACTAGTCATTGTAAAGTTTTGGCTATTACTGATATCAGAATGATAAATGTATCAATTTTGGACATCCTATTTCCATTTTAAAAATAGTTTTTATTCATGTTCTGCCAATTCTGTTTTGGTTAAGTTTGGTAGAAGGTCCTTGCTATTGTTTTTGTGGTCTCACATTCTAGAATTCTGTGTTGGAGTGGACTGGACTCAAGCCATACTACATTTGATTTTGTTTCTTCTTTACCTGATTTTCATTCTCTAACGTTGTTCCTATTAGCTATTTCCCTTTCACCTCATGCTCTTCTTATTTAAATTAATGCAACACATCAATTTGAGGTTAGGAACATGCCTGCATTATCCTTAATCTCTACTGCATTCTTTTCTTTCATTTTATTTATGCAAGAGAAAAATATCTTTATCCATTTTAATATCCTTTTCAAAGCCTAAAACAGCTCCTCTTTTGGAAGTTCTTACTTTGCCCCTGTGCTTCTAAGATAAGGACAATTACCAAGCAAAAGGGTTTTTTTCCCATGTGTTACTTTTGTTTCTTTTTTCCACTCGTAACACGTTTATTGAGGTGATACTGCATCCAGTTAGGCCTGGAGTACCACCTTCTGGGGTTCTTTTTATTTTTCCCCTTCTGTTGACCAACTTAACATTCTTTATGTGAAGTATTTGTAACACTTTGCTCCCAATTCAGTCTATTAGCTTCTCCGTCCATCTGACATGACTGCACCAGAGTTTGCCCTTCTGAAATAGAAACCTTTAGAGACCTACTTCATTTGTTCTCTTGTTTAACTGAAATCAATTCTGTCTGACTTGATCCAGAGCTGACTTATACAACTGGCTTATTTCTAATATTCTCATTACTTATTAGTAATAGAATATAAAGCATCTTATCACCTCTTATTGTTCTGATGAGGATTTAAGTGCATTGTATATTGCATCACTGGGTGATACTGCTACAGATAATGTTTGCAGTCCATTCTGTCCCTGGTTTTGTAGTTATAAACAAATGCTCTTAGCCACCATTTCAAGAAAAGAACACCTGTGTCACACTGGACACAGCAGACCCTGACTTAGGGAATGCCAGAGTCTAAGATAGTGTTTCCCATGCTTTCCTATGCTGTAGTGTGCCCTGTTAATAATATCACCAGAATTAAGCTGCTGGTTTGGTTTTTTTTTTAAGAGACTTGAACACCTGTAGTTCAACTCCTCTGAAAATCAATTTCTTAGCCTATAAAATGGATTAGTCTCTAGCCAATCTTTAACTTGCTTTTGAGTAGGTGTGCATATGTAACCCACTGTTCACTGTGTTTTGCCTCCCACTCTGTCTGCATCTGGCCAACAACGGATATGAGTATGCTACAGCTGCTTGCTAGGGTATTTAATTTGGGGTGTAAAGGTTTGTGATTTAGCCCTGGAGGTCCCAGGTAATGAGCAAGATGATGATTATTACACTTCCAGAATTGTATGTACTCACATTCTTAAGGACAGCTTGTGGTGGGGGTGTGGAAAGCATAGTTTCCTTTTATCTGTTCAAAAGTTCACAACGCATTTTTCCAGAATTAAACTATTACAAAATACATCAAAAGAGACTTCACAGAAATATGCCTTTCCTCATTTTAATGTCCACAACAAAAAGACTGGGCTAATGTTGCACAAATGAGTTTAACATTTAATAGATGATGAAACAACATGGTTACGCAATAATTGTTTTCAAGATGGAGACACAGAACTCACTACCTTATACTGCCAGTACTCAAGTTAGTGTATAAACATGTACCTATGCATACAGAAACTGAGCTAAATTACTAACAATAGAACTAAATTATTACATTTACTCCAAGATGACTAGCTATTAGATCTGATGCAAATACTTTCAGAGGTGCTCTGCATAAAAAAAAAAATAATTGTTCTTTTACATGTAGAACTTTTTGTATTCCTTTATTTTCTTACTAAGTCAAAGGATTTATAAAAAAAAAATAGTTAATTTTATAATTGCTATTCTATGATTTTCTTGGGAAAAGACTCGGACAAGTCTTTTTGTGTAAATAATATACACAAGCTAAAAATGTACCCATCTTAACCCTCCCTGAAATGCAGCAGTTTCTTGAGTAAAACATGAGAGGTGACTGACCAGACAGATGTCCTGATGAAACTCCCCATCTCCCCATGCACTTATTGCCTTGAGAGACACCAGCTCAAAGGTGACTTCTGTGATACAGTGGCCAAAACCTACTCTGTTTGGCATAACATCCAGAAGTTCAATTATTATATTTTTTTTTTAATTATTTACTATTGATCTACCTTGCCTGGTATCTTCAAATTTTGTCATCTGAGCATTCTCATCACCAACAGAAAACTAAAGTTTCCATAGTTTGCTCCAGGGTATTGCCAAGCCCCTTTCCAAACTGTCATGAATTTGACAACTGTGATACACATACGTAGTTCTTATTTTATGGCATTAGCATTTGTAAGCTTTAGGGCTTTTTTATCCCAGGAGAAATCCTACCTGCCTTAAGATTGCTAGAAAACTTCCGATTTCAGGCTGACTAGAATTTTCCACTAAATTGTGAACGTAGGGTGTGTGCAAGTTTATTAGCATTAAAGTATAAATGTAAATTGACACAATTCCATTAACCATCAATCACAATTAACTGTGTGGAATACTATGTTTATACAGGTTTGAGTTAGAATAAGTATTTTTCTTTTCCTTCCAGAGTTAGCTTGGTTTTTTTTTCATAACCTGTGGCCTGGTATATACACAGCTATGATGATTCAAAGTACCTCCTTTAATAGGGATAAACTGTGCTGGTATCAACTATCAGCAGTGGTAGAGCTACCAAGTGGTAGCTTTACTTGTAGGAAATGTACTGTTCTAACTCAGTCACTTTGGAAATAGTTAAGTTAAAATAGTATAAAAAGTGTTGACTGACCATAGAGGAGGTAAGAGTTTCACAACTTATTTAACACTAGAACATGATTGTGGCACTTTGAGTAGCCAATTTTCTCAGAGAATTTGTCGGTACCTGATTTGTAAGATATATTGACAACCGTTTGTTTCTCAAGCAAATGATACAGTTAAACTAGAAAAATCAGATGTTCCATCTGGTCTAAATTCTTTTCTCAATCTTTTTATAAACTTATTGATATACATAGGATATCTGCTTTTGATCAAACATAACATTTTACTCTAACTCTGTAAAGTTAGCCTGAAGACCATAATTATAAAAGTGATTAGCTCTCTTCATAAAATCTGTTTGACACCTCTACTGGAATGTATTTAGCAGCTGATCTTTCTAAAAAAGAACTTATTTCTACTCATCTGTTTTATCTGGAACACATTCCCTGGGCCTGCTGGTGCAATATATATTTAAGGAAATTGTAATCTTGCAAAGGGAGGGGAATTGGAAGGTGGGGGTGCTTAGGACAAAAAAAAAATAAATTAAAAAAAAAAAAAGACCAACCTTGTGAATGTTCTCAGACTTAGGCGCTCAAGTATTTCATGATGGAAACTGGCTATACAGTTATTGTTTTCTTTTTTAAAGTCAACAAAATTAACTTGAAATCTTATTGTAAAAACACATGTAGGGACAAGTAAGATTTTGACTGGTTTTGTTTTGGTCTCCACCAGTGAACTTGTGTGGTAGCCTGTTATGGGCTGGGCTGGGCAGCAGCAGCAGAACTCTGAATGTGTGTGGTTAGAGGGGATGGTCACCAGTGGTTCCAGAAAGCGTGGAACAGAGTAACAAAAATACAGACCTAAGAGGAGAAACAGTCTTCCTTTCACAGCCAGGAACTCTTCTACAAGAACCTTTTTGTTGTTGTTGTTGTTGTACAATCAATGCACGTGGTGGGAAGTTTTGGCTTTTTTACTAAGGCCTTGTCAGGCAAAGCTTGCTGTCACCTAACATGCCATGGGGGTTTCTGCTTTCTTTTAAAAAATGGTGACTCAAAGATCCTTATGCAGATTGATATCTATCTAATAACTTAGTGGCTACAGGTCTGCATTTTTTCCTACTCCACCTGAGTAGAGTCATCTCCTCTAATTACTATCTGGGGTGGAAAGGGGATGTTGAAAGTGTTACCTTTTGTGTGTGTGTGTGTGTAAAATGTTTAAAGCTTTTTCCTGGGCAAAGAGAGAGTAGGTGGGAGAGTGATTAAATCTGAGCACTGACTGGGAGAACTGAGCTCCAGGCTTTGGCAAGCACCATAACCAGTAGACTAAATAGTTCCTTCCTTCTCTTTCCCTCTGGCCTGGTGCATTTTTATGCAAAGTGAAATGTCTTCAAAGGAGGGGTGGAGATTTTTCCCACATTAGAATAGGCCGGTGATTAGGAACCCTAATAAGAAGTGAGAATTGTGGGTTTGAAACCTTTCAGATCTGAGAATTGATACGTACTTTCTGCCTCAAGACAAGTACTTCAAGCATGGAGAAAAGGGGCTGTAGATGATGGAAGGGGCTGTAGATGATGGCAGCAGCTGATCTTTCCTGATAGGAAAAAAATGTGTCTCCACAAAGAGAGGATTAAGGGCTGTGAATTGTACAAAAGGGGAGATGTTTCCCCACAACTGTAAGGTAGACTGGCTGTGTCTGAGAACCTGGGCCAATAGTTCCTAACTTCAGTGAAACTAGAACATTGTATTGCAGCTGCAGTTTTAGATCTTGTGATGGCTGGAAGGGGGATAGGAGTGGGATGGCTTCCCTTCCATGGAGTGTGTGTCCTCACACTTGGGTGTCTGTCCCGGCTGAACCAAACCCTCTAAAGCCATGGCAGCGGATGTGGTGGCCTTTCCCAGACAGAGTGTGTGACTGCAAATGGTCCTTCTCCTGGCCTTGTCACAACGGCAAGGCCTTGCCCTGCCGGCCGGGCCCTGAGGTGACCATTCCTTTGGCCAGGGAGCCCAAACGCAGCGCTGACCCATCGTGTCCCACCAGGAAGGCAGGCCACTGGGAGATGCCTCGGCCTTTCTCTCAGACCCCGCTTGCCTCAGCAAAGAGACTCTGAGAGCCATGCTGAGGTGGCACAGCAGGGTTCTGAGGGCTGGGGAGGGGGTCTGAGCGCCCCCCGGGCCCTGTGCCCCAGCTGCCACCTGCTGCCTCACAAGGGTTAGGCACAGGCAGGGTGCAGCTCTCGGGCTTCCTTCCCTCTGTCCTTCCTCTCCTCCTCCCACTGTTATTAGTGACTGATGCGTTTATTTTTGAAAAACCTCTTAGTGGGCAGCAGCGGCCGGGGGTAAGAAGGTTGGGCAGCCAAGGAGAGGGTACAAACGCTGAACCTGCAATAGGAAGGACAGGTTCAAAAGCGCCGCTGTTCTGCTGCCCTACCTCACCCAGTCAGCTCTGCGTGGCTTCTGCGATCTGCAGGAATTAGCCCTCTTCATTTTACAAGACTCTTGCGTCACTGAAGTACCTTGAAGTGAGCCCGTAGGAAACCGCCGGCAGGGAGGAGGCTGCCTGCTTAGGTCTGGCGATAACGGCAGAGGCACCGCTCGCCACTCGGGGAGCTCCTGGCCCCGCCGGGAAGGGGGCTGGCTACCGGGGGTTCGGGCTGCGCAGCCCCGGAGGCGGCGTGGGGCGCAGGGAGAGCGCTCTAAACACAAGCCTCGGCTTTTAACGCTCTTAAATAATGATCACGGGGCCAGCGTGACAGGTAAAGGAACTGGAAATTAGCCCATATTAAGTGAGAAATCATTTATCAGTTTAAGGCTGGTTGGGTCCAGTTTTCTTAAGGTGATTGAGGAAGAAGGGAGAAGGGTTTGAGGAACCCGGAGCGCGTATACTCAATCCTAAATGGCATCGAACTTCTACTTACACATCGAAAATCCTTTCCTAAAAATAATTGCTGTCCATCCAGTAACCTAAATGACTCGCAAAGTGTTTCTTAGGCTGTTTGATCTCCGTCGTCCAATAGCATTTCGTGCCTCCACCCTTTTAAAAACAATGGCAAAGTGTGATGTTTGGATGTAGGCTAATTATTCACCGGCGAACAAAGGGGCTGCTTTCTCTAACAGCGTAGATTATTAGAAATATGTAATTTACAGTTCATATTTGCCATGAAGATCACAGCAGGGGAGGAAAAAAAAAAAAAAGAGACTAGGGTCTGTAAGTAGCTTCGGTGATTCCCGTTCACGGCTTTCCTGACGATGGAAAAAACAACGCTTTCAGAGCAAACTTGTTTGAGTTTAATATACAGTAACTTCAGAAAGTGCAATAAAATCAATTAATGTTGCAAGAGCATTGGCCAAAAAGAAAGCTGCGAGAGGATTTATGGAAACGTAATGGATTTACAAGCATTTATCCTGCGACTTGATAAACAGCAATGGGAAGCCGAGATGGTGAAAATAATTAGTCCCGCAGCCTCAGTGAATATGGACAATTTATTGTTATAATTTTATCCCTTCAGTGGTTATTCAAATTTATTTTTTAATTTTGTGATCTGAAGCGCAGGAGGATTAATCTAAAGTTTGGTCTCGGCTTCCTCGGGGGCTGGGTTTCTAATTCTGACATTTTCTCTCTTCGCAAAGCAAAGTGTGACCTGTCACTTGCCAGGGCTTCTCCACGCAGCTCATTCTTAGATTTTCCGCGTATATTTTAAGGACTATTATCTTTGGCCTTAGTCAATAATGTTATCAAACGGGGGAGGGGTCAGCTGGTTGCCTCCCTTTTTGGTTTTCAGACGCGTTTTCACGCAAAGTTTGGAAGAGCCGCGATTGCAGGGAGCCTGCGGGAGCGTGTCCTGGCTCTTGAGCAACCCCAGCACCGAAAACTTTTCTGCTCGCTCTCAGAAGTTTGTAGCTCTATTATTACAGTAGAAACGAGACATCTAACATAGAGTAAAGATTACAATTTCCAGAAGTCAGAATTTATTACAGTTAAACTGTGATAAGATCCCATCTGTTATGAACACATGTAGCACCAATTGTTTTTCATACAACTGCAATTTATTTACCCTTCAGAGCGAATGAGATTACAAGCGTGATTAAAAAAAAAAAAAAATATTAAAAAAACCCACCACCACCAAGGTTTTGTTTAGTCCGGCCTATCTGTTTTTATCGGGCTAAATCCATTTATACTGCAATACTTCCCTTCGGATTAGATCAGAGATTCCCTCTGCCCCGAACAAGCGATTTTTATCGGGCCGGGGACCGGCTCGCCGGATGCCGGCGGAGGCGGTGCGGGGGCCGGCGCCCTTCGCGAAGAGCGGCCGTTCGCCCCCCCCCCCCACGCAACTCCCACCCCGCACCCTCCTCCGCCACCTCCGCGGCGGCGGCGGCACCCGCCCCCCCCCCTCCGCCTCCGCCGGGGGCCCGGCAGCGCCGCCTGGCGGGCGGGAGCCCGAAGGAAACCGCGCAGAGACAAAGGGAAGAAGCCTCCTCTCTCCCTCCGGGGGTGCCGAGCCGCTCGGCTCGACGTCCCCGCATGAAACGTGCCACGCTCTGGCCTGCGTTTCGGGAGAGCAGGAACGCGTTGCTATGAACTGCCTGAGCCGGGTGTGTGTGTGTGTGTTTTTTGTAGTTCCATCTCTCGTAGCAGTAGTTTGGGAGCAAGGAACGTGCCCGCTCGTCGTTTTGCCCCGTTCCACAGAAGCGGTTTGCGTCAAGGAGCGAGCGCTTCACAAAATAAAGCAGGAAAGATAAGGCAGACACCAAAAAAAAAAAAAAAACCCAACAAAAAAGTCCCACACGTTCTTACCGCGATAACCTAAGAACGGTAATCTAATTCTGTTCTCTTTCAAACTGTTTCAAGGCATATATGTGTGTGGATATATATGTGTATATATATCCTCCAGGTTTCAGTGGGCGTCTTTCTGCTGCTCTGTTATCATTATTTCTTGCCTTGATGTGACGTTGAAGACAGATGACAGCATTGTCAGGTTGTCTTTAATTCATTTTGAAGATTTAAAAAAAAAAAAAAAAAAAGAGAGAGAGAGAAATACACACAAGGCTTGTTACCATATTCAAAGCCTGAACGGATTTACTTTTTTCACGGGGGACGGGGTGGCTGGGAGGGGGGAGCGGCTGATGAATTTCAGACACGAAGAGAGAACAAAGTCTTTGCAGCGCGGTGTGTGCGCACACACGCGCGGAACGAGCGGCCGGAGGTGGGATTTTTGCAGCAGCAGCAGCACCTGGTTGATCTTGATGGAGAAATATCCCGCATTAGGACAGTCTTTTCACATTTCTGCACAAGTTCAAATGTATAATCTGCTCAAATTTCAGCCCCGTCTCTGCTGCCAAAACATTCCACCTCCAAAGAGGTGGGAGATACGGACTCGGGGTCCGTCTTTTTTCTTTTGACACCTTTATGCTTCATCGCAACAACCTTTTACTTTTTTTTTTTTTTTTAAAGGCAATCTGTCCCCAATTTCCTAGGGCCGAGAGAAAGATTTAGCAGGGATTAGACACCTCCGCTCAGGACTGATGGCTTGCCTGCCGCAGGTCTGCTGGCGGGGCAGTGCGGGCTGTGCTTCGAGGTGCAGAATCGTGGGCTGGGGGTTAGAAATATCCGAAATTATCCCCCAAATCTGGATGGAAAGGAGATTTGATGCTGGTAACTCCAGCGATTTTCCAACTTTATATTCGTTCCTTTAATAAAAATAAAACAACTCACAAAAAAAAAAAAACCAACACAAACCCCCCCAACCCTAAACGTCGCTCTACGAAAAGGCTGTAGTGAGTATGAAACGGTATTTAATACTGTTTCAAGGCAGCATCTCTCTCTGTCTTTTCTAAATATGGGTGAAAAAAATGTTTGATCGCTGTTTTTACAGAATAGGGCTGTACGTTTACCTGTGTTTCGGAAAGCTTGGGCCCTTCAGGATTCCACTTGCCCGGGCGATTCCGATTGCGACCGTGGGCAGTTCATTACTAGCCCCCGCATTAGAGGGCCGCAGCCACCGCATTGCGCCTACCTTGCTGGGTGCTTTGAGGGTCCCTTCCAAGGTAGCGGATGGGCAGCGGGTGACTTTCCGGGCTTAAAAAAAAAACCGGAGCTTCTCATCGCTGAGGAAAATCTTCCCGTCATAAAGACATCCCGGTATTTTAGCTCTAACCTACGTTTTGCGCTCTAAAATCAGGCAAGCAAACATGCACGTGTTTGGTGTGGACTCCTATACGTAAGCCAACATCTATATGCCCATGTAGGCTCAGATATATTACGGAAACTCCTTTGCTGTCTGTGGAGTCTGGTGTTTTATTGTTTCATAAAACTAGCTTAATTACATTTCCCCATAGATAAGATAAACAGAACCCTTCTTTTCGAAGCGCTGCTTATCGGAGTATTTTGTCGAAGTGGCACCCAGAGTAAGCCTTTGAGAGGGGATGGAAACGCATTGGGTTTTATTTTGGTGCTTCGGTTGAACTTAGCATCTGACAAGAGTTGATTTAAATATTACATGAGTTTATCTTTAATGTTCAAAAAAGATTTGTGAGAAAGACAAAACTGTTTAATTTAAACTAATGTATGCCTGACTCTGGTCAGATTGATCAGAGTTTCGGGTTTTGATGGGTTTTGCCCTTCTGTTGCTTGTCCTCTCGAGCCGGTTTTTCACTGTGAAATTATTTTAGTTCGGTGGCATGGACCAGCGGCTGCTGTCAACTCCACAACCCATCCAGTTAGTAAGAACGGGGGGGCGGAAATAACAAATGTAGTCCTTTTACCTAAAAACATTAATATCCATAAGTCAATCTCTATTAAGGGGGAAGAAAAAAAAAAAAAAAAGAAAGAAAGAAAAGGCAAATTTCCTATATTAATATCAAAATCCTAGGTGACACTTGCCAGGTCAGATACTTAACAAGCCTGGAAGAGAGACCTCCTTACCACCACTCTACATATAAAATAAGCGATTTTAATTTTTCATTAATCTCGGGGACGGTACGTGAGCACAACAGTAATAATAACGTTAGGTCTTCATTTCATCACTTGCACCAGAAATCTTTACGTCTATAACTTTTTTTTTTTTGTTTTGTTTTTTTTTGGAGCCGACATCCACAAAACTGCAGTCAGGGCTCCGGGACACAGCAATCCCCCTCGCAATCTGCCTGAAACAGCCCCCGCAGCAGCACCTGATTGCGGGTGGGTTTTACCGAGCGAGGTCCGAGGTGCGGCTGTAACTGAAACAGGCGAACAGGAGGGGAAGCGTGTGCGCGGTGACGGTGGTTTTTAGTCGGGGCAAATCTGTAAATAGTTGCTCGCACGCCCAGATGGAGCCTCCGAAATGTAATTTTCCTCAAATTAAGGGTGGTTCAAATAGCGAAGCGGGGAGGGCAGGCTGCCCCGGCAGCGCGGGGTTGCGGGAGAGGGCGGGGGGGGTGCGGCGAGGGTTGCCAGCTGCTGCTGCCGGACCCGCTGGATGAATCCTCCACCGCCATCACCCCCGCCCCGCAAAGCCCTTCCTTCGATTACTTGCTGCGTTCGTATCCGCTTCCTATTTTATTAGGAAAGTTGGCTCGGAGCAGTTCCCAGCGCTGCCCTCCCCTCCTTTGCCCCAACTCCCCGGTTCACGGTGAGAGTTCGCTTTACATTCCCCAAAGCAGCGGTACGTCCCTTGCCCCTTTAAAGGGGGGGAAATTATATATACATTTGGTTAAAACACGAAGCGTTTCCCGCGCCGCTTTCGGATCAGCGGCCCGGAACGCGGCGTCCCCGCTGTGCGTCCCGGTCACAGCCCCAGCTCCGCTCCCGGACCGGCCCCGGTGGGCGCGAGGCGCCGGGTACCGGGACGAGCGGGAGGGCGAACGCTGGAGCTGCCATGAGCTTGCCCCTTTTCTCCCCTTCGCACGTTCCCGCTAACTTCCACTAATTATCTGGAGTAAATGTATTAGACTAATTAGCATCTGGGCACCACGGGAAACTTTGAACAGTAATTATATTGCGGGGGATACGGAACGAAGGAGGAAAAAAAAACCCAGTGATTCGTCAAGCAAAGTCGCCGCTTTGTAACTCTTCCCCCCGCCAGCCCGTCGCGCCGGGGCCGGGGCGAGGGCAGCCCGCAGCGGGGGGAGAGGGGCTGTGCGGGGCACGGCGGCTGTGCGGGGGGACAGCAGGTACTCGGCTCCGCCTGAGCCGCTCCCTGCCAGCGCCTGGCAAAGCTCTTCGCCGGCGTCGCCTTTAGGGGTTTAAGGTCTCGCTTTTCCGTCTATCTCGGCGGCAAGGCTCTGTCCCCGCAGTTTCGGTAGCCGCTCCGGCTTTTCCGTCGCAGCCCCCGCTCCTACCTGAGTGCAGGACGACGAGCCGGAGCCCGGCGGTGGCCCCGGGAGCTGGGGAGGCAGAGACGCGGCGCAGGCAGGGGCAGCCCCTCTCGGGATCACGTCGAGTTTGGAACTGCACTTCAGCAAAGAGCAAACTCGGACCATATAACGGATGGACTTCTTTTTTTTCTCCCCCCTTCCCTTCCTTTTTGAAATAAAAGGAGTTTTCAGAGTTATCCGATTTTTTTTTTTTTTTAAAACGTGTGATGATCGTTTGTGCTGCTGTACGAACTGAAGAAAGAAATTGAAAATAACTGGGTGAGATCAAACAGCGCTTCCCTAATTGCTTCTGAACCTCTCATTTAGAAAGAGACGAATAGTTATGCATTACACTGTAAAAAAAAAAAAAAAAAAAAAAGCTTTCAGATAATCTTCTTACTCTTTTACAAATAAGTCCTGCCTTCCCCGTTTCTTTCTAAAGAAAGAACAAAGTCTTTTAATTGAAATCCAGTTTTAAGAAACAGGTTTTCACAGTAAAAACATTTTTTTTAAAAAAAAAGTTAATCTTCCTTAGGGAAGTGAAAAAGATTTAACCGATTCTCAGTTTCCTTATTGCGTGCTTAAGAATTGTACTGAAGGGGAAAAAAAAAAACCAAAACTCCCATCTGATTTTTTTTTAAGAGAGCCCTGAGGTTACAATAAAAAAACTTTTGGGTTTTTTTTTATTATTTTTAATTAAAATTGAATAAACGCTTAAGGAGAAATTAGCAGTTGCCTCCATCCAAGACCTACTCGGGTTTTATAACAGAATCAAAGCGTATTTAAAAAAAAAAAAAAGTAAAACCTTTTAATACATCAAATATACGGAATTTTAATCTTTAAAGCGATACATTGTCTATTTTAGTACATGACGTAAACCTTACTTAACCCTTTTTACAGGGTGGACTTAAAAATTAAAAATAGTTAAGTGTTCCTTTTAAAGAACAAAATAAGGCAAATGAGGTTTTTGGAATAGAATTGTTTTTGTTTTTCTTCCAGAATACATACAAAAAAATACCAATTCTCTTTCAAGGGTATACACCTTAAAAATAATTGCAATTTGAAATTATAACTGACAAATTGCGAGTTGTTTTTTTAGTAACAAACATGCATGTAAATTTTTTTTTTGTTTTGTTTCAATGAGACATTAAATAAGAACGTACAATACAATCATAGCAATTTTAAAGTAACATTAAAGAGAAGACCTCTATCTTTTTATTTATATTCTACAATGGGTGTTCCACTTTTACCTATTGAGCTCAGTTAAGTAATGCACTTTATGATTCGTTGTCCCGCTTGAAGCTAACATAAATAAATACAGTGCTCATGGATCCAGTCCTCAAATGAACACTATTTTATAAAAAGTCTGATTTTTTTTATTTTTTTTTTTCTTTCCAACTTTTATAAAGTTTCGCAGGGCTTCCTTCCCTCACCGCTAGACTCTGTGTTATTGTGTTGTGTTGTGTGTGTGTGTGTGTGTGTCACAGCCCCGCCGCCGGCGCTCACTGGTACCCCAGGGCCGAGGCTGTGGTGAGTCTCTGCCCGTAGAGTGCGTAAGGGGAGTAGTAGGGTCCGGTGGCGGCGGGCACGGGCACGGGGGCCCCGGGGGTGGGCAGGGGGCTCTTGGAGTAGGGGTGGTAGCGGCTGCCGAGTCCCAGAGCATGGTGCGGGCTGCGCAGGGCCAGCGTGCCCGGGCTGCCCGGGGCGCCCGTGGTGGGGATGTGCATGTGGCACGCCATGGCCGCGGCCGCCGCGCTGGCCAGCGAGGAGGAGCTGGGGTAGCTGGAGAGGAGTTTATCGGTGCCTGGGAAGGCAGTGTGGGTCCGCAAGTGGCTAAGCAGCTCCTCCGAGGTGGCGAAGCGCTTGTCGCAGGGTCCGTTGGCCGACACCCAGTTGCAGATGTGCGGCTGGGGGTCGTTGGGGAGCATGAAGCCGTAGGGGTACAAAGGGTGGCCGGCCAGCGAGGGCGGCGTGGCGCCGGTCAGCGAGGAGTGGACGCTGTGCAAAGGGTGGGTGGGGTAGACGAGGGGGTATCCGGACTTGAGGGCCTGGTCGTGGGCGCAGGAGGCTCCGGCGGCGCCGGCCAGGTGGCTGGCGCAGTGGTAGCTCAGGCAGTAGGGGTCTCGGCACAGGCTCGCCGTCATCACCGACGGCGGCGACGCGCCCGCCAGCGGGCTCGACCCCGCCGGTTTGCTGCAGCCCAGGCTGCTGGCGGCGGCCAGCTGGGCCCCCACCAGGCTGGAGGATTTGGTGGGGTCCAGCGCCACTCCGTGCGGCAGGAACTGGGGCGGGTAGCCGGCGTAGGCTCCAGCCAGCGTCCCCGGGTAGCTCATGCCCGCCGGGGGCAGGGGGAAGACGGTCTGGCCCGGCTTGTAAGGGGAGACGGGAGCCACGAGGCCGGAGCCCAGGACGGAGGTGGAGGAGGTGGCGGTGGTGCTGCTGCAGGAGGAGGCGGAGTCCGAGGCGATGGGCTTGGAGCCCGGCGTGCTCTCCTGGTGCTGGTTGACCTCCACGTTAATCCCGGCACAGCTCACGCTAATCCGGCTGTGGCTGATGCTGGTGGTGCCCGGGCCTCCCTCCGAGCCGGAGCCGCCGCTCTTTCCGCAGCCCTCCGAGTCCTTCTTGTCCTCCCCGCCTTTGCCCTCGGCCGGCAGCAGCCCCGGCGAGCAGGCGGAGGCGCTGGAGTTGGGGCTGCCTGTCCTTGGGGTGAACGGCTGGCAGGTGGCGCTCGGCACCCGGAATCCCGATTTCTCCCCGGCCGCGACCCCCGCGGCGGGGGCGCCCGCGCAGCCCGCCGCCCCCGGCTCCTTCTTCTCGGCGCCCGGCTTGGAGTACGGCTTGAAGCTCGACTTGTCCTCCACGCCGATGTCGCTGAGCTTCAAGGGGCCCGACTTGGAGTCCTTGTCGCCTCCGGAGCCATTGGAGGTGACCGAGGAGAGTTTGGAGGAAGGGGACGGGTCCGGCTTCCCTATCTGCGAGCAAGTTTGTGCCAAAAGGGCCAGGGGACTCTTCTTTGCATCCAGCTGCGGAAATCAGAAGGACATACAAAGACAGAGGTTTAATCGGGTTCTAAGAAAAAAACCCCGGGGCGTAACTAGGCCACTCGTCCCGTACGGTTTAGCAGAGAACAGCCTGGAAGTCGCGAACAATTTTGTGCGCGTTCATCACCCTGACAGCCCCCTGCCCTGGATGCACCATTTTCCACAAAGCCTTTTAAAAAGGGCTGGGGATTATATTTTTTTTTTTATCCCTGACCGCGGCCGCCTTCAGCGCCCGCTGCTTTCCCCGGCCGCGGCCCGGGCAGCGCCGGAGCTCGGCGGCCCCGGCGTTTGCCTCCCCGTCTCTCCAGCCGTGCGGGCGCCCAAACCCGCCCGTGAACTCCAGCGACTGCAGCATTTCTGCGGACTGGCTGTTGCCACTATTTATAAATAGAACCCGAGTTAACCGGCGAGCCGGGCTCCGGGGGGAGAGGGGTGTCCTCGCTCAGCAGAGACCATAATGAAATCATTCATTCCCACGGACACACCCTTCCCACCACCCGCTCCCTTTCCAGTTTCGGTCCCTCAAACGGCGACCGACGCGCACAGGGGGACCGACAACCTCGACAGGGGAGAAAAAGGGACGAACAGGGCCCCCGAAGTACAAATGCGTGCCGGTACTTGAAAGGGAATGCTCGGGGAGCTGAAATAGTTCTTCTGTCGCATCCACGCTGGAGCCTGTCCCTCTCCGCACACCCNNNCTTTTTCCCCCCCCCCCCCCCCCCACCTCCCGCAAAAGCAAGGTTCTGTGGCACTCGGAGTGCTTCTTAGTTGTGCGGCCGAATCGTGACCCCAGAGCGGGTCGTTCCTTCCACTCACCCCTCTTCTCAAAAAAAAAAAAAAAATAAAAAGGCTAAAAAGAGCAAGAAAAATAAAAGTTCATTTAAAGGGGAATTAGAAATTATCCCAGTAAACATGGAAACAATAACCAGGAGCGGTTCCTGGCACTAACTCTAGATCAAAAGCAGCCCGTTTCCTGGTGTAAGTGCATTTCAAAGCGCAGGAAAGTGCCGAGGGAGGCTGGCGGAGCCGCCATGCACGGCGAGCGCCCGGGCAGCGAGGGGAGCCGGAGCCGGGGGGTGGGGGGGGTGAGGGGGGGTAAGGGGGGGAGGCCGGGGCCGGCTCCGAGGTCCTTACCTCGATGGGACTGACGGGCGTGGAGGGTAAAGGCTGGAGGTATTCGGGGTGTAAAATGTGTCCAGTCCGCGCCGTGAGCATTTTCAAGACTTTGATGGGAAGGCGGTTGGCTTGGCGTAGCGGGTCCGAGGGGGGGACGGCGTGGAAGCAGGGCTTGGCGGCGGCGGCGCTGCTGCTGCTGCTGCTGCTGCCGTTATTCCCAGCGTGCCCGTTCGGCCCGGAGAGGTCGGCGGCGCTGCGGCTGCGGCGGGGGCTGCCTCCGGGCTCGCTGAGGCTGCTGCTGCTGCTGCGCTTACTACTTCTTATAGCAGAAAGCGAGGGCGATGTGATCATGACCCAAAACCTCGCATGAAAACTGGGGCAAGTGGCGCCGCTCGCACTCGGAAACGCTCGCTCGCCTTCTGCGGGCGAGGAGGGAAAAAAGCCACACGCCCCCCGAGCAGGAAAACAAACATAAAATGTCCCGTGGCTCTCTCTGGCGGGGAGGGCGTGGGTGGGGAGGGGGAGGGAAAGGGGGAGCCGGCCGGAGAGAAAGAGGAAAAAAAAAGCCGAGTAATCCTTGGGCTGCGCTGGGGGCGGGGGTGGGGGCTGCGGGCGTGTGCCGCTGTCCCCCCTCGGCCGCTCTGGGCTTTCCCCCGGCTGGCGCGGCGCGGTGCGGAGCGGCGCGGTGCGGAGCGCTCGCCTCCGCCGCTCAGCTGTGATGCGAGCCGCTGCCCATCCAGCCCGGGATCTGGCAAAGAAACTCACTTCAAAAGCAGCTGAATTAGTCTGAGATTAAAGCCTTTGCCGCCTTCCAATCAAATGGGACCCCGAGGTGATTGGAGGGTCAAGGGGATGTGACGTTCCCTTTTCTGGGGCTTTTTTTTTTTCTCTGTTTTTAATGGTCTCTCGCTCTTCCCCCCCCCCCCCCCCCCCCCCCCCCCCCCTTCCCTCTCCCGTCCTCCTTCCCTCTCCCCTCCCCTCCTTCCTTGTTTTCGCTCCGAGGACGGGCTGGGCGTTAATTCTGTGTTTCACATCAGGCGCTGCGAACGTTTTTCTTCCTCGGCGGCTGCCGCCGCGCAGAGCCCGGCAGCAGCGGGGGCGGCGGCGGGGNNTTCGCCCCCCCCCCCCCCCCCCCCCCTTCCCTCTCCCGCCCCGATCGCGGCCCTGCCGCCGTCCGTCCGCCACGCACGGCTCTTACAGGCCCGGCCCGGCCTCTCCCCTCCCCGGGGCAAGCCCGCTGGCGCAGCTGCGTGGCCTCCTCCGCGCCGCGTCCCCCTCCACACCCCGAGGAAGGGCGCGGGGCGCTTTTCTCCCCCCTCCCGCCTCACAACGCGGGGGTAGGCTGGGACGAGAACCTGCAGAGCGCCGGCCTGCACGTCGCCGCCCGCGGCGGGCGGGAGCCGGGGCGCTGCGGCGCGGCTTGCGGCGGCGCGGGGAGCGCGGCGGGATTGGGGGGAGGCCGGTCGTCACACGCGGGGCTGTCACGCACCGCCCGCCGCCGCCTTTCGGGTCTCTCCGCCCCGCCGTCAATTGTCACTGCTCCCCAACCGCAATCAATCAGTTATTTGTCAGCCCCTGTCAATCCGCCCTTGATTTATGTCAGCTTTTGTTGCTGATTACAAGCCTGGTGTGACTTGAAGGGGGAAAGAGAGAGAGAGGGAGGAAGGAAAACAGAGGGAGAGACGGGCTCCTCGGGAGAAAAAGCCATTCAATTTACGGAATAAATCCTTCGAGTAAACTCGATTTGTGTGCCAGCACCCGGCAGCTCTTCCCGGCCCCGCACCGCGCTGACCTACGCCTAGGGCAGCGGGTGCGGGGCCGGGAAGGGTCGCCGGGCTCCTCTTCCCCTTCGCTTCTCGTCCTCTTCGAAGAAGCGCCCCTTCGTCCATCCGCCTGCCGGGCTGGCCCGGTGGCCGGTACCGGGGGCCTGGGGAGGCGGCTCCTGGCCTTAGCGAGAGTATCGGCTCGCCATTTACATGGTTGATTTCAGCTAGGCTCTGTTGAGAACCTGGTGGGTATGTAGTCGGTATCCACCCGGGCATTATATACGTGCTGCTTTTGTGTCTGTGCGCTCCCGAAGCGTACCGCATCCTCTGCCCGCAACCCCGCTTTTCCCGTGCCGGCGGATGCCCCGAGCGGAGCCCGCAGCCCTTCTGTCGCTCCCTGCGTTGCCTTTTTCTTTCTCTTTGTACTTTGTATCCCACTATTCCCCCCCACCACCTCCTGGTCCCATAACATTTTTTCACAGGCAAAATGTGTTAATCAATCTTTTACTTTTGTTTCCGAATCTGACATGGTGGCCCACACAATCTACAACATTAACAAAAAGGTCACTTAGAGATAAAACACGTTTGACAAGTGAAGAACAAGGCAAGTGCTTTAGGGGTCGCGTCCAATTCCTGACCTGGACTCCGACCAGAACAGGCGCTGATCCTGGAAGGGGGTGGGCGAGAGGAAGGACTTTCACTTTCTGGCGTTTCTATCTGCTGAACCGAGTCCTTTTTCTTCCCTTGAAACACCGATCTCCCCCAGTCCCTAAACAGATGTGTCAGATAGCCTTTAATGATCTTCTCTTACGAGGTAGACATAAGGCAGGTTTTCCTAGATGTCTCCCCTCCGCCCCCCCCCCCGTAAAGCGGTACCCTTTAAATCCTGCAGTCAAGTAAGTATAGCTGCTGTCTTTTATTAAAATCAGTTTACTCTTTTAACATAGCGTATGGAGTAGGGAAAATACGCAGAAATCTTCTAGAGATATGATTTTTAACAAACTTTTAAATTTCTCTGAAAGCATAGGGCTTATTGCTGCAACTTTTCAGTCGAAAGTCATAAACATACTTTCATTTTGTAATCACCGCGGTCATCTTACAAGACCGTGAAAATTAAAAAGGGGGTGGGGTGTAGAGAAAGAAATCTTGCCTAAAAACCGATATTGCAATAAGACTGACAAGACCCACAACTTGCCCTCAAGGAACTCCCCCCCCTCCCCCCCCTTCCTTTCTATAGACTGGAAGTGACTTGAATCTGCCCCAGGTTTTCCCCCAGTTCTTTCTTTTGTTGTCAAGTCCAATTGATAAATGGAGTGCAGTAAAACTCTGGAAGAAAAAAAAAAAAAAAAAAAAAAAGCTGAAACCTTCATTTGTGTTCATTTGCATTAAAGTGCTTGGAACAGCTGTTTTCCTTACAGGACCAGGGAGACTCCTATCTGTTTTCTCGTTGTATTTATCCTGCCTCCCAGGGTGAAAGACTAAAGATTAATTGTCTTAAGGTAGAGTCAGCTGTGGGAAGGCTCCCCCCTCCCCATTTTCCCTTCCCTCTCTTTTCTTGTGGAGGTGAGGATGATTTCGGGAAGGGGTTGTTTTACTTGCAAGCCGGGGAAGCAAAGGCGATACCCGTACATGTGTAAACCAGGCAGCGCACCGACGGGAAAAGCGGGGGGAAAGAGAGGGGGAACAGCACGAACCCACGAACCCCGATCTTTCTGGCTGAAGTAGAAGCATCAGAGGGTAATTTAATTAGTAACTTCAGAGAACAGCTTTTTTTTTTTTTTCCTTTTTTTTTTTTTCCGCTCAGCCTTTGAAATGAGATTTAAATCACACTCAGTACTGTAAACTTTTTTATGTAGAAGCTCGTAAAAAAATCAGCCCCAAGACATCCCCTCCCCCTTGCCCCCTCCAAAGCATTTCTGAGCCATGAGAGCTTATTCACTGCGCTTAACACACGCGGAAAACGATTCCCAGCGAGGGGCTGGGAGTTGGGATGCACAAGCCTTTGGATCGGGCGGGCGGCGGGGCTGCAGCTTGCAAGCGGTGCGGGGTTTTTGCTTTGGCTGCTGCGGGCTCCTTTCCTCTCCTGAGCTGAAGAAGATGGATTCCGTCCTGGTCGTTACCTTCGCGAGGGATCCTTCTTTAATGAGTCCGCGCAGACGGTTTGCTCTTTG